>CAJHQQ010000079.1:0-416522 GCA_905132885.1 Moricandia moricandioides
ATTCTGAATAAATTTCATAGAATAAACTGAGTAAAAATATAAGGAGTTGAAGATCTTTTCTGTAAGGATGATCAGATCTCTCTCTCCAATAGATCTGAAAAAGTGTTCCAACTCTCAACTCTATAACTTCTTGTGTACCTTAGAAGACAACTCTTTCTTAGGACTTGTAGGTTTAGGTTAAAAACAAGATATAAAACCCTAATAAATAGTCTAAATTTTTGTTAGGGACTTGTCTTGTAAATGATAGAACTTTTGGGCACAACTTGTACTTTCTCATGCCTTCATAAATCTCGTAGTCGACTTGGCTGTAGATCGACGCACAGTGTGTGAGGTCGATCGATGGTGCACGCATAAACTTGATTCGGCTCTGAGTTTCTGATAGAGCATCGTAATGTCCGAAAATAGCCTAAAATCTCTAATTGCTTTGAATGAGTACATAGACCTGTAAATACTCCAAAACAGTACCAAATGCATATAAAAGACTCTAAAACACTCTATATATAGGTCAAATAGATAAAATCCATGGTATCAGGTTGTGAAAAATTTTCTTTCGAAGATTGAGATGATTAACGATCTGGGTTTATTTAAAGATGACGTTGGGATTATGATCTTCGGTTGTTTTCAGGTTGATGACTTGGAATGGCTTGGTTTTAAGAAAAAGTCCTAGGAATGAGTCGGTTTTCAGACAACGTTTGTATGCTTGAATGCGTGGCAATCGGATTTGTGACAGATTAGATCAGTTTGTAATTTATACCTGATCAGTTAAGGAACAATAGAACGAGATCGGAAAAATCACCTAAGACTTAGTTCAATAAACTATCCACCTAGATTCTAAGTTCCCTAAAGTTTACGGCAATTTCCAACACGTTTTTATTTCTTAGTACTTTCCTACGGAAAGTTCCAAGTCTAATAAAATTCTCTAAGTCGAACATAACTTATTCTTATTGGAGTTTCAGGTTTGCCTCTTCTTCATTCTTATTCTCCTCGTGTCTTCTGATGTGAGTTTAAATTTTAATAGTGTTAGTTTTTACGAGAACGGGTTTGTATTTCATCGGAAGTTTATTTGGCGTTTAGGAATAGCCACTTTTGACTCAATATCAAAGACCTTTGCAAAGTTTGATTCTTATTTTCGTATGATTTGGTTTCAACGCAAATATGACGAGAATATCAAGAGGAGGAAGAGAATACAACGTCTAAGTTTCTGTTCTGTTGTCTTCGTACCACTGGTTTTACTAAAATGACCAAGTCTGTGTCGTATATTGCTGAAAATTCTATCAAATGTTTATCATTAGATGTTTTCGACTTAACGGGGCAAAATTCTGCAAAACTGGATTGCATCTTCTGTATCAAAGGAAATTTACGAAATCAATGAAACAAAGTGAGGAGAAGCAGAGGACGACTCGAGGAACATTTAAGTGGCCAATGAGGAAAAAGAAGCAATGGACACGATGTCATTCGGGTATGATACTCCATTTTTTAAGCTCTGAGCGAACTGGTCCTGTCTTTGCCCTTATTGTCTTCGTTTTCCTTTGATCGTTTTATCCTGAAGATTGTCGATTTTTTTGAGTTTTATTTATGAAAACCGTTACGCAAATGTTGTCAAAATTACTCTATGAAGACTGTATCGTAAAATAGTATCTTGTTTAACTTTACGTATGACGTTTGGTACAATATGGGCAAGTTTAATTTTGTGAAAGTTGTTTCATAAAATGTTGTTACATAAAATGTTCTCGAGCTTAATTTTACGAAAGGTATTACCAAAAATTTTATCGAGTTTAACGAAAGTTATTCTACAAAAATGTTTTCGAGTTTGGTTGTACGAGAGCTGTTTTTTGAACAACTCATGTTTTGAGGCTGTTCTGCAAATTTTAGTTCTTAGTATCAGAAACTCTAGCTGCGATGATCTTAAATACCATGATCAAACTTAATCTGAAATTTCTCATTTCCATAGGATTGATCCGAGTGAGTTTTGAAATCATCAAGAATTCGCTGAATTTGTGTCTACAGAAGCGATGCTTGAATTTTTACGTAATGTTTATTATTGAGAAGATATTTTAGCAATTAAGATACGATCTCCGTTTTGCTTTTTTTAGTCTTCGAGGGATTCTATAAAAATCAACTTCATTTCTACGAAAGTTATTTGGAAGAATTACAGCAGTGGGATATTAGAAACCCGATTTGTTGCGCTTCTGTTTTCGCGAGTAATCTAGAGTTTCGCCGTGACTTCGGGAAGTGGAATTTTTTTTATCTCTCCAATGACTTTTACGAAAGTTATTCGGAAAACGTCTAGCGGTGAGTTGTGTACCCGATTTGCTGTTCTTTCTTTTTCTATGAGTAATCTAGGGTTTCTTGGCGGTTTCGAGGAGATCAAGTTTTATTTTTTTGAAAAGTTCTCAAAAAATTTCTGTTGGTCAAACCCTTACGCGTTGAGATTTCTCCAACTCAGTACTGAGACGGATTTATGGGGTTTGATTGATTTTATTGTTGCCCTTTTTGTTTAGACAGAGTTATCGCGAGCTCGTTTCAGTGATCTTAATGTGGCGAAAAGTCGCGACTAGGTTTTTGATTTCGTTGAGCTTGGCAGCGTTTGTGTTAGAGTTGGACATAGGATAAATCGCTGCTGGAGTTGTGATACTAGCATTGTTGTCTTCATTGTCAACGCCATCTGTGATTTTATCTCCCGTACTTCCTAACATCTATTCGATAAAGCTTTTTGCAGCCGTGTGAGTAAGAGTAATCCCCCCCCCCTCCTTTTAGCGCCAAACTGTGGGAACCAAAATTTGCACTGTGAAGTTTAGTGAACAGAGGAAAACAAAGAATACCTTATTTCCTTGAGGTCCGGATACTCTCCGAGAGCCAACGACAAGTGACCAAATAAATGTGGAAAATACAGAAAATAAACCAAACGAATTTAGAAAAAAATATATCTTTATTTCAGAATCCGTGTAAGAGATTTGGGATCATTACAAAAGGTTATAAAAGCTTCGGCTGCAAGAGCTGTCAGCATTTTCCATAGTTCTAGCCACCTAAAACCTTTAACCTGGTTGAGTCTCAACTCGATAAAAAAAAAGAAGAAAAAGATACGAAAATCTTTTTAATGATTTCGGACTGAACCTTATGAAATGCTGCATACATACCCCTTTCGAGGATGAAGCCGAAAGTAGTTCAGTCAAAAGTGTGGAACAAGAGATCAAACTGTATGTTCAAGTTTGACTCGTAATTAAGTGCCAATCATAGAAACCACACATGTCGGGAATAAAGCCTAAGGTTTCTAAGTGCAAAGAGTTCTAAGATCTGAAAATCATCCCTATGCGCCTCGCCTTGGCTCTCTTTATTTATTCCTCCAAGTTCAGCCATCTTTCCTTTTCTTCTCCTGATTCGAGTCTATCTTTTTGCGGAAATCATCCTTATCCTCTCGATCTTCATGATCATCTGGGAAACTTGAAATTTATCTTCTTTTCCATTTATCTTCGACGAAAATCAAGTAAACCATCACTGTAGTTTGGGTTTATTCTCCTTTTGACTTGCAATTGGGATTTTTATACGTTTCAGACCTTCTCGAGCCGTTTTTCAACTTAACCGTTTTACGCTTTCTTTTGGAGAAATCACCTTCCATATGATGTTGCTTCCCATACCACTGGTTTCATGAGATAATAAAAACCAATCGAATAATTGCATAACCATGGTGTCAAGTTAATCGTTATTGGTTTATACGGTCAATTCGAAATTTTATGAGAAAACAAGTCTTTGTTATTTTTAACGTAAAATTTCGGCGGTACCTCCAGTCATGACATAACAAGGATAGGTTCTGTCAAGATTCAAAGGAGGGAACTATGAGGGAGATATTAGTGGAGGAGAAAGGTGTCACCTAGTGGCGATATGAAATGTAGGAGTTGATGTCGCCTTATGACGACATGGTGACGTGTGTGATGTTTTCTCCTCATGGCAATGAGGTAGTGTATCATTGTCGTCACCAATTGACGACAAAGGACAAGATGGAGTCATCACCGACTGGTGACGAGGGAGAGAGGGAGTCGTTGCCCGTTGGTGATGACGAAGAGAGGGAGTCATCACCCGTTGGCGACGAGGAGGAGAGGGATTCGTCGCCCGCTGGTGATAAGGCGCAGAGAGGCAGTCTTCAAACGTTGGCGACGAGGAGGAGAGAGAGTCATTGCCCGCTTGCGACGAGCCGTGGAGACGACATTGTCGCCACATGGCAACGAGGTGCGGATACGGCGTAGTCGTCTCATGGAAACAAGGGGCTGAGAAGACATGGTCGCCTCATGGCGATGAAGAGCGGAGATGGCATGGTCACCTTATGGAGACGAGGAGTGGAGACGGCGTGGTCGCCTCATATCAACGAGGAGTGGATGGCGTGGTGTGGTCGCCAGTTGGTGACATGGAGTAGAGAGGATGGTCTAGTATACTTTCTTAGCTCTGAAGATTTTTCCTTCAATGTTTCTTGTCGAGACTTTTTTTAAGTTATCTCTAGAGATTTTCTCTAAAGATATATTTCACGGATGTTGATTTCGAGACTACTTATTTTGAACCCAATAGTCATTAATCACAAAAACCTTACGCAAAAAAAAAAAATCCGATCTCTTCATGTTTGGATGGAAATTCTTTTATTACTTGTCCAGGATTAAATATATGAATTTATTCCTTGTAGCCTTATTGATGTGGGGTTTTATTTCACTTCAAATGAACCATATTTCCCACTTTTACTCTCTCAAATAAGAGGTTCAGTGTAGTACTTAGGGATCGATTCCACATAGATTCTCGAACTCAAACCTTAGACTTATTGCTTCCGAATTAAAGCTAGATGAATGATAATAATAAAAGTTAATTTAAGATTGATTTGGTTTCAAATGATCAAATTAAGGGATTAAACTTAAGGTAAATTCTTAGGTAGGATTAGATAATGCGAACTAATAGATTGCTAGGGTTTAAATTAAGTACTGTTCTCGAACTCAAACCTTAGGTTTTGGGAGATCGCTCTCGCGCATCTCAGCTCAGTGTCGATCGATGTCCACAAGGTGGTGTCGGTCGACGCTCATTCCAAACAGTATTGGTTTCCCGGTTAGATGGGTTCTCTAAACTCCCAATTCAACTCTCATTTCTTACCAGTTATTTAGATTGTTTAAGATATGTTCAGGGTCATAACCAAGCTCTCACTTGTGCTATGGAACCCTACTTCTAAGACTGAGGTGATCAAATTCAACTTCGCATTAAAAGTAACTTAAACAAAGAACCAAGAAGATTACCGTAACAATTCAATAAAATCAACAAGACATTACTACCATTGAAGAACCTTAAATCTAACAATAAGTTACTCAGACATAGCAATAAAGAACATGAAAAAATCCTGAAAGAATAAACTGAGTAAAAAGATAAGAAGTTCAAGATCTTCTTTGTAATGATGATCAGATCTCTCTCTCCAATAGATGTAACAAGGTATTCCAACTCTCTACTCTAAAACTTTTGTATAACTTAGAAGAAAATTCTCTCTTAGATCTTCTCTCCTCCTTTAAAACTAAGATAGAAAACCCTAATAAATAGTCTATATTTTGGTCAGTGACTTGTCTTGAAAATGATAGAACTTCTGGGCAAAACTTGTAATTTCTCAAGCCTTCATTAATCTCGCAGTCGACTTGGCTGTCGATCGACGCACAGTGTGTGACGTCGATCGATGATTCATGCATAAACTGGATTCGACTCTGAGTTTCTGGCTGAGCATCCTAAATGCTCCAAAGCCCAAAAACTCCAATTGCTTCCAATGAGTACCTAAACCTGTAAATACTCTAAAACAGTACCAAATGCATATAAAAGACTCTAAAACACTCTATATATCATGGGTGAAATAGGTTAAATCCATGACATATCAACTCTCCCAGACTTAACCTTTTGCTTGTCCTCAAGCAAACAAAGCCTGTGAAAGAGGTTTTGAAAAGAGGAGACTCACGTAATGTCTAAGTATAATTGTCACCCTAACCACATCATATAAAGTGAATCACAGAGAAACATTATATACTCTATTTTATAGCAACCAATTCCATTCTACCAACAACTTAGCAAATACTAGTTTGACTCGCCCCTCTATTGATTGCATTTCTTTCCATAAATAAATGTGTATGCTTTACCTTGGGAGTATCGATCAAAGGACACATGGACTCTTACCCCTGCAAGTATCTTAGTACACAAGTAGTCTTCTCTGATCCTTTTTCCTCTCTCTCTTCTCACTTCTCTCAGTCAATGTCTCCCTTCTTTTGAGGGTATCATTTTATAATAACTCTCAATCCAAAGACGACAAAATAAAATAAGTATGAGCATAAGTCTGAAAGTGAAATAAAATACGAAGGGGCAACAAAGAAGATTACTCCTCGACCGAGGTGTCCATGTCTGGCTGCTGATGCTGTGGTGCAGCTGCCGGTGGCGATCTCGCTCTGGTCCTTGTATGACTGAAACACTGGCACCTAGACATCGTCTCCACTTTGGCCCATATGGCATGAACTGCGTCCACAACGACTTACTGGAAGGCACCATGGCAGTGAATGGGGATCTCTGGGATCTGAGGGAAAGTTGGGAGAGGTGGAGGTGGTTGTGCTGGCTCATTTGCTGCTACTTCTGCTACCGGATGGGCTGGCCTGAGTCCTCCTCTGCGGTGTACCCTGTGAGGTTCTGTGTGTAGGTGCTTCTCAGCTGGTCGGAATGAAAGGCGCTCTAGATCATCAGAAAATTTGGCCACCTCTGGTGCTGGAAGCTCTATCATCCTAGGCCCTTTGTTATCCACAAAAGACCAGTATCGTCCCTCCTTCATCCACTGAGTCCTCGGAAAGTTCCCCTTGTCCATATACCTTATCTCCCCCTCTACTGTGGCTCCCTCAAAGCTGATGCCAAGAAAACTGAATAAAGGCGTCAAAAGGCTTGAAGGGTTTCTCCATCAGGGTCGCCAAGTGCTCAGCGAAGATAGCTCCCAAGTTCACCCGCTGATCGGTCACAAGTGGTTGGAAGATCTCATCATCGAGCGCAACCAAATCCCTGACTGAGTAGTAAACCAGTGTGAGCTCCTGAACCCTAACCATGTTGGGCTCCATCTTTCCCAACAGAGTGTTGGCAAGGACCTTCACGAAGTAGCGTAGGGTGGGGTGACGAACGTCCCTCTGAGTTGAAGAGCCTGAGTCGAAGTGGCCTGTTGCGATGAGTCCCCAAAAGGTAGGGTTCCCATGGAAGGGAAAGAGGGTGCAGGCGAGAGTACCAACGTCAAACCCATAGATCTCACAGAGCTGCGGAATGGTGATCTGGTACCTGATGCCTCAGATGAGAAGGGTCAAAGTAGCCTAATTTTCCATCTTCACTCTAGGGCTCTTGTAGAGCACCTGAGCAGTGGCGATGCACTGTCGGACCAGGTCCGGGTAGAGAGGATATGACTTAGTACCCATGGTACCCAGTCCCAGCTCCTGCACCATCTGCTTTAAGTCTGTTATGAGCCCAAGATTCTTCAAGATGCTTCTATCGATGAACTTGGTGGGCTCAATAGAAACGCTTTGCCAAGCGTTATAGAAGAGGCTGTCGTAGTCGTCCCACTCCTCGCGCAATGGCCTATGGGTGCATTCCCTCGATGCTACAGCCTTTCGAGGGTTAGGGTAGTCCTCGAATGCCACTATCAAGCTCGCTTCTTCCTTTGGCCAAGTGTCGTGGCATGGAGGACCCCGTAGTGGAGCAGTGGAGCTACCTGCCTCATATCGTGCCTTGGTTCGCCTGTCGTCCACCTGTCGACAAATTTAATCAACAAAGCCACGAATCAGAATCGATGTCGAGATAGAAGACAACCATCGATCGATGGTTCATCGGGAACCATGGGATACGCAATCCCCAAAAAGAGAACTCAAATCGTGTAAATCATATGTAAATATAGTCGGTAACTCCTAATCTAGTACTCCATCACCCTAAATCGTTCTAAATTTTGAGCTAAACCCCCAAAAAATCAAGTTTTTTCTTCAAACCCTAAAAATTTCCGTAAACTAAGAGATTTAGAGAACATACCTTGATGATCGGTTGATTAAGTGAACTAAGAAGATAGAAGGGTGAAAATTGAGTGGGTTAGGCTCAAGAACAAGCAAAATCGGCTAAAAATCGAGTGAGAAATTGAGTGTGGAACTCGGAGAGGTTTTTGGCGGTTTGAAAAAACGGATTGATGAAATGGGTTCGTGTCGAGTTATACCTACTCGACACTCGACCGTCGATCGACAGTCCTATAGGGGCGTCAATATATGGTCTGTTATGTGACTCCTTTTTCACTAAAATTTTTTTGTAAAGGCATAAATAATTATTATATATTTATTGTTAATTAATAATTATTGTTATTATATATATATATATATTACTTTTTTATTTTGTTATTTTATTATTTTTTATTATTAGTTTATTTAGAAAATTTGTGGGTTGCTTGACAAAAAATGGGCTTATCATTCGGGGTCTGGCACTTCTAGACGCATGGTCTAAGTATGTAGAAGTTCAGCTTCAGCCCAGTAATATTTCACACTCATTCACCATGAAATCCTCTCTTTTAAGATTAAATAGGACAATCATCCAGTAAAGCGTAACTTCTTTAATGGTGAGGGGTCTGGACAAACGAAACATAGTTTTCCGGGAAACAAAGTCAACCGAGAGTTGTACAGCAGTACTTGATCTTCGGTTCGAAATGCCTATAAATGATTTTTTTTGTCGTGATAGGCTTTCGTTCTCTCCTTGTACAATTTTGAGTTCTCGTAGGGGCGATACCTACTTTCGTCTACCTCATTTAATTTGATTAATATCTTTTAGGCTGCGGGTTTAGCATCAAAATATGTCCTTTTTATGGCCCATTTTGCTTTATGCGGTAATTCTACAGCGAGATGGCATTCTTTTCCATAGAGTAGGTGAAATGGGGTAGTTCCTAATGGTGTCTTAACCGCTGTTTGGTATGCCCAAAGTGCATCATCCAATTTCAGAGACCAATCCTTTCGGGTTGATCCTACAGTCTTTTCTAGGATTTCTTTGATTTGACGGTTGGATACTTCTACTTGTCCACTGTTCTGAGGATGATAGGGTGTGGCTACTCGATGGTGAACTCCATGTTTCTTGAGTAGTTTTTCGAACACTCTGTTTATAAAGTGGGTACCTCCGTCGCTTATAACTACTCGAGGAACTCCAAATCTAGGAAAGATGATGCTCTTAAAAAGTTTAACGACTTTGGAAGCATCATTTTTGGAGTTGCTATTGGTTCGACCCATTTGGATACGTAGTCTACCGCAACTAATATGTATTTATTTATGTGCAAAGAATGGAAAGGGCCCATGAAATCGATGCCCCAGCAATCAATTACTTCAACTTCAAGTAGGAAATTTTGTTCCATTTTGTTTCTCTTGCTGATTTTTCCTCTTATTTGGAAAGGGTCGCATTTCGCTACCTAGGCTTGAGCATCTCGAAACATAGTTGGCCACCAAAAGCAAGCTTGTAGAATTTTTGACAGTGTCTTAAAACTGGCAAAATGTCCGGCATAATCGGATCCATGACAATGATAAAAAATTTATAGAGTTTCTCTTTCATAAACACATCGCATGTATATGCCGTCAGAACAATGTTTATAAAGATAAGATTCATCCCAGTGATATCTCCGGATTTGTATCAAAATTTTCTTTTTATGATATCCTTTGAAGAGTTTGGATTCTACTTTGGCCGCAAGATAGTTTACTATATCTGCATAACAAGGTCAATCAGTGGTGTTCAATGCACACCCCCCCCCCGACTTAAACTTGTACCTCTGGGAGAATCATCATGTGGAATCAAAGGATTACAACTGACTTTGATATCTATTGGAATGATTATTTCATCGTCCTCCTCGAATGTATCGCCGGTTGATGGTGTCTGGACAAAATTGACCGATGATTTATGGCTAAAATCATTTGATGGGCTTGGCATGTCGTCGATCGATTCCACTTCATGTGTTGAAACTAACTCTACCAACGGAAGTCGATTATGCTAAGTAGACATTTTCTGTGGGTAAGAAATCATCTATAGGTATGTCGTCATTGACTCTTATTCGTGATAAGTGATCGGCGACGCCGTTTTCACTCCTTTCTTTTCTTTTACTTCTATATCAAATTCTTGAAGAAGTAGAATCCATCGTAAAAATCTTGGCTTAGCGTCCTTTTTGTTCATTAAGTATTTGAATGTTGCGTGGTCGGTGTGAACAACTACTTTTGAACCGACTAGATAGGATTGAAATTTCTCGAAGGCGAATACCACGGCCATTAATTCTTTCTCTTTTGTCTCATAATTCCGTTGTGCATCATCGAAATTTCTACTGGCGTAGTATATAGCATGCACCTTTTTCTCTTTCTTTTGCCCAAGTATTGCGCCTACATCGAAATCGCTGGCGTCGCACATAATCTCGAATGGTAGATCCCAGTCTGGTGCTTGGACAATAGAGGAAGATACGAGTGCTGATTTGATTTCTTTAATGGCTTCGAGACATTCATGTGTAAAATCGAATTTCACCTCTTTGAGCAGGAGTGAAGTAAGGGGTCTAGCAATTTTGCTAAAATATTTTATGGATCTCCTATAGAATCCATCATGTCCTAGAAGACTTCTAACGTCCTTGACATTAGTGGGTGGTTGCAGTCCAGTCATTACTTCAATCTGTGCCTTTTCTACCTCAATTCTGGCTGCTGAGACCATGTGTCCAAAGACAATCCCGTTATTAACCATAAAATGGTATTTTCCTAGTTCAAAACCAGATTTTTCTCTTCGCATCTAGCTAATACCTTACACAGGTTATCGAGACATGTTTTGAAAATTTGGACAATATACTGAGAATTCGTCCATGAAAACCTCCATGAAGTCCTCGATCATATCTTTCAATATCGACATCATGCATCTCTGGAAAGTTTCAGGGGCGTTACAGAGTCCGAATGGCATTCTTCGATATGCGAACGTTCCATAGGGACAAGTAAAGGTGGTCTTTTCTTAATGGTCCGGATGTATGGGAATCTGGAGGAATCCTTAATACCCGTCGAGAAAACAATGATATTTGTGGCTTGCTAGCCTTTCTATCATCTGATCGATAAAGGGTAAAGGGAAATGATATTTTCGTGTGGCAGCATTCAACTTCCTGTAATTGATACACATCTTATTTCCGGTGACAGTTTTAGTAGGGATCAATTTATCTTTGTCATTCTTTACTACCGTAATTCCTCGTTTCTTCAGGACAGCATGAAGCGGACTGACCTAGTTGTTGAGATTGGGTAAATAACGCATGCTTCTAGATTTTTCATGATTTCCTTTTTAACTACTTCCTTCAGGTTGGGATTCAATCTCCTCTGATGCTCGATGGATGATTTGTATTCATCATCAAAGTGTATTCTACGCGTGCACAAATCAAGAGAGATTCCCGGGATGTCATCTAACGAATATCCGAGAGCCTTGCGGTGCTTCCGCAGTTTATTCAGCGACAATGATTTCTCTCCGCTACTCAAGTTTGCATTTATGATGTCAGGATAAGAGTTTTCATAAAGAAAAGCTTATTTTATACCAGCTGGAAGTGGTTTAAGCTCGATTTCAGGTGTTTTCACTTTTCTTCAGTCGTCGGTTACAGGAAGTTGTCGATCAACGGTTATATCCGGGTGTCGATCGATGGGGGTCGATAGATCGACTAACGTAAAGATGTCGCCTTCAGGAGATGTGATTGCTCTCTTTAGAGGATCGTTTGAGCACATATATATGAATTATTCTTCCGCGAGGTCGGAAAGGTAATCGATATGGTAGGTTTGACTGTCGATCAAAGGCTGTTTTATTATCTTTTGTGGGTTCTTGCTGGCTGTTTTATTATCTTTTGTGGGTTCTTGCTAATATTTAAGCAATATTAAATCTGCAGGTATATCGCAGTTATGAATGCATACGAGCACGTCCTCAAGTACACCTTCCGGAATTCTAGTGGATCTATCAGCTAAAACGAGAGTGACCCTGGTAGGTTTAAACTGTGTTAGCCCGAGGGTGACTGCAACTTAATAAGGCATCAGGTTTACACTAGAGCATAATCGCAGAGGGATCTTTGAAATATCTCATTGCTAATAGTGCAGTCCAGAACAAAACTACCGGGATCAAGGAGTTTAACCAGAGTTTTTCCTTGAATAATTGTGCTCACTTCTTTGGATACCATCATCGTGCAGTGTTCTGATTCATGGAATCCTCACGATGCAGCATCTTTCACGTACTGCTTAATAGCAGAAGAGATGTGAATGGCATCGCTTGGCGGCATCTCAATGCTTACTTTGTCAAACGCTTTCTTGCATATTGCTTTTTTCTAGCTGCTTCTTCTTCTTCTTAGCGTTTTTTTGGAGGAAAGGGGGGGGGGGGGGGGGGGGGGGGGTTTCGGTTGGTAGATCTTTGTTTTAACCGATTTGGATGATTCTGGGTCGGAGCGTCGCTCTCTTCTTGCTTCAGGGCGTCGATCGATTATAGGTTCAGAATTTTGTTTAACTCTCGGTAAGGAGTGTGGGTCGATGTTTCCTATGTCCGTGTTCTTTCCCTTCAGTTTAGTAAACAATTTCTCAAGGTCGGCAGTCTGGTCTAATCCTTCAGTTTCGGGAGGGATTTTGGGATCTTGCTCATTAATTTTGAGTAGGATAGGGTGCAATTTTTCTTTTTCATCTGTCGAGATTTCTCGAATTCATTGATAATAATGGTCTCTTTAACCCCAGGGGTGAGTTGTCTACCGCTTCGTAAAGCTGAGACATTGCAATTGCTCCTGGGGTTAGCGTCCTTTTTACCAGGTAAGAATTCGTCCTCTCTCCTGATGGACATAGCGTTACTCAACACTTGGTTGTCGATCCTCTTAATGTGTTCGCTCAGAGTTTCAAATTTTTCCGTCATCTCCGAGTATATTAGATCTAACTTCTCATTGAGGTAGGCAGCTATTCTACGGTTTCATGTGAAGACTTGATTTATTTTTGACTTTGAACTTCTTTCGTGTCTGTTCACAGTGGTGTTGTAGTTGCTTGTGAAATTGTCAGCACTTTCCCTAAATCGTTGGTCGTTCAGACTCATCTCATCAGAGAACTCACCTCGTTTTTCTAAGTTGGAAGAAACAGCATCGTCCTTACCATAATGTCGAGATAACCTATTTCTGTCCAGAAGGGCTGCAACTAATGCTAGAGTCTTTCTAACTCGGATTGAGTGCTTATCCTCTGCGAACATTGGTGGTTCCTTCCCTTCGGTCTCTCTCTTTTGGAAAGCTATACATAAAGATATGTTCTCTATCAGCCTTTTAACACTTGCAGGGCTTCAGGTGCCAAAGTTCCCCTCGCTGGCTGTATGACATCATGTGTTTTTATTGTTCTAGCAGGGTATAAATATCCTAAACAATTAACTATCAACTTAACCTTTAATCCTAACACACGAAACAATACTCTTGCCAAGAGAGATCAGGTGTAGTACTTAGGGATCGAATCCACAGAGAAAAATGGCACACAATAGATTTCTTATTTCTAAACACTAAGCTAGGTGATTATATATATATATATATATATTGGTAACATGTAATTGGTTCAATGAGATATTCCTTATCAGAAGGTGTAGATGCAATATGCAAATATGCTAGTAATGTAAATATGAAAATATGCTAATAATGTAAATATGGAAATATGCTATTAATCTAACTAGATGTAAAAGTAAATATGTTAGATCTAGGGTTTCAAGCTTCATGAATTATAGGTGATAAGATGCACATATATGTAAATATTCTAGAACTCAATATTAATTATTCTGACCCTGTTAACTCCAACTCTCGTATGCGAGCAAAAGGAAAGACCGTCGATCGACGACTAAGGCCTGATGTCGATCGACGGTGAAATCAGAATGAAGTGTGAACGAAATTTTATATGTTCACCAAGCTAATTAGACCAGCTCTCGCATGCGCCTAACAACCTAGTTCAATGAAGGCTATTCTGGCAAATAACCTACTTTCATAGTCGTCAATGTCCTACTTCCGAGATCCTAGTTAGCTACTCTAGAATGCAAGCATTAAGCACAACTCAATTGATGGATATTAACTTAACCTAGCAATCCTAATTTTGGGCTAATCCATGACTGTTATCATTCAACTTTAAATCTAATTGGTAACTACTCAGACATAATCAAAGTAAGAATAATAATTTAAATATAATGCATAGATAAAATATTAGGGTTCCAAACAAATCTCCCTAAGGAGTTATGAATATTCTTCCTAAATAAATCCTAAGGCTATGATGGAGTGCTTGTGCACACTCACACTTTGCCACAAACCTTGGTTCCCAGCACCGCAGTACACAACACACAATTTCTTGTGCAATACATAAAGTATAAATATAAAACCCTAAAGTCTAGGTCAAAACTCGTCTAGGGGTAATCTTGTGTCATGTCTCTAACTTGGGCTTGAAATCGGCTGTCTGCGAATTGGTGGTCGATCGATGTTAGATGTGTAACATTGATCGATCTTGGTTATGTAACATCGGTCGACGCCGAGATAGGGTCGTCGATCGACGACATTCTTGTACCTCGACTCTCTCAATGATCAGCTACGGATTATTTTCCTCTAAATGCTCCAAGTATCTCCATATATCTCCAAAACGTACCTGGACCTGTAACGAACTTAAATCATAGCCTAGACACACATAATAGACACTAAATAGAGCCTATAACATGGCCTGAAACTGGTAATAAATAGGCTATATCAACTCCCCCAGACTTAACATTTTGCTTGTCCTCAAGCAAACAAGCCTGCGAAAGAGGTTTTGAAAAGGGAAGAATCACATAATATCTAAGTATAACTGTCATTTTACTTTGTTGCAGCCACATCATATCAAGTCAATCACAGAGAAACTTTATATTCCATATCCTAGTACATCAACCAATTTCATTCTACCAACAACTTAGCGAATACTAGTTTGACTCGCCCCTCTACTGATTTCATTTCTTTGCATAAAATAAAAGTGCAGACTTTACCTTGGGAGTATCGATAAAATGAAATATGGACTCTTACCTCTGAAAGTATCTGAACACACATGTAGCTTTCTCTGATTCATTTCCTCTCTCTCTTCTCAATTCTTCTCAATCAATGTCTCCCTTCTTTTTGAGGGTGTCATTTTATTTTTAATTGACTGAGATATTTGGATAGGCTTTCATGTATCAGGCCCTAATGGGTTTTTGCCACCAGATCATATTCACTTCTTTTTGACCTTTATCTCTTTATAGGATCATATGAATCAAGTTCTAATGGTTTTAGCAACCAAATCCTGTTCGAGTCCTTTTTAAATCTGAAGGGGAGAGGGGGGGAATAAGAAGCACACAGACTTTTGCCTTCCTGACTTGTAGAAGGAATTTGATCCAGTGTATGCCAAATCCCAAAGCAAGCATATAATTTCAGGATTAGTGTTGAAAATCAGCTTTAGTTCCTTCAAACTTTCTAAGCAAGTGTGATATAGTGGCACGATGATCTATTTCGGTATCTCTAGTAATTTCTGCAAACAAACTTCTAAGAATGGTGCTAAAGTGTGGTTAGTCAATAATAAATTTTGATCATAGTCCTCTTTTTGACTCAATAAAACTTTTTGAAAAACTTATATATAGATAGTAAATAAAACTTAAAAACAATAAATTAGAGTTAGCGAACCTCCCTAGACTTAAATTACACTGTCTCCAGTGTAATCCGCCCCCGATTGGTTAGGAAAAATCAAATCATAAGTAAATAGCTTAAGTATAGAACTCGATACCTCTCTCTATAAGATAGTGTCGATCGATGGGTGGTCGTGATCCATTGTCGACCGATGGTGCTACTCTGGTATCGATCGATGGAGATTTAAAAATGTCTGTAAAAATAGAGTAAAACTCAAAATAAATAGTAGTATAAGTAAAAACTAAGTAAAAACTTACTAAACAGGGGGTTGCCTCCCACTCAGCGTTTGATTATAGTCTAAAGCTCGACGTTTTAAACATTCTGACTGGAATGGAGGTGGATCAACACTTGGAAAACAAGTGTCCAAATCTTCTTTGCTCTTCTGAAACCATGTACCAACGAAGCTTCTCATTGCTTCATATCCTCTGGCTTTCTCATTCTTTATTATCTCCTTAGAAACCTCCACTGAATGCATTCTCCTTTGTAGATTCTCAATACTGCGTTGTAGCATTCTAAGTCTGGCAGCTGTAGTTTCTGATATATCCTCCAATTTCTGGGAAATATCTTTTTTCATGAGGCTTTGAGAAAAAGTAATCTCATTGAACCTTTCTCCTAATTGTTTTTCTGCTGCGCACTTATGTCTGTCAAAATCAGTATCGATCGATTGTATGATGCTGCCATTGATCGATGTCACTCTATCTGATCCACTCACATATTGTCTTTGAACAATATCCAAATCTTGCTTCATTTCATCCATGCGTGTAGTCAAACCGGTGAGGCACTTGTCTATCGGATAGTATACATCATCAAGCCTCATGTAGAAATCATCTAATGACATCTCTTGAGCTTTGTAGATCTCATTCACAATATCGTCGATATCTGCTTTGCTGTATGTCTTTGGGTTCTGCCTAGACATACCGATCTTTGCTGCATGTTCAAGTAAACATATGTAGTTGTACTCAAACATAGTAGCTCTCTCTAGAACTGCCCTGATATCTTCTTCTTGCACATTCACAACTCTTCCGTCTTGAGCTCGTGCATTACCATTCTCATCCTATAGATGCCATAGACATCTTTCTTTTGCCAAAAGAAAATTCTTCTTCCATCAGCATCAAAAGATCTCGTTCCATACTCTACGCGACCGTCTATCAGTAGGGGATTTATCCAACTGATATGTCCTGGAGTTTCTAAAGTAAAGGAGTTAGATGTACAAAAAAGCGTGGACTCTTGGAATGGTGGCATCGATCGATGCATGCTTCTTGTTGTCGATTGATGTTTGAGTTTGGATTGGCTCGTGCTTCTGCTCCTTGTTGTCGATCGATGCTGGTACTTGTGCGTCAATCGATGGCTGTTTCTGTTTTCCAAATAAATTCCCTGATCGTTTAACCATAATAAGGGCATTTGCTACATCCTCCTTAGGTAGAGATAGAAATCTTCCATAAAGATCTCGTGCACCAGCTGTCCCTTGCACACCAAAGCTTTGTATTAACCTGGACACACACAAAAAGCTCATATCAGCTTTTTAATCCTCTCAGTCACCTGCTTCCCACTTTTTGATACAGAGAGAAAAACCAGACAGAAAAGTTTAGAGAGAAAGAGAGAAAGAAGATAGAAAAATCTGTTAGAAAATTTGAGAGAAAAATTCAGAGAAAAATAAGAAGAGAGATCTGACATGGACGACCCTTTCTAGCCTTCTTGTGCTTTGAATCATTAATTGTGGTGTGTGGAAAAGTTGTATCTGGTCCAGAAGTTTCATGAGATCACTTCACAGTTTAATATAGTTCAAGAGACTTACTTATCTATCAACCATAATCATTTATTTTACTCAAGCAACACTAATTCATAACTCATCATTCATCTATATAGACTCACCTTTGAATCCATGAGATTGGCTAAGGAAGACTAGACTCGAGCTCAAGTCTTCTTGTGCTTTGAATCATTGACTGTGGTGTGTGGAAAAGTTGTATCTGGTCTAGAAGTTTCATGAGATCACTTCACAGCTTATAAGTCTTGATTATTGAACCGGTAAGACATTAAATCAGTTTAATCAAATCAGTTTTTGGGAAGCTTCATGTCTGGAGTAAACCTTAAGCCATCTATGTTCTTTCTGAGTTTGAACCGAACCTTATCTCTCTGTTTTGTTGTCAGCGGTGTATTAACCTTTGTTCCAACCATTCTGTTTTTAGTTCAGATGGTTAAGGTCAGTGGTGGGATCAACCGGATCCTTTCTAATTGACGTTCTGAAGTGGAGTGTGATTAGCCAATCTCATGGATTCAAAGGTGAGTCTATATAGATGAATGATGAGTTATGAATTAGTGTTGCTTGAGTAACATAAATGATTATGGTTGATAGATAAGTAAGTCTCTTGAACTTTATTAAACTGTGAAGTGATCTCTCTTCATATTTTTCCCTGAATTTTCTCTCAAATTGTCTAACAGATTTTTCTATCTTCTTTCTCTCTTTCTCTCTAAACTTTTCTGTCTGGCTTTGCTCTCTGTATCAGAACGTGGGAAGCAGGTGACTGAGAAGATTAAGAAGCTGATATGAGCTTTTTGTGTGTGTCCAGTTTAATTCAAAGCTTTGGTGTGCAAGGGACAGCTGGTGTCCTGCTTCAGCTTCTCTGTGAAGTGTTTACTTATTATAAACACTTGAGAAATATTATGAATTATTATTTGAGGTTTATCCTGAGCCTTAGTACTTGTTCTCAAGTACTAATATATACATATATAAGTATGAATCATGTGAAGTCTTATTGTATACTCACTCTCCCTAAAGTTCCCGCATTACCGTGAATGGGTCCTGCGATATGGAACAAGGTCACAAAGACACGATGATGGGGTCGTACCCTGGAGACCGTGTAACTGCATGCAGCGTTAGATGTTCGATCTTCGAATATCTGATTAAGATGATGCTTATATTTATTTTTTTCCGCTAGGCTCGGTTAGCCTTGGTGGGTTTCCGGGTTTAGTATATATATATATATATATATATATTATACATATGAATGAATGGCGGGTAACATGGAGGTGACATTTAAGATATAATTCACATCGATAGAATGATAGGCCTTATATATATAATAATTGTGGAATATAATTCCACTGCATTCAAATGGTGTCGACTGCTCGGGATACTATTAATATGTGTTGGGGGTGTGGGATTAGACTCACTGAGTAAACTAGTTACTCATGACTCATTTGTGATGCAGGTAACCAGTAGGCGGGAGACCTTTACTCTAGGATGGGAAGGAACAACATTAGCCAGCGGTAATTTTATTATCCTTGCAAAGTAGTTTTGATATACCCTATGTATAAATTTTGTTGACCGAAAACCTCGATGTTAATCATTAATATTTTGTATGCTTTTGAAAGAATATTATATAATGTATTAAAGAATGTTTCTTTAAGTACGAGTTCCATATGATATTAGTCCTTGTCCGGATGAACTAACTAGCGGATACTCAGTCGGGTTGAAAAGCCTTGGTCGATATCTAGGACCGTTGGTGTTCTCAAATTGCTAGTCCAAGGTGATCGGAATTTTTCCGTGAACCTCGGGTCGTCTTTAAGGGAACATCGACCGTGTCATTTCCGGTCATCTACGATCGGGGGTGTCACAGTGGGTGTCGATCAATTGTTGAACTATAAGGCCGTCGATCGTTGTGTTGGGTGGGGTGTCGATTGATGCTCCTTCATCTGATTCCTCACCGAACTCGTAATTGGAGAAGCATGTGGCCACAAGCTCTGCATCATTGCACAATTCGATCAGGGTAGCCTTGTTGTTGTTTTTGACAGGTTCATAAAAAAATATTTTTATCAATTAGAGATAGATGCAACCTGTTTAACTTCATGTCGCATATGGCCTCACAGGAGCCATGAATGGTCTCCCAAGAAGTAGAGAAGAGTTGCAATATATCCTAATGTCTATCACGTGAAAGTCTGTTGGAACTAAGGTATTGTTGATCTGCACTGGAACATCTTTTACCATCCCTCCTGATTTCACTCTTGAACAGTCAACGAATGTAAAAGAATCATTGGAGGGTTCCACTTTCAGGTCAAACTTTTCTGCCATAAACTTTGGCATAATGCTCACGGAAGATCCAGTGTCAAAAAGGGCGTTGGGATATTCGTTTCCTTTGATGAAGCATGGAACCACTAATTTTCCAGGATCACTTTTCTTCTTCAGACAGGTTTTCTGCTTCATCTTCTCTCTGAGGTGATTGAACATTATCTCTATGTCATCATCTGTCTCCCTTGTTTCCCTTAAAATCATCCACAATCTGTGAGTATAGTAAGCTTCATCAAAAGAAATATCTAAAGGAATTTTAAAAACTCTTTAGCAAAGCTATTTATCTCCTTTTCATTGGCTTCTCTGCGTTGATTGAATTTTAAAGGAATTTGCGATCTTTTGCCTCCTCTTTGAGTGTCCCTCATCTTGTCTATCAGTATTCATAGCTTCAGATGTGTCTGTATTCTTCTCTGAGGCTGTCACGGTCTGACGTACAATCAAACTTTCATCAATGTTTGGCAGCCGTACAGGGTTTATTTCCTGTCGATCGATGCCAAGTGGGCACTGTCGATCAATTCTTCTATCACACTATCGATCGATGTCAAGAGAACGCTGTCGATTGATATTAGTCGATTCACACGAAGCCACTGATTCTGTAGGTTTCACCATCGATCAATTATGTCTGGTTGGTGTCGATCGATGCAAATGAGAATTACCGAGTGGTATGGAATTTCCAACACAAAAATCGCTGGTTTGGGGCTTCTCTCTCTTGACTTCCTGCCAGAAATCATCATCAATCAATGCATTGACGTAGTGCTTTTGCCCAGCCTCGATCTTCTCCTTAATCAAGCTCTCGTGTCTCTTAATGTTCTCACTTGTTTGCATCACTTGATTTTCCAATTTCCTCAAATGAGTGCTGAGTTTTTCGAACTTGGTGTTGAGGTTGAGGTAAAGACCATCTATCATTCCATTGAAATCCACACTCATCTTCTGCTGTCCTTCTAAAACTCTGTCAACCATTGCTTCAATCTTGATTTTCAGACCTTCAGGAGGAGGATTCTTGTAATAGGAAGATCCATAAGTCATGTTGTTGTGTAAGGGCCTTCTCTGTGAATTCTGGTTAAAGTTACTCCTTTGACAAGTACCATAAGGGTTCCTGTTGAAGCCTGGATTCCCTTGTCTCTGAAACCATTCCCATCAATGTAGTTTACATCTTCTTCTTCAATCACATCTTCACTAGACTCAATTCCTTCCACTTCTGCGAAAGTAACCTGTTTCTTGAAAAATCTCTGAACACTATCCATTTTTGCCTTGACCTCTTCAATCTGCTCCTTGCTCACAACTGTAGCTGATTTTCTTCTCCCAAAGTTAGTGTTCTTGGTGCTGCTGCTAGATACCAGATTCTCAATCAATCTCGTAGCTTCTTCAGGGCTTCTGGTTCTGAAATTTCCCTCACTAGTTGTGTTGAAAGCCATTTGATATTGTAATCCAATACCTCTGAAGAAAGTTCTGAGAAGCTGCACTTCGTTGAACCAGTGATGTGGACAGTCTCTCTGGTATGACTTGAATCTGATCCACGGGTTTCTTAAAGATTCTGAAGGTTCTTGTGAAAAATTCTCAATCTTGCTCCTCGGATCTTCTACTCTAGCGTCATCAAATAAGTTACGCAAGAAAGCGTTTTTTTATGTCAGTCCAGTATGTCAGGGAACCTGGTGTTAGTTGATTAAGCCAATATGAAGCTTCTCCAGCAAGTGAGTACGTGAAGAGCTTACAGAAAAGATAGTCCTCAAGGACTCCATTGGCTTTAATAGCAGTCACTAGATCCTCAAATTGCTCCAAATGATCCATAGGGTCCTCATGTCACAACCCATTGTAAGGTGTCTGTGCTACAAGTCTAAAGAAAGCGGTCTTGATCTCAAAACCGTTTCTCTAAAAAGCTGGAGGACGAATGGTGGATCTGTTGGCGTAGAACTGGTATGGACGGTTGTAGTCAGTCAGCGTTCTCTGAGCAGCTTGGGCGTTAGCTTCAGGTTGAGCTATTGCAGCGTCTGCTTCTTCTGCTTCTCTGTCAGGGCGTACAGCCACTTGATCGTCAATCTTTTGACATGCTGCATTACGCAGATCAACGTTGAGGTCATGCAAGTCTCCATTCTCATTCTGAAGCACTATTATAGGCGCAACCATCCGAACTCGTCTGCTGTCGTCGATCGATGCGGGTGAGATGTTTTCGATCGATGCTAAGTGATCAATGTCGGTCGATGCTAGAGTTCTGATGTCGGTCAATGATGTTCTAGCAGGGTATAAATATCCCAAGCAATTAACTATTAAATTAACTCTTATTCCTAACACACAAAACAATACTCTTGCCAAGAGAGATCAGGTGTAGTACTTAGGGATTGAATCCACAGAGAACAATGGCACACAATATATTTCTTATTTCTAAAGACTAAGCTAGGTGATTATATATATATTGGTAACATGTAATTGGTTTAAGGAAAATATTCCTTATCAGAATGTGTAGATGCAATATGGAAATATGCTAGCAATGTAAATATGTAAATATGCTAATAATGTAAATATGAAAATATGCTATTAATCTAACTAGATGTAAATGTAAATATGTTAGATCTAGGGTTTCAAGCTTCATGAATTATAGGGGATAAGATGCACAGATATGTAAATATTCTAGAACTCAAATATTAACTATTTTGACCCTTTTAACACCAACTCTCGCATGCGAGCAAAAGGAAAGACCATCGATCGACGGCTAAGGCCTGATGTCGATCGACGGTGAAATCAGAAGGAAGTGTGAACAAGATTTGATATATTCACCAAGCTAATTAGATCAGCTCTCGCTTGCGCCTAACAACCTCGTTCAATGGAGTCTATTCTGACACAGAACCTACCCTCGTAGTCTTCAATTTTCTACTTTCGAGATCGTAGTTAGCTACTCTAGAATGCAAGCATTAAGCACAACTGAATTGATGGATACTAACTTAACCTAGGAATCCTACTTTTGGGCTAATCCATGATTGCTATCATTCAACCCTAAATCTAAATGGTAACTACTCATACATAATCAAAGTAAGAATAATAATCTGAATATAATGCATAGATAAAATATTGGGCTTCCAATACAAATCTCCTTAAGGAGTTATGAATCTTCTCCCTAAATAAATCCTAAAGCTATGATGTAATGCTGGTGCACACACACACTTTGCCACAATACTTGGCACCCAGCACATAACACACAATTTATGTTGCAATACATAAAGTATAAATATAAAACCCTAAAGTCTAGGTCAAAACTCGTCCAGGGCTAATCTTGTAATCTTGTGTCATGTATCTAACTTGGGCTTGAAATCTGCTGTATGTGAATTGGTCATCGATCGATGTAAGATGTGCAACATCGGTCGATCTTGGTCATGTAACATCGGTCGATGCCGAGATAGGGTCGTCGATCGACGACAGTCTTGTACTTGGACTCTCACAATGATCAGCTACGTATTATTCTCTTATAAATGCTCCAAAAACTCCAAGTATCTCTATATATATCCAATACATACTTGTACCTGCAAAGACCTTAAAACATAGCCTAGACACACATAATAGACCCAAAATAGAGCCTATAACATGGTCTGAAATTGGTAATAAATAGGCTATATCATTGTATCAAGGATGGTTTGATAGTCTAGGTTTAGTCCTCTATAGAAAGTGTTGATGAGTTGGGGTTCTGAGAATCCATGGCACGGGCACGGGCACGAAGCTCTTGAAACTCTTCCAGGCAATTTTAGAGGATTCACAGCTACCTTGAATGAATGTGGATATTTCTCTCCTCGCTTCACATTATCTCTCCTCGTCAAAGTAGTGATTGATAAAAGTTCTTCTGATATCTTCCCAAAAAGTAAGGGATCCTGGTGGTACCTGGTTCAGCCACCTCCTCGCGTCACCTTCAAGGGAAAAAGGAAAAAGTTTGCAGCGATTGAAATCGTCGGTCACCATGTCTTCTAGCATCTCGATGTGATCGTTCGGGTGTTCTGTAGGAACACCACGTAACTGGTTTTTGCGCGCCATAACTAGGAAGTCAATATCAAGCTTAGAGCCTCATGTATGGTTATCAGATAATCGTATTGCAGACCTATTGGAATAGGTCCTGATGGGGTTTATGTATTCAAGCATTGGCAATTCATGCTTCATTTAATTCTTAGAAGATATAATGATTTGATCAGGGATTACAGCCCCCTGATCATTAATGAATTGGCTTGCTTCGTTGATTTTATTTTTCAATGGTTCTGTCAAGATTACTTTCTTATTATCAGAATCGGTAAAGGTGTACTTACCTGATTCCGACTGATCGGTATTGATAGATGTCAGTGGAAGGGTGTCTCCCGACAGTAGTGGACAACGTCGTTCGATTCAGGATAAGTTCCGTCGACCGATTCTTGTTTTCCTTAATCCATATTCTCTCCTTTAAGTACCTGCGTCATGAGGATCAAGGAAAGAATAATTTAGCAAACAGTAAAGTAAAAATCTAGACAATATACTAAACAAAATCTAATGGAAATAAGAAAGAGTCCCCAGCAACGGCGCCGAATTAGATGTGGGGTTTTATTTCACTTTCATACTAAACCCTATTTTCCACTTTTACTCTCTCAAATAAGAGGTTCAGTGTAGTACTTAGGGATCAAATCCACAGAGACTCTAGGATTGCACAATAGACTTATTGCTTTCGAATTAAATCTATATGAATTATAATATTAAATGTGATTTAAAGATTGATTTGGTTTGTGAAAATCAAATTAATGGATTAGACTTAGGGGAAATTCTCAAGTAGGATTAGATAATACAGACTAATAGATTGCTAGGGTTTTAATTAAGTACCGTTCTCGAACTCAAACCTTTGGGTTTGTGAGATCGCTCTCACACATCTCAGCTGAGTTTCGATTGATTTCCACAAGGTGGTGTTGATCGACGCTCATTCCAAATAGTACTGGTTTCGTGGTTTGATGGGTTCTCTAAACTTTAAATTCAACTCTCTTTATTACCAGTTATTTAGATTGTTTAAGATAGGTTCATGGTTTTAACCAAGCTCTCGCTTTCGCTTGGAACCCTAACTTGTAAGATTGAGGTAATCAAATTCAACTTAGCATTAAGAGCAACTTAAACAAGGAACCAAAAAGATTACCCTAACAATTCTATAAAATCAACAAGACATTACTACCATTGAAGAACCCTAAATCTAACAAGAAATTACTCAGACATATCAATAAAGAACATGATTAAAGTATGAATAAATTCAATAGAATAAACTGAGTAAAAAGATAAGGAGTTCAAGATCTTCTCTGTAATGATTATCATATTGCTCTCTCCAATAGATGTAACAAGGTGTTTCAAGTCTCAACTCTAAAACTTGTGTATAACTTAGAAGACAACTCTCTCTTAGGTCTTCTTTCTTCCTTTAAAACTAAGATAGAAAACCTAATAAATAGTCTAAATTTAGGCTAGGGACTTGTATTGCAAATGATGGAACTTTTGGGTAAAACTTGTAATTTCTCAAGCCTTCATTAATCTCGCAGTCGACTTGGCTGTCAATCGACGCACAGTGTGTGACGTTGATCGATGATTCACACATAAACTGGATCCGAGTCTGAGTTTCTGCCTAAGCATCCTTAATGCTGCAAAATAGCCCCAAAGCTCCAATTGCTTGCAATGAGTACCTAGACCTGTAATTCCTCTAAAACAGTACCAAATGCATATAAAAGAATCTAAAACACTCTATATATCATGGGTAAAATAGGTAAAATCCATGACATATCACTTATTCAAATTGTTTTGCGTTATGATGTATAGTTACTTTGACATTTCCAGCTAGTATTTGCTTAAGGCACAATTTCCAGAGGAATTTAGCCGTTTATTTTGCCTTGGCCGATTTGACCCAAACACTACTTTACTCAGGATCATTTAAGAACCAAAAAATGAATAGAATAAATGCATGGAGTAGGACTACAATACTTTTAAAAACTCTAGGGATATATAGTAACTACATGATGCCATTATAAATGCAAACACCAAAGCCAAACAATAAATAGACAAGCATGTGTACTACTCCTAAGAAATAATCCTAAGATCTAAGATAGCCACTACAATGTGCGGAAACGCGGTCGGCCTTTGATCTAGGACCGACTGCGCCGGGAACACTAGCTGAAGGTTCCGGATCATCCTCTTTGGACTCCGAACTAGTGACATCGACAACATTCTCCTCGAGCCACTCTTCTATGGTTATCGCCTGCCCCGCCATCCTCACTATTAATGAAAACCCCAAGGGGCTCCATATTACAATATAACCCATCCCAAATGTCCTTGCGGAGTCAGGCCTTAAACAACCGGCACCACTACTCCACAAACTTCAACTAGCATATCTTGGCTATTTCTAGGAACTCCTCCAGGTACTCTTGTACGGTGCAGTGATTCTGCATCATCTTAACTAGGACCTCAAACATACATCGCTCTGAACTTCTCTTAGTGGTGTCTTCATTTAAAACAGGGTACTTTCGCGGACGCCCTCGCTTCTTCTTTCGTGGCGGCGACTGGTACTTAAGCTTCATCAATGGGTGTCTCTGGCGGGGTATCACCTTACCACATGTGGTGAGAAATGTCTCGCTCGCGCGGAACCAAATCTTATGAGCCACAAAGATCATGATCATCCTCATAGTTAGTACTGGTTTGCGAAGACATCTTTCAATAGTTAGATCCGATCAAAACCATAATAGAAGTATTGATATAGTTGGTGGCTTTAAAATATTTCAAACTTTTTTAGCTGCTCATAAACTTTTGCAAACACTTTTTCAAAACTGTAATATGTTTTTAGAAAATGGCGGTCATGCTGACCGCTTAAGATAACGCTATGGGATCTTAGCCCTATGCTCTGATACTAACGACCCAATCCCCCGCCATCCAGATAAGGGGCGACCGGGTGTTATGGACACACGTCTATTCATTTTAGACCACCCATCGTGTCCCGTTACTGGTCCCAGGAGTCATCGGACGCATACCTTTGATCAAATACCAACCCTACCAAATCCATATACTTCTACTTACAGTCTTGCGCACAGGGAAACATAATGGAAGGAATGACTAAATGGGTTAATTAGTAAAGCGGTTCTACACCAGCCTCTCTTCATGAAACTCTATACTACTTAATGTGAAATGAGAGCTGGCTAGCCACTACAACCAATAAATCAAATGCAGCATACGATAACATACCACATCGTTTCCATACTTTTTCTATCAACCTAGCGATCACACAATACAATGAACTCAGTCACTGCTACACATGGTTTTGACTCGACTCCACTTGACAATTTGACAGACGCCAATCAACCTAGACTCTAAGGACCTATGGCCCGCTCAGAGACATCCCACATCGTGTCGGCCTAGCCCGAAAGATCTTACGTTCACGACTATCACCCAGATTCCTAAATGACTATCCGAGTTGAAGCTCTTTGGCCTTTCCAGCTATGTCTGCCACCCCGCTCATAACAGTCATATTAATGCCACGACTCGGCATGACTTGATCTTACAGTGCCCTTCACATTTTCTATCCTGCCTTTCGTGGTCACCAAAATTTACACGACCTTTCAAATTAACTTCCCGCTGGTACCTCATGTTAGGCTACTGTCCCGCGGGTACTCATCACATCTCTTTCTAGACGCCACCCGTTCTCGGTGTTTCAATCAATACATCTTTCACATTCTCATTCTTATTCTCATTCATTAACTTATCCCCATCATATTCTCATTAACTCCTTACCACTTTAACTCATTCATTAGACACCACCCGTTCTCGGTGTCACATATATCACTTCACAACCATTCATACATATCGACATTCATGATACCAATTGTAGCATCCACTATTAACCTAGGCGTGCACTTTTTTCTAGCAACCTAGCTTCCATCAAACACTCTTCACGAGCATCAAAGCAACCAATCTCACAAGCAAACAAACATTATCACTCATCGACATCAACACAAGGCAGTCTATTAAGTCCTTTAAGTAGTGTGGGGTTTTATGCAACATCATTCATTCATCTATCAACCTAGATCTTATTATGAACTAGCCACCTTACTTCCAAAACAAGGACTATCCAAACACTAATTCCAACATCAACCAGAATTCAGATAATAAGAAGAAAATTGGGTTCAAATCACCTCACCATACATAGATATGGAGATATGGAAAAGGAAAATGAGATTATGGATCTGAGTGAATCAAAAAGCTTCTGATCAATCACCACTCGCCGCCACCACCAATCATTGGGCTAACGGCAAGGAGAGAGAAAGAAAGACACTGAGTATAGAGAGAGAAGTAGCAGGGAGAGAGAAAAGAGAGAGATTCGTGAGAGAGAGAGAGAGAGGAGAAGATGTCGACCGCTAGGGCTTTCGTCGTCCGAAAATTCTCTGTAGAGTTTCCCTTCAAGTTTCAGTTGGGGGGAAACAGAATGGGGCTGCCTCTATTTATAAGAAAAAAAGGGGAAGCCCTAGGTTTTTCCTAATGGGCCGTTGAGAAGCCCTTTTTCTTTTATTTTTTTTTGGGCCAAGGTTTCAGGCCGATACATAAAGTCAAGACCGACTCAAGCCCAAAAGATCCACATCATTACAAGACTACCCTAGTTCGACTTCATATCTAGTATTTAGGTGTTTTCCATTGTTTGGGAAACACCACAACCCAAAAATTTTACTGTGGGAACCAAAATTCACACTATCGATTTCCGTAGTCGGAGGAAAGTCAAGAAACCCTAACTTTCCCTGAGGTCCTCGATTTCTGGTGAGCCTATGACAAGTGAACAAATTATGAGTAATAGAACGCGAGATAATCGGATACGAATTTTTGGGTAAAAAGAAAGATCTTATTGAATCGTCTTCGCGTAAGAACATCGAGAAGATACAACAGGTTTTAAGAGCTTTAGCCGTAAGAGCTATCAGCGAGTTTCCTAGTTCTAACAGCCTATGCTCTAAGCCTATTTTCAGTCGCAACTCGATAACAACAATGAAATTGTTAAAAAAAATTCAAAATGCTAAGTTTTCTAGGAATTTTCTTGTGTGTGTGTCCCCTCGCCTTGGCCTCCCTTATATATCCTCCAAGGTCGGTTGTCTTTCCTTTTATGCCCCTGATTCTAGTCTATCTCTACGCATAAATCTTCTTTATCTTTTCGATCTTCCATGATTATCTGGAAACTTAACATTTATCCTCTTGTCCATTTATCTTCTGCGGAAATTAGGTAACCCGTCACTGTATTCAGGCTCCTTCTCATCCGAAATCGTAAATGGGCCTTTTGTTGTTTATATACCTTTTGGGCCGTTTTGTGAATTTAAGCGTCTTTACGATATCTTTCGGAGAAATCGCTTTTCATACGATGTTGGTTTCTATACTGCTGCTTCCGAAAAATAATAAAACCGATCATATAGCTGAGATAACATTGGCGTTAAGTTAAGAGTTATCATTTTACACGATCAACTTGAAGTTTTTACGAGAAGACAAGTCTTTGCTATTTTTATCGCAAGTTTAACAGAAACACCAATCGATACGAAACGATATCCAGTACATTTTGGACCCTAAGGATAGAGTGACGAAGCGGAGATGGTCTAATCGACCATGGGCACGTTTCTCTATAGTGAATTTTATGACTTTATGGTCTCATAGACCATGGACCGTTTTAAGACTTATGAATTTTATGATTTTTCTTGGAAAAACCATCGATTCGTCCGATGCACGTTTCTCATACGTCGTTTGTCCTATGAACTGATAAAAAACAATTCATATAGTCTAGGATATGATGATGTTAAGTTAACCAGTACTATCTTTAAATTTGACTTAAACTTTTACGAGAAAAAAAACTTTGCTTGTTTTTTTGTAAAATCTCAACGGAAACTCTGACTGCGACGAAAACAAATACATTTCGATCGAGATTCAAAGTAGAACATGATGACAGCCTCATTGGGAGATGAGGAAGCATCAATGGCGACACTGTACATCTATAGAGGGAGTTTGGCGATATGGAGGAGTAAGAAAGTGATTTTGGCGACATGGTAGGAGAGAGAGTGAGTTTTCGACTTGGAGAAGTGAGAAAGGGAGTTTTATGACTTGGAGGAGTGAGATAGTGAGTTTGGCGACTTGGAAGAGTGAGAGAGTTAGTTTGCTGGCATGGTAGGAGAGAGAGTGATTTTGGCGACTTGGAGGTGATGAACCCCTGATGAGGAGATCCTTTTGTCCCTGATACTTTTGAAGGAAGATCTGATGGTTTTGAGAGAGATCTGGGTTTGTTTTGATGATGATGGATGGATTGATTGGATGATCTTCAGAAATGATCTATGAACTGATCAGATCTTGTGTAGATGTGTCCTTGATCAAGAGAATGAACTATGTTTTCTATCAAAGACAGGTTTTGCTTGCAGAGAATGAACTTCTAGCAATCAGTGTTCATGGATGAACAAGGGATTCACAGATTTAGAGAGAATTTTGATAAAAAGGTGAATCAATCTTATTCTGGTCGTCAATCCCTTTATATAGGAGTTACAAGTTGTAGAAATGAAAAGACAAAGTGTAGAAATCAAGAAATTTAGAAACTAAGAATGTAGACTTGATTTTGGACCAGAATAAGTGTTTTGTTGAATGTCTCTTTGCCTGACCATGACCTTGACTTTCTTGCTGACTCCCTCTTGGTATTCTTTGTGAGAATGGGATTGAAATGGACTGAAGAAAAGGCTGGTCGAATTTGGCATGAAACAGGCCCATAGTGAGTTTGTTATGACTTTCTTCTTGACTGAAATCACTTCTCCTTGGGCCTCTGGATCCAAAACGTGGCCATAAGCTTTCTTGGACATCTTGTTATGTAATACTGATTTAGTTTTCATAGAAGAATGTATTGGTTCACCAAGGAGGAACAAGAACTTCATTAGATCATCAGGTGGCCTCCATGAACCGATATGACCGAGAAAGTCAATTCTTTGATCATCTCTTGTAACCCCACAAACTAGACTGGTTTTGGCTTGACTAGAATACTCCTCTTGGTCAGTTGATGGAGTGAGGTAGTATCCAAACTCCCCTTTGAGATCTGGTTGGTCTTTCTCCATCACAAGCTTCTTCAAGGTCCAACTCGAGTAGTTTTTATTGATTGCACAGCTGGGCAGGGTTACATCATCCCCACCTCCTTTAAAACGATTTGTCCTCAAATCTCTATCCCCTATATCAAAAGGAAACAAGTTAGACATGAGACAAATGAACAAGAAAATAAGCATGAAAGCAACATCAAAATAAAGTTTTGGAGAGAAACTTCCTTGGAGTTTTGAATCCATTTTCCTCAAGTACTTCCATCTCCAAATCTCAGGCTGATAAGCATGATCTCTGCTCTCATCCCTTGCACTCATTTGAGACTGATCATGTTTATCCTGGACACTGAAAATAGAGACTAGATATCCCGAATTATATGTGCAAGACATGCAATTGTTCAGATCAGAAACCAAAGTTCCTTTTCCTAGAACATGTAGCACACGTTTCAGATTATCATGATGCCTATCAAGGTAAGTGTTGTACACGAGAATTATGTCAAGGCAGATGATAGCAAAGTTCCTAAATAACAACTTCAAAACAGACACAAGTTTCTCAGATTCAGAACACAAAAGATCAAGTTCAAACCGAGAATTACTTAACCAAGGCTCAGCATGTTTATCAAAGAAAGTGTTGTACACTAATATATCATCAAAGCTCAAAACTACATCATTCTGCAAGCATGATCCCATAAAAACACAGATTTATCAGTTTCAGAACAAGAATGAACAGGTTTCAAAACAGAATCATAAACAAATTCAGTTTCAGCCTTAAGTGATTTATGTTCCTGCAACTTTCTAGGTTCGTTCAAAGCCAAACCAAATGCAGACAAATCATCAGTGACAAGTTCATGCCTAGAAAAACTCAGATCAAAGCCATTATCTTTAAAACAAGCAAATGAATCAAAAGGTTTTCTGAAACAGAAATCAGGTTGTTGCAGGACAAGCTTTAATGTCTTTTCAAAGTGCTCACAACTTCTGTAATGTTTCATAAACTGCTCAAGACTCAAAGCATGATCAAAATTGATGTCACTAACACATTGAAAACGTTTTTGATCAGAGATTTTATCAGGTTCAAACACTTTAAAAGAATTAATCATGTTATCAAAAATAGAGTTTGGAACATAAAATTCTTTTACTTTTTCCAGACCAAAACGTCTTACATCACTAGAACTAACCATAACAAACATTTCAGGCAGATAATTAACCATATCAAGATCCTTACAGTGCTCTTGAGAGTCCAAAGAGAATGACTTAGCATCTGTTTCTGCTTCAATATTGTTTGGCTGCTCCAACTCTTCTTTTGGTGGTGAACTCTTTTGTGCTTCTTCTGCTGGGTTTTCTTCTAAGACCTGAGATACTGAAACAAGACTACTCGGTTGCGTCGGTTCAAAACAAGTTAGTTTATCAGAAGCACTACTGATAACAAGTTCAGTTTGAGAAGAGAAAAGAGAAAACTCATTTTATGTCTTAGGTTCTTCACTTACCTTAGATGGCTCTGTTTTTAGCTTTTGGATAGCTGATACCTTCTTAGAACACAGTGGCTCACTGAGTCTTGGGAGAGGACGTGAGTCTGGCCTTCTTTGCTTATGTGACTGAGACTTTCTTGGGTGATCATGATCATGGAGAGTTCTTGTCTCTTCTTTTGCCTGTCTCAGTTGTTTTCTACTGTAGTTATCAGAAACAAAGTGTTTCTTCATGAAGTGTTTCAGCTCAAACCAGGATGCAACTCGTGCTTCTCATGTTCTTCTTCTGGTAGTAACAAGCTGAACCCACCATTGAATGGCATCACCACATAACTCAGTTGTAGCCAATCTAACCTTCTTTCTTTTTGAGTAGTTTTGGCCATCAAAAACAAGCTCAATTTGTTGTTCTCTCTCCAAGTATCCATCTGGGTCGTTTCTGCCATAGAAAGATGGTATCCTGCTCTTCCTTTTGATCTTAGCATCCTTCTGAACCTGGGAAACATTACCAAGGAAATCATCAGCATGATTATGTGGAAATGGATCAATCTTTTTCATTCTTTTCATTATCTCAGACATCATTGCTTCCATCTGCAATTTATTCAATGTCACAGTTCGTGCCTCCTTTCTTTTACTAACATCTCCAGCCATGGTTTCCTGTTCAGAAACTCAACAAGAAAATTAACACAATAACATATAGCCTAAGCCTCACTTCTCTCTTGTGTTTCTCTCAAGTTTTTCTGTGATTTTTTTTTTCTCTATGAATCCAGTAGTTCATCAACAAACAAAGATCAAACTTTAGAGAACAAACCCCAACACCAAAACAAAAGAAAGAGATAGACAGATTGCAAGATTTTTGTTTGCAAGAGGCTTTACCACCAGGGCTGGATTTCTCCTCAGCCAAGTTGGATTTCTCTTCAACTTTTCTTTTGATTGTTTTTTTTTTAAATCTGGTTGGCCCTCTTGCAGATTCAACAAATAGAAAGATAAGAGATTTCTGGAAAATTGGAGAGAAAATTGCAGAGAATAGAAAACAGATTCCCAAAACAAAGAAATGGAAAAGTTTTAGAATCAAACCCCAGATCAAGAGCCTTCAAATCTGCTCTGATACCAATTGATGAACCCCTGATGAGGAGATTCTTTTGTCCCTGATACTTTTGAAGGAAGATCTGATGGTTTTGAGAGAGATCTGGGTTTGTTTTGATGATGATGGATGGATTGATTGGATGATCTTCAGAAATGATCTATGAACTGATCAGATCTTGTGTAGATGTGTCCTTGATCAAGAGAATGAACTCTGTTTTCTATCAAAGACAGGTTTTGCTTGCAGAGAATGAACTCCTAGCAATCAGTGTTCATGGATGAACAAGGGATTCACAGATTTAGAGAGAATTTTGATAAAAAGGTGAATCAATCTTATTCTGGTCGTCAATCCCTTTATATAGGAGTTACAAGTTGTAGAAATGAAAAGACAAAGTGTAGAAATCAAGAAATTTAGAAACTAAGAATGTAGACTTGATTTTGGACCAGAATAAGTGTTTTGTTGAATGTCTCTTTGCCTGACCATGACCTTGACTTTCTTGCTGACTCCCTCTTGGTATTCTTTGTGAGAATGAGGTTAAAATGAACTGAAGAAAAGGCTGGTCGAATTTGGCATGAAACAGGCCAATAGTGAGTTTGTTATGACTTTCTTCTTGACTGAAATCACTTCTCCTTGGGCCTCTGGATCCAAAACGTGGCCATAAGCTTTCTTGGACATCTTGGTATGTAATACTGATTTAAATTTCATAGAAGAATGTATTGGTTCACCAAGGAGGAACAAGAACTTCATTAGATCATCAGGTGGCCTCCTTAAACCGATATGACCGAGAAAGTCAATTCTTTGATCATCTCTTGTAACCCCACAAAGTGGACTGGTTTTGGCTTGACTAGAATACTCCTCTTGGTAAGTTGATGGAGTGAGGTAGTATCCAAACTCCCCTTTGAGATCTGGTTGGTCTTTCTCCATAACAAGCTTCTTCAAGGTCCAACTCGGGTAGTTTTGATTGATTGCACAGCTGGGCAGGGTTACATCAGGAGGAGTGATAGAGTTATTTTGGTGACATGGAAGGAGAGAGAGTGATTTTGGCGACTTGGAGGAGTGAGAGAGTGTGTTTGGCGACATGGAAGGAGTGAGAGAGTTAATTTGGCGACATGGTAGGAGAGAAAGTGGTTTTTGAGACTTGGAGGAGTGAGAGAGAGAGTTTGGCGACTTGGAGGAATGTGAGAGTGAGTTTAGCGACTTAGAGGAGTGAGAGAGTGAATTTGGAGACTTGGAGGAGTAAGACAGAGTGAGTTTGGCGAAATGGTTGAGGGGAGAGAGTGTGAGCTTGGCGTCTTGGAGGAGTGGGAGAGTGAGTTTTGCGACATGGTGTTGAGAGAGAGAGTGTGAGTTTGGCGACATGGAGGAGATAGAAGGAGGTGTTGGGCGAGATGGTTTTCTCTCTTCTTTCCCTTGTTCTTTTCTGTCTCACGTTGATGTTTTCGCATACTCTCATTGTGACAGCCCCGACCTGGTCTAAGTACAAGTTGACTCGACCAGCCGTGCAACAATCAAACAAGAACATGCACAGCAAATCACTAGTAACTTAAACCAAACCGAGAGGCCACAATGTGTACCTCAACGATTAACCCAAAGTTCCCAGAATAAATCCAGGTACCTTAGGCCAATCGCCTAAGTACACATATCCTATTAGGTACAACCCGAGGCTTTTCAACCCGATTGAGTAATACCAAATAGTTAGTTCGTCCGGACAAGGACTAATATCATTTGGAGCTCGTACTTAAAGAAAAATCTTTAATACATTATATAATATTCTTTCAAAAGCATCTTACAAAATATTAATGATTAACCTTGAGGAGTTTGGTCAACAAAATTTATACAGAGGATATATCAAAACAACTTTGCAAGGATAATAAAATTGCCGCTGGCTAATGTTGTTCCTTCTCGTCCTAGAGTAAAGGTCTCCCGCCTACTGGTTACCTGCATCACAAATGAGTCTTGAGTAACTAGTTTACTCAGTGAGTCTAATCCCGCAACCCCAACACATATTAATAATATCCCGAGCAGTCGACACCATTTGAATGCAGAGGAAATATATTCCTTAATTATTGTATATATATAAGGCCTAGCATTCCACCGATGTGAATCATATCTTAAACATCACCTCCACAATAATCGCCATTCACTCATACGTATAATATATATATATATATATATACTAAACCCGGAAAACCACCAAGGCTAACCGAGCCTAGCGGGAAAATAAATATAACCATCATCTCCATCAGATATTCCAAGATCGAACATCTAATGCTGCATGCAGTTACACGGTCTCCAGGGTGCGACCCATCATCGTGTCTTCGTGACCTTGTTCCATATCGCAGGACCAATTCACGGTAATGGGGGAAATTTAGGGAGAGTGAGTATACAATAAGACTTCACATGATTCATACTTATATAGTTATATATTAGTACTTGAGAACAAGTACTAAGGCTCGGGATAAACCTCAAATAATAATTCATAATATTTCTTAAGTGTTTATAGTAAGTAATACTTCATAGTTTAATATAGTTCAAGAGACTTACTTATCTATCAAGCATAATCATTTAGTTTACTCAAGCAACACTAATTCATAACTCATCAGTCATCTATATAGACTCACCTTTAAATCCATGAATTGGCTAAGGAAGACTAAACTCGAGCTCAAGCTAAATGTTCTCCACTTGCTGATCACTCCCAAAGCAGAATGAGGACAAGGCATGATTCGTCTGGTCCTGCCACTGACCTCGACCATCTGAACCAATAGCAGACCGGTTGGAGCAAAGGTTAAAGTTCAAGAAGAAACTCAACTCAGCTCAGATAGTTTGGTATAGAAAATTTTAGTTTAGACCATGATCAGTTCGGTTAAGCTTAGCTAAGATTAGTTTGATTAAACGATAAATCCTTTCAGCTAAGTTGTTTAGATGCTAGTCGACCATGAACTGAACTAGTATCAATCCACATAGAACTTAAGAAATTAATCAAGACATGAAGCTTAACAAATCAGGCCACTGGTTCCAAACAAAACTTCTCTGAACTTGTAGCTAAGGCTTACCCATCACTCAAGCTTTAAGATGAACTTGGTTGATATAAACTTCAATCTTAACACACGTCTAACCTTATCAGGTAAAGATACCCATGGTAGGATCAAGTTCAGACACAGAACAACTCTTTAGGGTCGCTTTACATGGACTGAAGCTTAATTAAAACTGATCTCATCAAACCCATAAACTCTTACCGATTCAAATCAACAACTTTCTGAACTTAGCTGGTACACCAATTAAACTTTAAGCCACGCCTAACCTGATCATTACTATATAAATCCAAGGACAGATTCATTCAGAAAATATCTCAAGTGTCGCTAAACCAACAGAACTGCTCACAGAAAATTGAGCCACACACATCTTACCGATAAAAATCAAAGGCTGGCGAACATGGTGATTCTCAACTTCAGGATGCCAAAAATTCACCTCTTAAACAAACCAAAACTCACTGGTTAAAGTCAGAAAAGGGTGAGAAAGGGTTATCCAAGCTCACTTCTCTTCTCTGAATTTTCTCTGATTTTTTTAATGAATTTTTCCTCACAGATTTTTCTCTCTTGCTTTCTCTCTTTCTCTCTGAATTTTTCTGTCTTGTTTCTGGGATGAATGAGCTCAACCAGAAAGAGTGAAAGGTAAATAAATGACATGGAAAACCGTAGGAGAAGACTCAGCAAGAAGGGACAAAGGTTTCAGTTCAGAATAAGACATGTGGTGGGCTGAATCACACTTTCCCTCCATGAAGTAAGGTCATTTCCTATCCATGAAGAAACTCCAGCAGCTTGTGCATCTCACATGACTTTTTATGTAGCAAGCAGGAAGGAAGGTGCAAGTCACATTTCAAGTTCAGGAAGGAAGCAAGCAGGCTAGAAGGTGCAAGGCATGTGACGGTTCATGAATAATTTTATGAGCTTTGTCGATATTTTTCAGACAGTTTTGAACTAAATGTTTCTAATCCTTCGAATCTCTTCCTTTTTTTGACTATGCTCGTCCAGCTTAATAATACTCAACCATGATAGTTAACACTCTACCAGAAATCTCATTGGGAGGCCTTTCGACCACATGACAGTCCCGTCAAGACATTAATTCACCGGGTCGATTTTAATTTTAAATCTGATCGTCCAATCTCCAAACTGATCTTACTAAACTTCTCGAGCAAAATTATATCTGCTCGTGAGGGTTATTACACTCATAGCCTCAATACTCATCTCTTAAGTGTTTTCTGCAGAAAATTTCAGAAGTTTATTTCTTCTAAAGTTGTTTAGTACGAATCTTTTAAGGAAGAACTCCTTTATGTTGGCTCTTAGTAGATTCAAACCAATCTTGGCTTTTGATTTTGAGATTACCAATATTTACCCCAACATAGCTTCTTTCTCTCCTCCTTCAAGTAGTTGGACGTGTGCCTCTTCTTGAACGGACCACGTCCAAGCATCTCTTGTTTCTTTCCTATTGGCTGGTTTGGTGGCTGGCCACAAATCTGCTTGTTATTTGACAGAATTGTGGGTGCACAAAAGTCTACCTCCCATTGGTTATTTTAGGCAGCCAGGACACCTCCATCTTTCTACCCCTGACCAAAACCCTCCGCTTAGCCATTTCCCACCTATTCATAGCCCCACACCCCTTATTATAGTTCCCATACACCATAGGAAGCCCGAGAGCACCCGAGCCTTAAGTTAACCCTTCTTGTCTTTAGCCTTTATTTTATTTTTAGTTACAAATTCTTAGTTTAGATTTATGTTTTGGACCTGTTTTGTACTAACGAAACATCGCGAATACATTTGTTTTAGATTATTTCGATAGAAGTTCCGAGTCATGCTGATGGCAAGGTAAAGGTGATAGAGTCGGAATAAGGATATCGTGCTCAGGCTAACCCACCTAACCACCCAGGTGAGTCTTGGTTAGGGGTTGTGAGTGTTGTGTGTGTGGTTAGCGCCTTCAAAACAAGAGTATTTATTGATGCATTTCTATGTTGGTGACGTGGGTGTGTTTTTATGTTTTAATAGGGTAATAATATCCTAAACAAGCAAATGTCAAATTAACCCTTAATCATAAAACACAATACAATAATACTCTTGTCAAGAGAGATTAGTTGTAGTACTTAGGGATCAAATCCACATAGAACAATGGCACACAATAGATTTCTTATTTCTAAAGGCTAAGCTATGAAACTATATATATTGGTAGAAAGTAATCAGGTCAAGCAAATATTCTTTATTAGAAGGTACAAATGCAATATAGAAATATGGAAATATGCTAGTAATGTAAATATGAAAATATGATAGTAATGTAAATATGGAAATATGTTAGATCTAGGGTTTCAGGCAAGTGGATTATAGTAGATAGAAGTTAAAGGCATTTAATCATGGAACTCGAAATCAAATGTAAAAGACACCAGCTCTCGCATGCGCGCCTAATCTATTGACTAAGTCCAATGTCTCAGCTCTCGCTTGTTGACACGGAATGACCATCAATCGATGGAAATGATCATGCGTCGGTCGATGGTTTCTTGAGTCAAGCGTTATGACCTAATTCGATAAGTTCACTAGATTAACTAAATCAACTCTCGTTTGTTTCTAGAAAACTAGCTCAACAGAATAGATTCTGTTAGTAGACCATGCTCTTGCTTGTGCCTAACTATCTTATTATCAGGGTTCTAGTTAGCTACTCTAGAACACAAGCAATAACCATAATTCTATTAATGGATCAAATAATGACCTTAACAATTTTATTGTTTGGCTAATCCATCAGTACCATTGATAAACCCTAAACCTAGTTGATAATTACTCAGACATAATTAAAGTAAGAGTAATAATCTGAATAAAATGCATAGATAAAATATTGGGGTTTCAAAGCACACTTAGAACACTTAGCACCCTAACACTGCCACACACACACAAGCTTTTTCCCCCCTTTTCTGGTGCAATACATAAAGTATAAATATAAAACCCTAATGTCTAGGTCAAAACTCGTACAAGGGTAATCTTGTGTCATTTCTCTAACTTGGGTTTGAAAGTTGGTTGTCTGCGAACTGGATATCGATCGATGGCAGATGTGCAACATCAATCGATCTTGGTCATGTAACATCGGTCGACGCCTACGTTGTATCGTCGATCGATGGTACTCTTGTACTTCAATTCTCTTCAATGATCAGCTACAGATTATTCCTCTCCAAATGCTCCAAAAGCTCCAAAAGCTCCAAAAGCTCCAAGTATCTTCATATATTTCCAAAACGTAACTGGACCTGGAAAGACCTCAAAAGATAGCATAGACACACATGACAGACCATAAATAGAGTCTATAACCTGGTCTAAAACTTGTAATAAATAGGCTATATAAACTCCCCCAGTCTTAACCTTTTGTTTGTCCTCAAGCAAACAACTCTGTGAAAGATGTTTTGAAAAGCGAATACTCACATATTGTCTAAGTATAACTGTCACCCTGCTTTATTGCAACCACATCCTATCAAGCCAATCACATAGAAACTTTATATACCCTATCCTAGTATAGCAACCAAATCCATTCTACCAACAACTTAGCAAATACTAGTTTGACTCGCCCCTCTACTGATTTTATTTCTTTGCATAAAATAAAGTGCATGCTTTACCTTGGGAGTATTGATCAAGGGACATATGGACTTTTACCTCTGCAAGTATCTGAACACATAGGTAGCTGTCTCTGATTCCTTTCCTCTCTCTCTTCTCACTTCTTTTTAGTCAATGTATTCCTTCTTTTTGAGGGTATCATTTTATTTTATTTTAATTGGCTGAGATATTTGGATAGGCTTCCATGAATCAAGCCCTAATGGTTTTTTGCCACCAGATCCTATTCACTTCTTTTTGACATTTATCTCTTTCTAGGATCACATGAACCAAGCTTTAATGGTTGTAGCCACCAAATCCTGTTCGACTCCTTTTTTAATCTGAAGGGGAGAGAGAGGGGAATCAGAAGCACACAGACTTTTACCTTCCAAACTTGCAGAGGGAGTCTGATCCAATGTATACCAAATCCCAAACCAAGCAAATAATGTCAGGATTAGTGTTGGAAATCAGCTTCGGTTCCTCCAGACTTTCTAAGAAAGTGTGATATAGTGGCAAAATGATCCACTTTAGTATCTCTAGTAATCTTTGTAAACAACCTTCTAAGAATGGTGCTAAAGTGTGGTTAGTCAATAAAACATTTGTGAAAAACTTATAGAGAAACTTATATAATTATAGGAATACAATTCAATGACAAATAAATAGCATTACCGAACCTCCCCCAGACTTAAATTACACCGTCCCCAGTGTAATTTGTCTGGGATTGGTTTAGAAGAATTTAAATCATACGGAAACAGTGTTAGAGAAAGTTGAATATACCAACTCTGGAAGAAGTATCTATCGATGGTGATAGGTGAGTGTCGACCGATGGTAAACCAACATCGTCGATCGACGGTAAACGGAGGGTCTCGATCGATTCTGGATTCGAAATATCTACTGTTCCTTTCTTGTTAACGTGCCATCGATCGATGGCAGGAACTTATTGTCGATCAATGGTGGGTTCAGAGACGGAAATCGTGTGTGTCTACTCTCCAATCTGATCATCTCTCTTTGGGTTAGCTCTGTTAGACACTCAAACACACGTCAAAACATCCAAACAGCAATAAATAAATAGTCTAATTACAGATGCAACAAGAAAAAAATAAGTACGAGTGTAAGTCTGAAAATAAAATGAAATAAGAGATGAAGGAGTATCAAAGGGACTACTCCTCATCTAAGGTGTCCATGTCGAGCTGCTGAGGCTGTGGTGCTGCTCCCGGTGGCGATCTCTCTCTGGTCCTGGGACGGTTGAAACACTGGCACCGAGACATCATCTCCACTCTGGCCCATATCGCTCGAAGTGCGTCCACTACGACCCGCTGGAAAACACCATGGTCGTGAATGGGGATCTCTGGGATCTGAGGGAAAGCTGGGAGAGATGGAGGTGGCTATGCTGGCTCGTCCGCTGCTGCTGCGACCGGATGGGCTGGTCTGAGTCCTCCTCTGCGCCGTACCCTGAGAGGTGTCGTGTGGAGATGCTGCTCAGCTGGTCGGAAGGCAAGGCGCTCGGGATCATCAACAAAGTCTGTCACCTCGTGCGCTGGGAGCTTTATCATCTGAGGCCCCTCGTAATCCACAAAGGACCAATAGTGTTCCTCCTTCAGCTATTGGGTCCTCGTCAAGTGACCCTCGTCCATGTACCTCAGCTCCCTCTCCACTGAGGCTCCCTCGAAGCTAATTCCAAGAAAGCTGAAGAGAGGTGTCAAGAGGCTCCTGATCGTCTTCTTCTTTGAGCCAGAACACTTGAAGGGCTTGTCCTTCAGATTCTCCAAGTGCTCAGAAAATATAGCCTCCAATTTCACCCGCTGATCACTCACTAGTGGGGGGAAGACCTCGTCGTCTAGCCCAACCAATTCCCTGAGAAAATAGTATAGCAATGTCAGCACCTGAACCCTAACCTTGTTGGGGTCCATCTTCAACAATAGAGTGTTGGCAAGGACTTCAGGAAATAGTGCAAAGTGGGGTGACGAACGTCCGTCTGAGTAGCCGAGCCAGAGTCAAAGTGGCCTGTCGCGATGAGGCTCCATAATGTAGGCTGACCAGGGAAAGGAGCGACTATACAGGCGCAAGTACCCATATCGAACCCATAGATCTCACAAAGTTACGGGATGTAGTTTTGGTAACGGATGCCTCTGATGAGAAAGGTCAGTGTAGCCTAATTCGCCACCTTTACCCGAGGGATCCTGTAGAGCACCTGAGCCGTAGCGATGCACTGTCGGACCAGGTCAGGATAGAGAGGATATGGCTTAGTAGCCATGGTGCCCATTCCAAGCTCCTGCACCATCTGTCTAGAGTCTGCGTAGAGCCCCAGCCTCTTCAAAGTGCGCCTGTCGACGAACTTGGTGGGCCCGATGGAACCGCTTTGCTAAGCATTGTAGTAGAGGCTTTCAAAATTGTCCCACTACTCGCGCACGTGACGATGTGTGCATTCCCTCAAAGCCACAGCTTTTCGAGGGTTGGGATAATCCTCGAATGTCACAAGTAAGTCCTCCTGTTCCTTTGGCAAAGGGTCTCGGCATGGAGGACCCCATGGTGGAGCACTGGACCTACCAGTCTCATATCGTGCTTTTTTTTGCCTCTCATCCATCTGCATGTAAAAGTAAAACAAAGAATTAGAATCGATGCCGAGGCAAAAAAGAGAAACCATCGATCGATGGCACCGCGTGGGTGTCGATCGACATCACCTCATGGGCATCGATAGATGGCGGCTCATGGGTATCAATCGATGGTCTATCGCGGATCAAGGGTTACGAAATCAAAAGGAACAAACTCAAATCATGCAAATCATATGCAAAGATGATAAATATTTTATAATCTAGTACTCCATTACCCTAAAACGTCCAAAATTCTGAGCTAAACCACAAAAATTAAATTTTTCTTCCAACCCTAAAAAATTCCCTAAACTAAGAGATTTAGAGAACATACTTTGATGATTGATTGATTTAGTGAACTAGACAGGTAGAAAGGGTAAAAATCGAGTGACATAGGCTTAAAAACGAGCAAAATCGGCCAAAATGTGAGAGAGAAATCGAGTGTTTACTCGTGTGTGTTTTTGGCAGTTTTGGAGAAAAGTGATTTATGAATTGGGGTCGTGTCGAGTTAACCTACTCGACACTTGACCGTCGATCGATGGTCCTACACGGACATTGATCGATGATATGTTCGGTGATTCCACATTCCCTTAAGAAATTTGTAAATGCATAAATAATTGATAAATAATTATTATATATTTTTATTAATTAGTTAATTATAGCTATTATATACAATATATATTTTCTTCTTTTGTTTTATTTATTTTATTATTATTTATTATTATTTATTATATATATAAATATTTATTTATTTATTTATTTATTTTTATTATCATATTTTTTTAATTAATGGGTTATCTCCCACTCAGCGCTTGTTTAAAGTCGTTAGCTTGACGAAAAATGGGTTTATCATTCGGGGTTAGGCACCTCTAGACGCATGGTCTGAGTATGCGGAATTTCAGCTCTAGCCCAATAATTTTCCCTCGCTGCCCATTCATCATGAAATACTCTCCTTTAGGATTAAATAGGACAATTGTCTCGTAAGGCATAACTTCTTTAATGGTGAAGGGTCCGGACCAACGAGAACGTAGTTTTCCAGGAAATTGAGTTAACTGAGAGTTTTACAGGAGTACTTGATTGTTCGGTTCGAAATGCCGTGAAATAATTTTCTTGTCGTGATAGGCTTTCGTTCTCTCATTGTACAATTTTGAGTTCTCGTAGGCGTGATACCTGATCTCGTCGAGCTCATTTAATTGAACTAACCTCTTTTCTGATGCGGGTTTAGGATCAAAGTTTATCTTTTTATGGCCCATTCGGCTTTATGCGCTAATTATACAGGTAGATGACATGCTTTTCCATAGATTAGGTGAAATGGGGTAGTTCCTAATGGTGTTTTAGACGCTGTTCGGTGTGCCCAAAGTGCATCATCTGACTTCAAAGACTAGTCTTTACGGGTTGATCCTACCATATTTTCTAGGATTTCTTTGATCTGACGGTTGGATACTTCTACTTGCCTGCTGGTCTGAGGATGATAAGGTGTAGCGACTCGATGGTAAACTCCATGTTTCTTGAGTAGTTTTCGAACACTTTGTTAATGAAGTGGGTACCTCCATCGCTTATGACGATTAGTGGAACTCCAAATCTGGGAAAGATAATACTCTTGAAGAGTTTAACGACCATGTCAGGATCATTTTTCGGAGTTTCTATTTCTTCCACTCATTTAGATACATAGTCTACATCGACAAGTATGTATTTATTTTCGTGCGAAGAAGGAAAATGCCCTATGAAATCGATTCCCCGGCAATAAAACACGTCAACTTCAAGTATGAAATTTTGTTCAATATCGTTTCTCTTGCTGATTTTCCCTCTTCTTTGGCAGGGATCGCATTTCACTACGTAAGCTTGAGCAGCTCTAAACATAGTTGGACACCAAAAGCCCGCTTGTAGAATTTATGACACTGTCTTAAAACTAGCAAAATGTCCAACATAATCGGATCCGTGACAATGGTATAAATTTCTGAGTTTCACTTTTGGCAACACATTGTATGTATATGCCGTCAGAACAATGTTTGTAAAGATAAGGTTCATCCCAATGATATCTCTGGATTTCTCTCAATATTTTCTTTTTATTGTACATTTTGAAGAGTTTGGGTTCTACTTCAGCTGCAAAGTAGTTTACTATATCTGCATACCAAGGTCTATCAGTAGTGTTTAGTGCACACACCCTCTGACTCAAACTTCTACTTCCAGGAGAGTTATTATTCGGGATCGAAGGATTACAACTGACGTTGATATTTATTGGAATGATTATTTCATCGTCCTTCTCAAGTGTATTGTCGATCGACAGTGTATGGGCAACATTGATTGATGCATTACGGCTGTCGTCATTCGATGGTCTTAGCATGGTGTCGATCAATTTCACTTCATGCGCTGAACTGACTCTACCAAAGAAAGTTGATTATGTTAAGTAGATATTTTCTGTTGGTAAGAAATCAACTATAGGGATGTCGTCATCAATTCTTATTCGTGACAAGTTATCTGCGACTCCATTTTCTACTCCTTTCTTATCTTTGACTTCTATGCTGAATTATGGGAGAATTAGAATCCATCATAGAAGTCTCGGCTTAGCGTCCTTTTTGTTCATTAAGTATTTCAATGTCGCGTGGTCGGTGTGAACTACTACTTTTGAGCCGACTAGATAGATTCGGAATTTTTCGAAGGTGAATACCGCAGCCAATAACTCTTTTTCTATTGTCGCATAATTACGTTGTGCATCGTCTAGAGTTCTGCGGGCGTAGTATATAGCACGCAACTTTTTGTCATTCTTTTGTCCAAGTATTGCGCCTATAGCGAAATCATTGGCGTCGCACATAATCCCAGTCTAGTGCTTTGAAAAAAGGGGCGGATATGAGTGCTGATTTAATTGCTTTAAAGGCGTCGAGACATTCAGGTGTAAAGTCAAATTTCACCTCTTTGCACAGGAGCGAAGTAATGGGTCTAGCAATTTTGCTAAAATCTTTTATGAATTGCCTATAGAATCCAACATGTCCTGGAAAATTTCTAACGTCTTTGACATTAGTGGGTGGTGGCAGTCCAGTCATTACTTCAATATTTTCCTTGCCTACCTGCTGAGACCTTGTGTCCCAAGACAATTCCGCAGTTAACATAAAATGGCAATTTTTCCATGTTCAAAACCAGATTTTCTCTTCGCATTTAGCTAGTACCTACACAGCTTATCAAGACATATTTTGAAGTTTGGACTATATACAGAGAAGTCGTCCATGAAAACCTCCATGAAGTCCTCGTTCATATCGGTGAATATCAACATCAGCATCTTTGGAAAGTCGCAGGGGCGTTACAGAGTCCGAATGGCATCCGGCGATATGTGAATATTCCATAGGGACAACTAAAGGTCGTCTTTTCTTGATCGTCCGAATGTATGGGAATCTGGAAGAATCCGAAATATCTGTCAAGAAAACAATAGTATTCGTGGCTTTCAAGCCCTTCTAACATCTGATCGATAAAGGGTAAAGGGAATGATCTTTTCGTGTGGCAGCATTTAGTTTCATGTAATCGATACACATTATGTATCCGGTGACAGTTCAAGTAGGGATCAATTCATCTTTGTCATTCTTTACCACAGTGATTCCTCCTTTCTTGGGGACAACATGAACAGGACTGACCCAGTTGCTATCTGAGATCGGATAAATAACGTCTGTTCCAGAAGTTTCATGATTTCCTTTTTAACTACTTCCTTCAGGTTGGGGTTCAATCTCCTATGATGCTCGATGGATGATTTGGACTCATCCTCAAGGTGTATCCTATGCATGCAAAAATCGGGAGAGATTCCCGGGATGTCATCTAACGAATGCTTGCTCCCCACTACAAGTTTGCATTTATGATGACATGATATGATTTTCATAAAGAAAAGCATATTTAAGGCTGACTGGAAGTGGTTTAAGCTCGATTTTGCGTGCTTTTTCCTTGCTTCATTCGTCGGTCACAATACGTTGTCGATCGACGTTGATATTGGGATGTCGATTGACGAGGATCGACAGATCGAGTTCGTAAAGATCGACATTAAAAATTTCTTTTGTGGCATCCATTAACCTTGTATACTCTCCAGTGCGATCTGCTAACGTAGAGATTTTGCCTTCAGGAGATGTAATTGCTTTCTCTAGAGGTTTGGTTGAGCACATATCTATGAACGATTCTTCGGCTAGGTCGGAAAGGTAATTGATATGGTAGGTTTGACCGTCGATCAAAGGTTGTTTATTATCTTTTCCATTTCAAAGACCATCGGTATCTTCCGGATGTTGAGGCATATAAGTTCTTCTCTAACATCAATGATTGCCCTGGCAGTGGCCAGGAAAGGTCTTCCTAAGATAATCGGATTTCAAGGTTCTTGACATATTTATCAAGGTTCTAAAAATCAGTCTAGGCGGAGCCTAGGCCCCGCCTAGACGTCAATTCGGTCTCATCTGAAACGATTTTTCTAAAATTTGATTTATACTGATTTATATGATATAACCCGATTTAAACTATTCAAAATTAGTTAAAATTGGTTAAAATCAATCTAAGTTAATCTAAATATGTTGATTTAAACAATAACGTTAGTATAGATCTACATTTTTTTCTAATTTCTTTTTTTTACATATTAAATTTTGATTATTCATTACAAGAATTTTATATTTCTATTTAAAAACTAAAATATTTTATATAATTATCACATATATATATATATAATAAATTAATAATTCATTAACGTCTAGCCCCGAATAATCCGCCTAGTCGCTAGTCATCTATAACGTGCCTAGCTACCGCCTAGCGATTTTTTGAACATTGATATTTATGCACTATAAAATCTGCAGAAATATCGCAGTTATAAATGCATATGGACACGTCCTCAAGTACACCTTCCAGAATTCTAATGGATCTATCAGCTAAAACGTGAGTGACCCTGGTAGGTTGAAATTGTGTTAGCCCGAGAGTGACAGCAACCAAATAGGGCATCAGTTTGACACTAGAGCCTAAATTTCATAGGGATCTTTTAAATCTGTCATCGCTAATAGTGCAGTCTAAAACAAAACTACCGGGATCAGGGAGTTTAACTAGAGTTTTCCTTGAATAATTTCGCTCACTTCTTCGGATACCATCATTACCCAGTGTTCTGATTCATGGAATCCTCGTGATGCTGCATCATTCACGTACTGCTTAATACCAGACGAGATGTGAATGGTATCGCTTAATGGAATCTCAATGTTTACTTTGTCAAACGCTTTCTTGCATATTGCTTTTTCTAGCTGGTTCTTCTTCTTCTTAGCGTTTTTTGGAGGAAAGGGGTGTTTCGATTGGTAGACCTTTTTCCTAACCGGTTCGGTTGGTTCTAGGCCAGGGTCAGGGTGTCGATCTATTCTTGCTTCAAAGAGTCGGTCGACTATAGGTTTGGAGTGTCGATCGATGTTTGGTAAGGGGTGTCGATCGATGTCTCCTACGTCTATGTTCTTTCCCTTGGGTTCGATAATTAATTCCTCAAGGTTGTCATTTTGGTCTAATACTTCAGTTTATGAAAGGATTTTGGGATCTTTCTTGTAAATTTCGAGCGGGATGGGATGCGATTTTTCTTTTCCATTTGTTGTGATTTTCTCAATTCATCCAAGGTGATGCTCTCTTGAACGCAGGGGTGAATTGTCTACCGCTTCATAAAGCTACGACATTGCAATGGCGCCTGGGGTTAGTGTCTGTTTTACCAGGTAAAAGTCCGTCCTCTCTCCTGATGGACATAGCGTTACTCGCCACTTGGCTGTCGATCCTCTTAATGTGTTCGCTCAGAGTTTCACATTTTTTCTGTCATTTCTGAGTATATAAGATCAAACTTCTCATTGAGGTCAGCAGCTATTCTACGGTTTTCTGTGAAGACTTGATTCATTCTCGACTTTGAACTTCTTTCGTGTATGTTCACATTATTATCGTAGCTGCTTGTGAAATTGCCAGCGCTTTCCCTAAATCGTTGATCGTTCAGGTTCATCACATCAGAGAACTCAACTCGTTTTTCGAAGTCAGAAGAAACGGCATCGTCTTCACCATAATGTTGAGACAAGCCATGTCCGTCTAGAAGGGCCGCAACTGCTGCCAGAGTTTTTCTAACTCGGATCGAGTGCTTCTCCTCCGAAAACATTGGTGGTTCCTTCTTTTCGGTGTCTCTTTTTTCTAAAGCTCTACCTAAAGCTATGTTTTCTATCATCCTTTTAGCACTTGCAGGGCTCATGGTGCCGAAGTTCCCCCCACTGGTTGTATCAAGGTTGGTTTGATAGTCCAGGTTTAGTCCTCTATAGAAAGTTTTGATGAGTTGGGGATCTGAGAATCCATGGTGCGGGCACGAAAGTTGGTAGGTTTTTGAACCTCGTCCAGGATTTTATAGAAGATTTGCGGCTACCTTGAATGAATGTGGATATTTGTCATCTTGCTTCCCAATATCTCTCCTCGTCAAAGAAGTGATTGTTGAAAGCGCTTCTAATATCTTCCCAACAAGTCAGGGATCCTGGTGGTAGCTGGTTCAGCCACGTCTTGGCGTTACCTTCCTGGAAAAAGGAAAAAGTTTGCAGCAATTTAAATCGTCGTTCACTATGTCTTTTAGCATCTCGATGTGATCGTTCGGTGTTTAGTAGGAAAACCACTGAACTGATTTTTGCGCGCCATGATTAGGAAGTCGATATAAAGCTCAGAGCTTCCTGTATGGTTATCGGATAATCGAATTTCGGACCTATTGGAATAGGTCCGGCTGGGGTTTAGGTATTCGAGCATTGGCAATTCATGTTTTATCTCATTTTGCGAGATTTAGTGATTTGATTGGGGATTGCAGCCCCTGATAATTAATTAGTTGGCTTGCTTTGTTGCTTTTATCGTTCATTGTCTCTATCAAGATTACTTTCTTATTATCAGAATCAGTAAAGGCGTACTTACCTTCTTCTGGCTGATCGGTATCGATCAGTAGCAATGGAAGGGTGTCGCCTGATAGTAGTGGACCAGCGTTGATCGATTCCGGATGAGATCAATCGATCGATCCTTGCAGTCATGAATCCTTATTCTCTCCTTTAAGTACTTGCATCATGAGGTATAGGGAAAGAATAAATTAGCAGACATTATAGTAAAATCTAGACAATATTCTAAACGAAATATAGTGGCAATAAGAAAGAGTCCCCGACAACGGCGCCAAATTTTATGTGGGGTTTTATTTCACTTTCAAATCAACCATATTTCCCAGTTTTACTCTATCAAATAAGAGGTTCAGTGTAGTACTTAGGGATCGAATCCACAGAGACTCTAAGATTGCACAATAGAATTATTGTTTTTGAATTAAAGCTAGATGAATTATAATAATAACAATAAAAGTGATTTCAAGATTGATTTGGTTTGTGAGGATCAAATTAAGAGATTAGACTTAGGAAAAATTCTTAGGTAAGATTAGATACTACAGATTAATAGATTGTTGGGGTTTTATTAAGTATCGTTCTTGAACTCAAACCTTAGGGTTTAGGAGATCGCTCTCGTGCAACTCAGCTGAGTATCGATCAATGTCCACCAGGTGGTATCGATCGATGCTCATTCTAAACAGTACTGGTTTCGCGGTTTGATGGGTTCTCTAAACTTCCAATTCAACTCTCATTTGTTACTGGTTATTTAGATTGTTAAAGATAAATTCCAGGTTATAACCAAACTCTCGCTTGCGCTATAGAACTCTAATTTCTAAAGTTGAGGTGATGAAGTTCAACTTAACATTAAGAGTAACTTAAACAAAGAACCAAGAAGATTACCCTAACAATTCTACAAAATCAGCAATACATTATTACCACTGAATAACCCTAAATCTAACAGTGAAATACTCAGACATAGCAATAAAGAACATGAATAAATTCTGAATAAATTGCATAGAACAAACTGAGTAAAAAGATAAGGACTCCAAGATCTTCTCTGTGATGATGATCAGATCTTCTCTGTAATGATGATCAAATATTTCTCTCCAATAGATGTAGCAATGTGTTCCAACTCTCAATTCTAAAATTCATGTGTAACTTAGAAGACAACTCTTTCCTAGGTCAAAACTAAGATAGAAAACCCTAATAAATAGTCTAAATTTCGGTCAGGGACTTGTCTTACAAATGATGGAACTTCTGGGTAAAACTTATAATTTCTCAAGCCTTCACCAATCTCGTTGTCGAATTGGTTGTCAATCGACGCACAGTGTGTGACGTCGATCAATGGTTCACTCATAAATCTGGATTCGACTCTGAGTTTCTGCTGAGCATCTAAATGCTACAAAATAGCCCAAAATCTCCAATTGCTTCCAATGAGTACATGAACCGGTAAATACTCTAAAACAATACCAAATGCCTATAAAACACTCTAAAAATACTCTATATATCATAGGTAAAATAGGTAAAATCCATGTTATATCAACGTACCAAGGGTATTTAAACAAATCAAAATAAGCATACACTCCACAACGGTCTTCCAATGCACGCAAAGACTTGCAAGTCACACGCAGTCTCTATAGATCTACGAAGTTGTTATGTGCCACGCGTTCAGCCACTAATGCTTGGACCTCTGTTGGGAGATTGAGTATCGGGATTTCTGGCATTATATGTGTTTTATTTTAAAGCGAGAGAGTGGTGATCTCAGTAATATCTTCTCATACTAGTAGTATGAATAAGGAGTGCATCCGTGACTAATGAAAGGATCTGTATTTTGAAAGAGTGGCAAGTTAATGTAAGGTGTGTCTTTTGATGAGGCCAACAATTGCCAATGTCCCAACAGTTGCCAATATCCCAATAGTTTTCAATGAACATACACTGACGAAGGTTAAACATGTATATAAATGATGGAACAAAAGTTTCTCATTAACAATGTTATATCCTTTTAATCGTAAATGGCTTCAAATTCGTCAACGCGGGGTTCAGTGACTGTCAAAGCATACGAGGATAATTTTCTTAAACATGTGATGTGCAAAACTCATCATGCAAAAACCTTGATCTCCATGTACCTTGACGGCCTCAACGAGGACATCCGCAAAGGTCTGAAGCAAACGGATTTCTCCACGTATGAAGAACCGATGGAAAGCGCTCAATTCGCAGAAATCCTGATTAAACAGGGTTCTATGACCGTCAAAGAATATGAGAAGTTATTACACATGAGGTCTACAAAAAGCATGACTCAAACACATTTATCTCCATGTTTCATGGCGGCCTCAGGGATGAGATCCCTGATGAGTTAGGATAAACAGATTTCTCCATCCTTGAGGAACTCATGGAAAGCGCTAGGGAAGCGAAGAATTGCTCGTCAATTCATCCCAAAGCTCCGATGATTTGTTGATTTAATAAAATTGTTAGCGTAATCTTTTTGGTTCTTTGTTTAAGTTGCTCTTAATGCTAAGTCAAACTTGATCACCTAAATCTTAGAAATTAGGGTTTTATAGCGCAAGCGATAGCTTGGTTAAAACCCTGGACATATCTTAAACAATCTAAATAACTAGTAACAAACAAGGGTTGAATTGGAAGTTTAGAGAACCCATCAAACCGCAAAACCAATACTGGTTCACTCATAAATCCGAATCCGACTTTGAGTTTCTGTTGAGCATCCTAAATGCTCTGGAATAGCCTAAAAGCTCCAATTACTTCCAATGAGTACCTAGACATGTAAATACTCTAAAACAGTACCAAATGCCTATAAAATACTCTAAAAATACTCTATATATCATAGGTAAAGTAGGTAAAAGCTATGGTACATCAACATACCAAGGGTATTTAAACAAATCAAATTAAGCATACACTCCACGACGGTCATCCAATGCACGCATAGACTTGCAAGTCACACAGAGTCTCTAGAGATCTACGAAGGTGTTATGTGCCACGCGTTCCACCACTAGTGCTTGGACCTTTGTTGGGAGATTGAGTATCGGGAATTCTGAAATTATAGGTGTTTTATTTTAAAGAGAGAGAGTGGTGATCTCAGTGATATCTTCTCATACTAGTAGTATGAATAAGGAGTGCATCTGTGACTAATGAAAGGATGTGTATTTTGAAAGAGTGGCAAGTTACTTTAAGATGTGTCTTTTGATGAGGCAACCAGTTGCCAATGTCCCAACAGTTGCCAATGTCCCAATAGTTTTCAGTGAACGGAAACTGACGAAGGTTAGACATGTATGTAAATGATGGAACAAATGTTTCTCATCAACTATGCTTTATCCTTTTCATAAATGGCTTCAAATTCGTCGATTCAGGGTTCAATGACTGTCAAAGCATACAAGGATAATTTCCTTAACCATGTGATGTGCAAAACTCATCATGCAAAAACCCTGATCTCAATGTACCTTGACGGCCTCCACGAGGAAATCCGCAAGGATCTTAAGCAAACGGATTTATCCATGTATGAAGAACCGATGGAAAGCGCTCAATTCGAAAATAATCTGATTGAGCAGGGTTCTATGACCGTCAAAGAATATGAGAAGTTCTTCATTACACATGAGGTCTAAAAAAAGCATGACTCAAACACATTGATCTCCATGTTTCATGGCGGCCTTAGGAATGAGATCCACGATGAGTTAGGAGAAACAGATTTCTCCATGCTTGAGGAACTCGTGGAAAGCGCTAGGGAAGCCGAAGAATTGCTCGTCAATTCATCCCAAAGCTCCGATGAACCGTGAAGAACCCATAAGATCGGAACACTCGACCGGTACGATTGATATGAACTCCAAATGGAGAAATGATGGATTGTAGGGTCGCACAGTAGTTGCGGAAAGCTACTGATATTCCCGGGGTGCCTAATCGTTGCCTGATATGACGCACAGGTCCAACGAAGAAGCAAAATCGATCCATTGCTTGATATGACTCACAAGACCAACGAGAAAGAGGTGTTTACTCGGAGCTAACCACCCCAAGAAAACTCGAGATGTTCTAAGCAAAGAACAAAGAGTAAAAACTCAAGAAAAATTGAAAGGAAATGGATTGATTTATTCAGAAAAGAGATTACATATTTATAGAGTTTTGTGGTCAAAGAAAGCAATAAAAATTACATAGGAAATGAAAAACATTGACTGGAATGTTGAAGGTCAATCAATGGTGTGGAAAAGCATGAAGACTGGTCGACTGACCCTTTGGCTACTCTTGTCCAGGTTTACTCGACAACCCGTAAGGAGAAGGACACACGGAAGGTTGTCCGTATGGTCGGCTGTTTGATCCGCACGAACTGATCTGGACCCAATGAAGGTTAAGTCATCCGAAAGCTTTAATATCCTTGCCTTAGAAAGATTTGGATGCTCAAAGTTCATGAACTGATCGAAGTGTCGGATCAGTTCATCAGTACGGTCGCCGGTACGGTCCAAATGGGCCAAAAGAGAGAATCCACGGTCGGATTTTGATTCCACTCGTTTGAACTCGATTCTAGCTTGATCGTTGGTCTTATAAAGGTGAGTAGGTCGGGAAAGACGAACTCCAGTTTGGTCAATTCGGTGGTCTGGTCGTGGATCCAGATGAAGTTCCATTCCAGACATATGCGGATCGATCCGGTACACGGCCCGGTCCATCTGTGCGGTACGGTCATAAAACTGAACCTCAGTTGAAATGTCTGGGACGTCATGATCTTCGTGCTGGACTGGTTCCATGAATGGATCCGTGGACTAGGGCACATCATTCCCTCCTTCTTCAAAAGGATTTGTCCACAAATCCGGATCATCTACAAAAAAGGAGAAAGATCATAAACATTAAAACTTTAAGAGATGTCATACTTACTTTGAAGATAAAAATGTTGAGACATTTCCCTATGTGATCAAGTACAAACAAGGTAAAGAAAATGAGCTAGAACTCATGAGCTAGGGGTGTCAAAATTTACCCTCACCAAAGCATACAACTCTTGGTAGTCAGTGTGGATGATGAACTCCTTTGGCCAAAGATAGTGCTGCCACGTTTAAAGGACCCTCGCCAAAGCATACAACTCTTGGTAGTCAGTGTGGATGATGAACTCCTTTGGCCAAAGATAGTGCTGCCACGTTTAAAGGACCCTCACCAAAGCATACAACTCTTGGTAGTAAGTAGGGTAATTAAGCGTGGCTCCTCCAAGCTTTTCACTAAAATAAGCAATGGGTTTCTGTTTCTGCATCAAAACAGCACCAATTCCTACTCCGGAGGCATCACATTCGATTTCAAAAGCTTTAGAAAAGTCAGGAAGTACAAGTAAAGGAGCTTGAGTCAACTTCCCTTTTAGAGTCTGAAATGCATCCTCTTGAGCCTTTTCCCATTTGAATCCAACATTTTTCTTGATCACTTCAGTCAATAGAGCTGCAAGGGTACTGAAGTTGGTAACAAATCACCTATAGAAGCCAGCTGACCATGGAAGCTCCTCACTTCGCCCACGGTTGTTGGACTAGGCCAGTCTCGGATGGCCTTGATTTTCTCCTCATCAACTCTAAGTCCATATGCACCTACAACAAAACCTAAGAAGACCACATGATCTGTTCCAAAAGAGCACTTCCCAAGATTACCAAACAAATGTTCTTTCCTAAGGACATCAAGGACAGATTTCAAGTGTTGTTTATGATCATCAAGGATCTTGCTGTAGATAAGAATATCATCAAAATAAACAACAAAAAAATGGCCAATGAATGTTCTCAAAATATGGTTCATCAATCGCATGAAGGTACTAGGTGCATTTGTGAGCCCAAATGGCATCACAAGCCATTCATACAATCCTAGTTTTATTTTGAATGCAGTTTTTCATTCATCACCTTCTTTCATCCTAATCTGGTGATAGCCACTTTTTAAATCAATCTTAGAGAAAACTGAAGATCCATGCAACTCATCAAGCAAGTCATCTAGCCTAGGAATTGGGAAGCCTATACTTTACCGTGATGTTGTTGATAGCACGGCAGTCCACACACATGCACCAAGATCCATCCTTTTTGGGTACAAGCAGGACTGGGACGGCACAAGGACTGAGGCTTTCCCGGATGTAGCCTTTCTCAAGAAGATCACCAATCTGTTTCTAAAGCTCCTTGGTCTCCACTGGATTGGTACGATAGGCTGGTCGGTTCGGTAGGGATGCACCTGGGACGAAATCAATTTGATGCTCAATGCCTCTTACGGGTGGCAATCCCTTGGGATTCTCTTCTGGAAAAACATCACAATAGTCTAGCAAAACATCTAGCAGATCACTCGGAATCTCGGGTGCAAGGTCAGAAGAAGAAGCCATAACAAATTCTTTATATATATAAGCAAAATAAATGGCTTTTCTGAGTAAAGACACTTCCTGACCTGACTTCCATTGATCAAGAAGTTTGAGTTCTTTTTAGATGTCTCAGGTCCATGTGGTTTAGTTTCACGGTTTTTCTTGAGTTTGATCTGGTCTTGATGCACCTCCAAAGGTGTCAATGGAACCAGCGTGATCTTCTTACCTTTATGATCAAAAGAGTGTCGGTTTTTGAACCCATCATGCACAGCTTTCTTATCAAATTGCCATGGACGGCTCAGAAGGATATGGCAAGCATACATAGGGAGAATGTTACAAAAACCTCATCTTCATAGCGTCCAATGGTAAGAGGGACTGTGACTTGTTCTTTCACATGTTGCTCTCCAGCCTCATTGAGCCATTCCAACCTAAAAGGACGAGAAAGAGGCCGAGTAACAAGCCCAAGTTTCTTTACAAGGGTGTCACTAGCCACATTAGTTCAACTACCTCCATCGATGATTAGAGAACAAACTTTTTCAGAAACTAAACAACGAGAATGAAAGATATTCTCCCTTTGTTCATTTTTGTCGGTCTTCGGTTGCACACTCAAAGATCTCCTAGTAACAAGGAGGGGACCGTAAGCTGGATAGTCATTCCTCTTCATCAAAGATCAGAACATCACCAGCAGCATCATAGGTCGAACCGAAATCTTCGACCTTGTGGTCGACCTCCTCATCAAATATGGGATCATCCAAGGTCTTCCAAGCAACAAGCAATGGTCCATGATGGGGGTAATTGACTGATTCTTCTTCCTCATAAAAGATTGGAACAAGATCCTCCTTGTTCTCATTTTCATCCTTGGACTCAACCTCACCATTTTCCATAAGAATGATCACCCGTTGGTTTGGACATTTGTTGGCATAATATCCTAGACCTTGACACTTGAAACACCTCATGGCTCTTCCACGGTTAGGATCCTCAGTTGCTTTTCCTTTATCCACACGAGTAGAAACATCAGTTTTAAAAGCAGTATGCGTCGTGGAAGAAGACTTACGTTTGTCTTGATAATTTGACTTAGAAGAAAAGGCTTGTTTAGGAGCATAAGGCGGTTTAGAGAAGCTCTTCCTTTTGACTTGTTGTTCTATCAAGATGGCCTTGTGTAACATCTGCTCCAAACTTCCATACTCTTGTAGCTCCGGTCTTGGATGTCACGGTTGAGACCAGAAAGGAACCGTGCCATAGTGGCATCCATGGGCTCATCAACATCAGCCTTGATCATCAAGATCTCCATCTCTTGGTGGTAGTCTTCCACAGACTTGGTTCCTTGAAGAAGGCGTCTGAGTTTCTGATGGAGGTCCCGGTGGTAGTGAGCAGGTACAAATCGTCTCCTCATCATCATGAAGAGTTCACCCCATCTTTCGATTGGCCTTTCACCTGTTCTCCTCCTGTGAGTCAACACTTGATCATATCAGTTAATAGCATAACCAATAAACTCAGCAGCAGCCAATCTACGTTTCTTAATATCAGAAAATCTTGACAATTAAATACAAGTTCAATCTTTCTTTCCATTCAAGGAAAGCATCAGGATCATTTTTGCCATCAAAACATGGAATTTTCAGTTTCAATCCTCCCAAACCTTCATTAGTTCTATAATTTCTAGCAAATGGATTGACATCACCTTGATAATGGTTTCTAGGAATTCTCCTAGGTCGGTTGATGGATCGACCATCATCCTTTTGGGAATCCTCCTCTTGGATCTCATCATCGGATCGGTTGTGCCTCCTTGGGCGATCCCTCCAAATGCTGGTTCGAGTACGAGTCTGTTGGCTGGCCTGAAGCTCATCAATACTTTGATGGATCTGTTCTAGACCTGCATTCATCAAGTTAGCCATGGAATCATTCAAGGCACGCATTTGCAAGTTAGACAATCCAGCAAAATAATTTCCGGGTCGGTCTCTTTCTTCCTCATTAGTCATGGTTTCTTGAAAGTTCTTAAACATTAAAAGTTAGATTAAAAACCTCACACACTCAAGTGTTTATCCTCACCATCACACGTGTTTCTCTCAATTTTAGGGTGGTCACACAAGTGTTTGCCTCAAGGTTCTAAGAGAACAATCCGAAGAAAACTCAATGGGTAGATCCAAAGCAAACAAGGGAATCTTGTAAGAGAGAAAGATAAGAGATTTATGGTTTTTATTTGGAATCCGCTTTAACCACCTCAAAGGTTGGATTTCTCCTCAGCCAGTAGGTTTTCTCTTCCACCACCAAACCACAAATCGAAATCTTTTGAATCTTTTCTCTTCTCTTTTTTTGTACTTTTTTTCTTTTTTTTATATGGTGATGGTAATGAGGGGCCTAGATTCAAGAAAGGTAGATGAAGAATTTTTATGAAGAAATGGTAGATGAGAAGATGGAATGAGAAGAGATACCGGAAAAGTGGCTCTGATACCACTTGAAGAACCCTTAAGATCGGAACACTCGAGCGGTACGATTAATATGAACTCCAAATGGAGAACTGATGGAGTGTAGGGTCGCACAGTAGTTGCGGAAGGCTACTGATATTCCCGGGGTGCCTAATCGTTGCCTGATGTAACGCACTTGTCCAACAAAGAAGCAAACTCGATCCGTAGCTTAATATGACTCACAAGACCAACGAGAAAGAGGTGCTTACTCGGAGCTAACCACACCAAGAAAACTCTAGATGTTCTAAGCAAAGAACAGAGAGTAAAAACTCAATAAAATTTAAAAGGAAATCGATTGCTTTATTCAGAAAAGAGGTTACATATTTATAGAGTTATGTGGTCAAAGAAAGCAATAAATATTACATAGGAAATGAAAAAAAATGACTGGAATGTTGAAGGTCAGTCAATGGTGTGGAAAACCATGAAGACTGGTTGACTGACCCTTCGGCTACTCTTGTCCAGGTTCGATGAACCTTGAAACTTGACCAATGGTAAGGAGAAGGACACACAGAAGGTTTTCCGTATGGTCGGTTGGTAAATCCGCACGAACTGATCTGGACCCAATGAAGGCTAAGTCATCTGAAAGCTCTAATATCCTTGCCTTAGAATCCATGGTATATCAACGTACCAAGGGTATTTAAACAAATCAAATGACGCATACACTCCACGACGGTCATCCAATGCACATATAGACTTGCAAGTCACACGGAGTCTCTAGAGATCTACGAAGGTGTTATGTGCCATGCGTTCCACCACTAGTGCTTGGACCTCTGTTGGGAGATTGAGTATCAGGAATTCTGGAATTATATGTGTTTTATTTTAAAGCGAGAGAGTGGTGATCTCAGTGATATCTTCTCATACTAGTAGTATGAATAAGGAGTGCATCCGTGAATAATGAAAGGATGTGTATTTTGAAAGAGTGGCAAGTTACTTTAAGATGTGTCTTTTGATGAGGCCAACAGTTGCCAATGTCCCAACAGTTGCCAATGTCCCAATAGTTTTCAATGAACGGAAACTGACGAAGGTTAGACATTTATATAAATGATGGAACAAATGTTTCTCATAAACAATGTTTTATCCTTTTCATAAATGGCTTCAAATTCGTCAACGCAGGGTTCAGTGACTGTCAAAGCGTACGAGGATAATTTCCTTAACCATGTGATGTGCAAAACTCATCATGTAAAAACCTTGATCTCAATGTACCTTGACGGCCTCAACGAGGAAATCCTCAAGGATCTGAAGCAAACGAATTTATCCACGTATGAAGAACCGATGGAAAGCGCTCAATTTGTAAAAAATCTGATTGAGAAGGGTTCTACGACCGCCAAAGAATATGAGAAGTTCTTCATTACACATGAGGTCTAAAAAATGCATCACTCAAACACATTGATCTCCATGTTTCACGGCGGCCTCAGGGATGAGATCCCCGATGAGTTAGGAGAAACAGATTTCTCCATGCTTGAGGAACTCGTGGAAAGCGCCAGGGAAGCCGGAGAATTGCTTGTCAATTCATCCCAAAGCTCCGATGAACCGTGAAGAACAAATAAGATCGGAACACTCAACCGGTATGATTGATATGAACTCCAAATGGTGAACTGATGGATTGTAGGATCGCACAGTAGTTGCGGAAAGCTATTGATATTCCCGGGGTGCCTAATCGTTGCCTGATGTGACGCACATGTCCAACGAAGAAGCAAACTCGATCTGTTGCTTTATATGACTCACAAGACCAACGAGAAAGAGGTGTTCACTCGAAGCTAACTACACACTAGAAAACTCGAGATGTTCTAAGCAAAGAACAGAGAGTAAAAACTTAAGAAAAGTTGAAAGGAAATGGATTGATTTATTCAGAAAAGAGATTACATATTTATAGAGTTTTGTGGTCAAAGAAAGCAATAAAAATTACATAGGAAATGAAAAACATTGACTGGAATGTTGAAAGTCAGTCAATGGTGTGGAAAACCATGAAGACTGGTCGACTGACCCTTCGGCTACTCTTGTCCAGGTTCGATGAACCTTGATACTCTACCACCGGTAAGGAGAAGGACACACAGAAGGTTGTCCGTATGGTCGTCTGTTTGATCCGCACGAACTGATATGGACACAATGAAGGCTAAGTCGTCTGAAAGCTTTAATATCCTTGCCTTAGAAAGATCTGGATGCTCAAAGTTCATGAACTGATCGAAGTGTCAGATCCGTTCATCAGTACGGTCGCCGGTACAGCCCAAATGGGCCAAAAGAGAGAATCCACAGTCGGATTTTGATTCCGCTCGTTTGAAGTCGATTTTGGCTTGATCGTTGGTCTTAGAAAGGCGAGTTGGTCGGGGAAGACGAGGTCCAGTTCTGTCAATTTGGTGGTCTTGTCGTGGATCCAGATGAAGTTCCATTCCAGATGTACGCGGATCGATCCGGTACACGGCCTGGTCCGTCTGTGCGGTACGGTCAGAAAACTGAACCTCAGTTGAAATGTCCGGGACGTCTTGATCCTCGTGCTGGACTGGTTCCATGAACTGATCTGTGGATTGGGGCACGTCATCCGGTCCCTGAAATGGATCCCGAACTTCAGGAAATGTTTGCCTTCTCTGATACCAATGATAAGAAAGAGGAGAATTATGTTTCGGATTGGTATAAGGCAGAACCTGGACAGGAATTTGTTGAAGAGGATTTAACAGACTATACCCTTTCATCAGGAGATTTTTGGGAGGCAGAGTACCGCGACGAGGAACCTGACGAGCGCCCAGACGAGGACACTCAAACCAACTCCGACAATGATTAGGACCCATAAAAACACTTCTTAATAAAAATTGATGTTTCTGAACCACACTAAAGAATTGCTGTGAAACTATGTGATTAATATTTTCTCATTTAATTTTAGTTATTTTTCGAGTACAAGGTGTTAGGGTTAACTGGTTAGGGTTTAGGGTTTATGGTATATGGCTAAAGTGAATGTTTATCGTTTAGGGTTTCGAATTAATAGTTAATTTATGTTGGCAATATGATTGATTTAGAACATGTTCATGGGGACTTACCAAACCATTTCCACAAGACAGTGTTAACTTGTAGGTGTAAACATAACTTCAAGGTGTGCATATAATTCTTATCTCTTGGAGTGGGAGAGAGATCTGATCATCATTACAGAGAAGATCTTTAACTCTTTATCTCTTTACTCAATTTATTTTTGCAATTTATTCAGACTTTAATCATGTTCTTTAATGCTATGTCTGAGTAATTCATTGTAAGATTTAGGGTTCTTCAATGGTAGTAATGTATTGTTGATTTAATAGAATTGTTAGCGTAATCTTCTTGGTTCTTTGTTTCAATTGCTCTTAATGCTAAGTTGAACTTGATCACCTCAATCTTAGAAATTACGTTTTGTAGCGCAAGCGAGAGCTTGGTTATAACCCTAAACCTATCTTAAACAATCTAAATAACTGCTATCAAATGAGACTTGAATTGGAAGTATAGAGAACCCATCAAACCACGTAACCAGTACTATTTAGAATGGTCGTCGATCGACACCACCTTGTGGACATCGATTGACACTCAGTTGAGATGCGCCAGATCAATCTCCTAAACCCTAAGGTTTGAGTTCGAGAACGGTACTTAATTAAACCCTAACAATCTATTAGTTTGCATTACCTAATCCTACCTGAGAATTTCTCCTAAGTCTAATCCCTTAATTTGATCTTCACAAACCAAATCAGTCTTGAAATCGCTTTTATTATTATTATTCATCTAGCTTTAATTCGAAAGCAATAAGTCTATTGTGCAATCCTAGAGTCTTAATTCGATCCTTAAGTACTACAATGAACCTCTTATTTAAGAGAGTGAAAGTGGGAAATAGGGTTAATTTGAGAGTGATATAAAACCCCACATCAAATTTGACGCCGTTGTCGGGAACCCTTTCTTATTGCCATGAGATATCGTTTAGAATATTGTCTAGATTTTTTCTTACTTTACTGTTTGCTAAATTATTCTTTCCTTGATCCTCGTGACGCAGGTCCTTTTAGGAGAGACTATGGATTCAGGACAACAAGATTAAATCGACGGAGCTCATCTGGAATTGGTCGACGTTAGTCAACTACTGTCGGGCGACACCCTTCCATTGACATCGATCAATGCCGATCAGTCGGAAGAAGGTAAGTACGCCTTTGCTGATTTTATTATTTAAAAAGTGGTCTTGATAGAACAATGAACAATAAAAGATCCGAAGCAAGCTAACTCATTAAAAAACAGGGGGCTGCGATCCTTGATCAAATCACTAAATCTCTAAAGAGTGAAATAAAGCATGAATTGTCAATGCTTGAATACCTAAAACCCAGGAGGACGAATTCCAATAGGTCTGCAATTTGATTTTCTGATAACCATACGGAGGCTCTGAGCTTGATATCGACTTCCTAGTTATGGCGCGCAAAAATCAGTTCAGTGGTTTTCCTGCTAAGCATCTGAACGATGACATCGAGATGCTAGAAGACATGGTGAACGACGATTTCAATCGCTCCAAACGTTTTCCTTTCTACCTTGAAGGTGACGCCAGGAGGTTGCTGAACCAGCTACCACCAGGATCCCTAACTTGTTGGGAAGATATTAGAAGCACCTTCATCAATCACTTCTTTGACAAGGAGAGATACTTGGAAGCGAGGAGAGAAATATCCACATTCAATCAAGGTAGCCGTGAATCCTTTAAAATGCCTAGACGAGGTTCAAAAACTACCAACTTTCGTGCCCGCACCATAGATTCTCAAAAGCCCAACTCATCAACACTCTCTATAGAGGATTAGACCTAGACTATCAAACCATCCCTGATACAGCCAGCGAGGGGAACTTCGGCACCCGAAGCCCTCAATGTGATAAAAAGCTGATAGAAAACATAGCTTTAGGTAGAGATTTAAAAAAAAAAACGAGACACCGAAAGGAAGGAACCACCAATGTTCACAGAGGAGAAGCACTCGATCCGAGTTAGAAAGACTCTGGTATCAGTTGCGGCCCTTTTGGACGGACATAGCCTATCTCAACATTATGGTGAGGACAATGATGTTTCTTCCGACTTCGAAAAACAAGCTGAGTTCTCTGATGTGACAAGTCTGAACGACCAACGATTTCGGGAAAGCGCTGGTGGTTTCACAAGCAACTACGACACCACTGTGAACAAATATGAATGAATTTCAAAGTCAAAGATGAGTCAAGTCTTCACAGGAAACCGTAGAATGTTCGCGCGACCTCAATGAGAAGTTAGATCTGATATACTCAGAGATGACGAAAAAATTTGAAACTTTGAGCGAACACATTAAGAGGATCAACAACCAAGTAGCGAGTAACACTATGTCCATCATGGGAGAGGAGGCTTATTGCCTGGTAAAACGAACGCTACCCCCAGGAGCCATTGCAATGTTGTAGCTTTACGAAGCGGTAGACAACTTAACCCTGGTGTTAAAGAGAGCATCACTATCGATGAATTTGCAAAATCGCGACAGATGAAAAATAAAAATTGCACCCCATCCCGCTTGAAATTAATAAACAAAATCTTGAAATCCCTCCCGAAACTGAAGGACCGGACCAGACTGAGGAACTTAAAGGATTGATTACGAAACTGGAGGAACAGAACCCGGAAGTAGGAAACATCGATCGACACTCATTAGCGAGAATCGAACGAAATTCCGAACCTGTAATCGATTGAAGCTCAGAAGCAAGAAACGATTGACACTCTGACCCAGAACCACCCGAACCGGTTAGAACAAAGGTCAACCAACCAAAACCCCCCCTTTCCTCTAAAAAACGCTAAGAAGAAAAAGAAACAGCTAAAGAAAAAAACAATATGCAAGAAAGCGTTTGACAAAGTGTTCATTGAGATGCCACTAAGCGATGCCATTCACATCTCGTCTGCTATTAAGTAGTACATGAAAGATGCGGCATCGCGAGGATTCCCTGAAACAGAATACAACGTGATGATGGTATCCGAAGAAGTGACGAGATTAATCAAGGAAAAACTCCAGTTAAACTCCATGATTCCGGTAGTTTTGTTTTTGACTGCACTATTGGCAATGAGAGATTCCAAAGATCCCTCTGCGATTTAGGCTCTAGTGTAAACCTGATGTCTTATTCAGTTGCAGTCACCCTCAGGCTAACACAGTTTCAACCAACCAGGTTCACTCTCGTTTTGGCTTATAGATCCACTAGAATTCCAGAAGGTGTACCTGAGGACGTGTCCGTACGCATTTATAACTATGATATACCTGCAGATTTCATAGTGCTTAAATATGAGTGAGAACCCCGAAACCCGATTATCTTAGGAAGACCTTTCTTGGCCACTGCCGGAGCGATCATTGATGTCAGAGAAGGATGTATATGCCTCAACATCGGAAAGATACCAATGGTCTTTGGCATGAAAAAAATAATAAAACAGTCTTTGATCGACGGTCAAACCTACCATATCAATTACCTTTCCGACCAAGCAGAAGAATCATTCATGGATATGTGCTCAAACGATCCTCTAGAGAGAACAATCACATCTCCCTGAAGGTGACATCTTTGCGTTAGATAACCGGAGTGAAGAGTATACAAGGTTAATGGATGCCACAGAGAAAGTTTTCAATGTTGATATTGAAGAAATCGATCTATCGACCCCTAGCGATCGACACCCCGATACAACCATCGATTGATAACGTGCTGTAACCAACGATTGGAGCAAAGCGAAAGCACCTAAAATCGAGCGTAAACAACTTCCACCTTGTCTTAAATATGCTTTTCTTTACGAAAACTCTTATCATGTAATCATAATTGTCAACCTGAGTAGTGGAGAGCAAACATTGTTGCTGAAATAACTTCGAAAGCACCGCATGGCTCTCGGATATTCGTTAGATGGCATCCCGATTTATGCATGCATAGGATACACCTTGATGATGAATCCAAATCATCCATTGAGCATCAGAGGAGATTGAATCCCAACCTGAAGAAAGTAGTTAAAAAGGAAATCATGAAACTTTTAGAAGAAGGCGTTATTTACCCAATCTCATACAGCAACTGGGTCAGTCCAGTTCATGTTGTTCCAAAGAAAGGAGGAATTACGGTAGTAAAGAATGACAAAGATGAATTGATCCCTATGAGAACTGTCACCGAATACATGATGTGTATTGACTATAGGAAGCTGAATGCTGCCACACGGAAAGATCATTTCCCTTTACCCTTTATCGATTAGATGTTAGAAACGCTTGAAAGCCACTAATATTACTGTTTTCTCGACGGATATTCATGATTCTTCCAATTTCCCATTCATCTTTTCGATCAGAAAGACCAACTTTACATGTCCCTATGAACATTCGCATATCGCAGAACGCCATTCGGACTATGTAACGCCCATTCAACTTTCCAGAGATGCATGATGTCAATATTCACCGATATGATCGAGCACTTCATGGAGGTTTTCATGGAAGACTTCTCAGTATATGGTTCAAATTTCAAAACATGTCTCGATAACCTGTGTAAAGTATTAGCTAGATGTGATGAGAAAAATCTGGATTTGAACTGGGAAAATGCCATGGTTAACAGCGGGATTGTCTTGGGAACAAGATCTCAGCAGACGGAATTGAGGTAGACATGGCAAAGATTGAAGTAATGACAGGACTGCCACCACCCACTAATGTCAAGGACGTTAGAAGTTTCCTAGGGCATGCTCGATTCTATAGGAGATTCATAGAAGAGAAATTTTGATGCTAAACCCGTCGAAGAAAAGAGATTAATTCAGCTAAATGAGCTAGAAAAAAGTAGGTATTACGCTTGGTTATAGCCTTGAACCTATCTTAAGCAATCTAAATAACCGGTAACAAACGAGAGTTGAATTGGAAGTTTAGAGAACCTATCAAACCGCGAAATAAGTACTGTTTAGAATAAGCGTCGATCGACACCACCTTGTGGACATCGATCGACACTCAGTTGAGATGCACGAGAGCGATCTCCTAAACCCTATGGTTTGAGTTCTAGAACGGTTCTTAATTAAACACTAGCAATCTATTAGTCTGCATTAGCTAATCCTACCTAAGAATTTCTCCTAAGTGTAATCCCTTAATTTGATCTTCACAAACCAAATCAATTTTGAAATCGCTTTTATTATTATCATTGACCTACCTTTAATTCGAAAGCAATAAGTCTATTATGCAATCCTAGAGTCTCTGTAGATTTGATCCCTAAGTACTACACTGAACCTCTAATTTGAGAGAGTAAAAGTGGGAAATGGGGTTAATTTGAGAGTGATCTAAAACCCCACATCAATAATCAACCATTTTGAACTACTACTGCAGTTAAACTAGAAATCCAAAATACCGGGGTGGTTGTAGGTGTACACATACATTAAGGTGTACATATAAATCCATGCATAATCAACCATCGGTAATGTACCTACCCCTCGTTTAGTGGGGCCATCCTGGTAATTTTATGCCATTGTTTATGTGTTTCTATGCCAGAAGTTGTAGGCGAGTAGTGGGGCCATCGGTAATGTACCTACCCCTCGTTTCCAACAATGTGGGATCATTCTTCTGAATTAGAATAGTGGGGTCATTGGTAATGTACATATCCCTCACATCTCGGGAAATCATCTCAATCTTCTAAGATTTTAGGTAGATGCTAAAGAGAGAGAGAAAAGGGAACCAGAGGTGCAATGACTTGTACCTACAGACTTGCAGAAGGAAACCGATCCACTGTATACCAAGCCCGAAAGCAAGCAAATAATCTCAGGATTAGTGTTAGAAATCAGCTTTGGTTCCTTCAAACTTTCTAAGCAAATGTGATATAGTGGCAGGATGATCCACTTTGGTATCTCTAGTAATCTCTGCAAACAACCCTCTAAGAATGGTGCTAAAGTGTGGTCAGTCAATAATAAATTTTGATCATAGCCTCATTCTTGACTCAATAAAACATTTTGAATAACTTATTTATATATATAGTAAATAAGACTCAAAACAAATCAAATAGCATCAGCGAACCTCCCCCAGACTTAAATTACGTTGTCCCATGTGTAATCCATCCCAAATTGGTTAGGAAAAATCAAATCATAAGTAAATAGCTTCAGAGAGAAACTCGATATTAGACTCTGTAAAAGAGTATCGATCAATGTCACAATGTGGATTTTGACCAATGGTCATGTTCCATGGTCGATCGATGGCTATTCTTCAAAATCGATTGATGGTACACATGTAAGTTTCTACTCCTTTTTTTAGAATAAGTATAGAAAATAAAACTCAAATAGAACACAATATCAGTAAACCTTCCCCAGACTTAAACAACATTAACACCAGTGTTATACAGTCTGAGATTAGTGAAGAAAATAAATCATAAGGACCAAATTTAACAAGGAAAAGCGATATACATGCTTGCTAATGGTGACCGTAGATCAACACAATGAAGTGGCAATCGATCTATACTAGGGTTACTCTGTCGAGCGAAAGTGATCAAATGTCGGTCGATGCTGTGTGCAGACTATCTTCCTTGGGTTTTTTTTTTAATCCTGCAATAATAAAATAAAATCTGAAATTAGACTAATATAATCAAAAACTAATTAAAAACTTACTGAACAGTGGGTTGCCTCCCATTCAGCGCTTGTTATAGTCTTTAGCTTGACGTTATGGAGTTCTAATGCAGTTATGATGAGATTGGGGACTTGCTCCAAAACAATTCCCAATATTTAATATCTTCAGCTTCATCACCCTTTTTTTGAAAGCCTCCATAGACTCTTCTACTTTGTTTATCATCTCAGCAATAAGGAGTACTCAAAGCTTTGCAAATGGCTGTAAGAAACATCTGATGCACACTCTGTATTTCCTGACACCATTTGAGAAGTGCGGAATCAATGATAACCGAGGACCTTCCTTGATCCTTTTTCTCTTCTTCCAATTCCTCCTCTTCTTTCCCCCAGACTTGTCCGATCCCGTGGTGCCTCCATCAAAAAGATTACGAAACACTTCAAACTCATTCTTCTATGATCCGTGATGAGTTTCGGTCGATGCTCTAGTGTTGATGTCGATCGATGTTCCAATGGTGGCGTCAATCAATCCACCAAAGATGGTGTCGATCGATGCTGCGACCGATGGTCCTTGGTGAATTTCACCTTCATATTTCAATACTCTCTGAAAAACAATTGTATGTTGAAGATCATCAAATACCTCAACGTAGAGATCCATATGCACACTTCCATCTCGTCGAATAGGACATTCAACCTCAAAACAACAATGGAAACCACAAGCTTCACAGGGTCATGTACCATCTCCGCTCTTTTGTGAATACCAGCAGCTTCTTCTGTGCAGATAGGTGGTCGCAGATTTTCAGGGACATTAAGGTGTGAGGTCTCAGACTTGTGCATTATCTCCTCAACTGGTTCCATCTTAACTGTGTAACATGGTTCGTCCAATAATAAGTGTCGATTGATATCAGCTGTGAATCAATGCAGTCGGGTAGGTGCAGATCGATGCTAGTTTTTGGTGAAGTTTCCAGATCTATTCTCGAAGTGTGCTGATCGTCATCAAGCTTCTGCTCCAAGTTTTGATGCATATCTTCAAACCATTCTTCAAGATAGTGGCTTTCCTACTCGAAGCCAAATCCCCAAATTGTTCTCTATCCTTTAGCTCCAAGAGATCTCCGATGGTGATTTTTCTTTTTACATCTGGAGCATGATACAACTTGATACATGTATTGGTGCTCTCTAGTGTCATGTCTGCAATGTCCTGAAGATAACTCGATCTTTCATGGATGTCGAGTGGTGTAGATCGACAACCGGGGTTAGTGTCGATCGATTCTAAGGTCTTAGGGTCAATCGACGTTGAGATCTTAGTGTCAATTGACGCCGAAGTCGGATCACTAACATCGGATTCTTCTGCTCTGTTCAGCTAAGATCCATGATGCTTAATACCCATTGCTATAACGTACTCGAGAAGCTGTCTTGGGACCTCATCTTCTTTCTTTATTTGACAAATTTCAAGGATCATGTCCCAATTATCGTTGATCTATTTTTCTCGAGCTGCTGCAACTTTATCGAGAAATTCATAAAGGAATGCTCTTTCAATATCATCTAAGCGGGTCAGAGATCGTGGTTTCACTCGACTAAACCAGCTAAATGCATTCCCAGAGATAGAATAGGGGAAGATCTTGCAGAGCATGTGGTATTCAGACACTTCATTATGCTCTCTCCTTGAGACTAGATCCACAAGTTCTTCGATGTGTTCCTTCGGATCTTCATGAGGGAAACCCTGGAAAGAGTTATGAGCTGCCCAATCATACCATTCACTGCTCATCTGGAAGTCATTTATCTCAGCAACATCAATGACATCAGGGATCACATCACCCAGTGCATTAATAAATCGCCATGTACTGCTACGAAGACGACCTCCTTCGTCTCGTAAGATCCCATTCTCATAAGCTTTAAGTATGAGAAGTTCAACATTCTCTGTCTTCTAGAAAATAGTATCGATCGACAGCGAAGTGTGGGTGTCGATCGATTTCATGATCTTAGTATTGGTCGTCGATGAAGTATTGGTGTTGATCGATGCTCGTTTCTCTTTGCTAGTGATCCCTACTTGGAGGGTGTCGACTGCCCTTGTAGACTTATGGATCGTGCGTGAATCAGCAGGTTCCTTTTTGAAGAACACAAAAATGCTCTCTTCATTTCTTCCTGGTACTAATATGTATGTACCTGAAACACAAGAAAACATTTTATGTAAGTAAACTAATATAGAAAAATACCTAGACTAAATCAAACAAATTGAGTCTAATGGCGAATCCCCGCTCCCCAGCAACAACGCCAAATTTGATAGGAGGGTTTTTATGTATTTCAATGAAAACTCTATCAAATTAATCCTACGAACTACTATTGCCAAGAGAGGTCAAATTGTAGTATTTAGGGATCGAATCCATAGGGAGTATGGACACACAATAAACTCAATACAATCGCGATTAAGCTATAGACAAATAGATTAATAAGCACTAAATAAACTATAGCAGATAATTGATTGATTGGTAAGTAAACAATAATAATAAATAGCTAGATCTAGTGTTTCATGCAAGTGAAATATAGAGGATAGAAGCTAAGGGTATTAATCATAGAACTCGATATCTAATGTAAAAGATGACCATCTCTCGCTGCGCGTATAATCTATTGACTAAGTCCGATGTCTTAGTTCTCGCTTGTTGACATGGAATTACCGTCGAAAGATGGCAATAATCTTGCGTCGATCGATGGTCTCTTGAGTCAAGATTTATGACCTAATTCGAAAATTTCACTAAACTAACTAAATCAATTCTCGTTTGTTTCTAGCAACCTAGCTCAATAGGATTAATTCTGGTAGTAGACCGTGCTCTCGCTTGTACATAACTATCCTATGATCAGGGTTCTAGTTAGGTACTCTAGAACACAAGCAATAAACATAATTCTATTGATAGATCTAATAATCACCCTAGCAATTCTATTGTTTTGCTAATCCATCAATACCATTAATAAACCCTAAACCTAACAAGAGATCTACTCAGACATGATCTTTGTCACAGAAGTCATAGATGAATAAAATAGATATAATATAAAACCAAAGAATTTCCAGGAGGACTCTGAAGGAGTTCATCCCTTCTCTCATAACCCTAGAACAATGAATAAAAGACAATTTTTTTTACCTAAACAATGGCATAGAAAAAATAGGATTTTAAGTCGTGTAGGGGCATTCTTGTAATTTGTGGTGGCTTATGGACTTTAGTCGGTCTTGAAACAAGTCGGCCTGTCTTCTGGGATTACTTTCGATCGACACTAAGGCTGCGTCGTCGATCGACACTCATTCATCTCTCGACAGCTTCCTCTCGCGAGGCAGACAGACCACTCTCCAATAAAACAGACATAACTTTGGTTGTAGGATCCTGATTGACCTCAAACTGCTGGAATTGGAAATCTAACTCAAAGATATATGTTCTTTCAAAATATCATCTCAATCATAACGTGTAAAGGTCTCCATCCATAGCTAAAGATGTGACGCATCTGTTCGATTCTGCATCTCTAAAAGCTCTAGAATCACCAAAGTTCTCCAGAACACACCTGAACCTGAAATTACTCTAATACATACTCCAAATACATATAATATAATCTAAATAAGGCTGATATCATGGCACTATAGTGATAAATATCAAGTCCTATCTGTGTACCAATACATATCAAAAAAATTATACACCACCTACTATTGTTTTTACCAATACTGCAGTTCCTCTAGAAATCATGGCACATGTTCCGTGCATATTGTCTTTTTTTTTTGTGATCGACCTTGAAACACCTCCCACATTTGTTCAGCTTTGTTTTCTTCGGCCCATCCTAAAAATCCAAAAATAAATATCATTATGGCTGGTAGGTGTATAATGTGTTTACCGGAATCTCTTCGATTGACAGTTTCCTTTTAGTAGGTGGCCTTCCCTTTGTTCTTTTGGTCATTGGTGGAAAAAGCTCAACCTTTAACAATTCAGGGGGAACTTGTATATCCTTTGGATCTGGAACCGCTAGTATGACTCTTTTTACAGTTTCAGCCCATGTTTGTGTCACATGTGTTCTGAAACAAATTGTAACAGGTTCTCTGTAGGAGTGTTGTTAACAGCTTTTAGGGTGTGGTCCTGGGTTCGATCTTCACCAATAACCTATTTGTGAGCCGAGGCCTATGGGTGATTTGGGGCAGGTTGTATCACAAGAGAGGGGTTAGGGATTTTATGTGACAGCCCTCCCTTATGGGACCCAGCTGGCGCTGCAGCGCATCGACCCTAACCCCTCTCTTGTGATACAACCTGCCCGAAATCACTCATAGACCTCGGCTCACAAATAGGTTATTGGTGAGTTTTGAACCCAGAACCTCACCCTTTAACAACTCTCCCACAGAGAAGCTGTTACCAATTGACTTGCAACACTCCTACAGAGAAGCTGTAACGACCCTGATTTTAAGGTCAGGCCTATTTGTTCTTTTTTTAATTAAAAACCCAACAACCTCTTTTTATCTTTGTCCCACATTGGAAGTTTAAATTTTCTTCATCCTTTCCCTTCTCCTATATAAGAAACTTCACCCCTCCACTTTATTTTCATCAAGTCAAAGCAATGTTTTGCGTGTGACAGTTGTTGAATTATTCGACGACCAGTCACAAAGTAATTTTCTAGCAAGATTTACGGTCGAGTTTTCGGGCGAGTTTCAGGCGAGTTCTCGAGTGATATTTCTGGTAAATTTATCGCCTCCCTATTTCTAGTCTTGGAAAGTTCTAGTTAGAGGAATTTCTAGTTTAGGAAACTTGCCATTTTAGGATAGTTGCTATTTTAGGAAAGTTGTTATTTTAGGAAATTTGTTATTTTAGGTAAGTTTCCACTTTAGGAAAGTTTCCATTTTTGGAACTTTATTTCCTGAGACTCTGAGTCTAAGTCGTTGATTCTCTCGTGTTGCAGTTGATCATCTTCCGTTGACAGCCAGTGGCAAAGGTGAGAGTCTATTCCGTGAATCCCGTACCGGTGTAGAATTCTTCCTATCGTAGTTTAGATTTCGAAGCATGATCCGTCTGTTTGAATTGAGTTTGTTTGAGTCGTGATTGGTAGTTAGTAAATTCATTGTAAACCGGAATTAGGAGTCTAGAGGATTCAACTGTGATTGGATTGTGTGATATTAAATGATGATATATATATATATATATATACATATGTATATATATGAAATAGGGGCTATGTGTGGTGGGCGGGGGTTCAGGGATGCCTTGGCTATCGACGCAGATGTGGTGGGCAAGGGTTCGGAGACGTTCGGACTATCGACGCAGATTGTTGTGTGGGGAGTGGTGTAGAGACGTTTGCATCTGACGCAGATTGGTTATGGGCGGGGGTACAGAGACAGACTGTACTAGCGACGCAAAGTATGTATATCCTTATGAGGAAATGCGGGGTGTATGGACTAGCTATACGCTATCATCGTATTGATTGTTTTGTGTGATGCTCTAGGCATCGTGTTTGTTCATGTTAGAGCTAAACTTCCATAGTGGGAGTTCTATTACTCATGTCAGTGGTTTGCGTGTCTAGCATCTCATACCTCACTGAGTGACTCTCCTGTTGCTCACCCCTCTTTCTTCCCCTTTCAGGTGAGCATGACGAGTAGTCGGATATCTGGACGGTTTGGTGTCTTTGGGATCGTCGTATTTATATCGGTTTTCATTCGGTTTCATACGACTTTTCGATATGAATTATTATGGTTATTAAATGTAAAAAAATGAGTTATCCGCTTTTATTTTATTAAATATTTTAATATTTTATTTGATATTTTTATAAATCGGTTTAATTTGATTTTGTACCGGTAGTAGCACGTCGTTCTCAAGAGAGGAGAAGACGGGTGTTAGGGCCAGGCCTATTTTAGGGCTTGATATGGAGGCGTAAATTTATATGTGGGAAAGTTGTTAAAGGGTGAGGTCTTAGGTTCGAATAACGCCAAGCGCACCAATAACCTATTTGTGAGCCGAGGCCTATGCGTGAATTCGGGCAGGTTGTATCACAAGGGAAGGGTTAGGGTCGATGCGCTGCAACACCAGCTAGGTCCCACGGGGAGGGCTGTTACACAAATATTTTGTACTCCATGTTCCAAAAAGAATCAGCGACAATGGTGTGTCAGCATGGCAGCCCAAGCATCTGGAATTCAAGGCACGAGCAAGTTCGTTTTTTCAGATTAACATGGCACCAGTATCCACTTGGCTTTTTTGTAACTTCAAATTCCCAAGTGGAACATGACAAAACTAGAAGGCCCGTAGACAAAAACTTACTATTCCACCAATTTTTTTTCTTTGAAATTATCCCTGCATTTTACTGATCTCGCAGCGTCTGCTCTCATGCTATCTACTTAACACCCGTCGGATAAACTCGAGCAATGCCATTATAGGACTATCGTGCGTTGGCAAAAGGGCATTATTAAAAGATTCAGCTATGTTTGAAGTCATCAAGTTATATCTCTTCCCTTCAAAATGTGAATTTTTCCATAACTTGGTGTCTATTTTCTACAAATAATCCCAACATCTCCAATCCGTAAGCTTTATAAGATATAAAGCTTCTCAAATTCACAAACTTTGAAGGCTTCTCCTTCCCTGCCAACCATATCCTTTTTTTTTGCAATCCTTTGTACTTTCCTTCCACGTTTCTTTGGAGGTGTACGAGACAAATGTTATGGTGTGCAACTGGATACCATACATCTTTATCTGCAAATATGGAGGCGTATCTATCCTAAATTATGCTTAATTCACTATTATCTTCTACAATAGTAGATAACCTCTCGAAAAACCAATTCCAAGAATCTAAGTTCTCACTTTCCACTACTGTGAAGGTAATAAGGAATATGCGGCTGTCTGCGTCTTGCCCGCTAGAACTTTGCAAACACCGTTTGTATTTCCCAAACATTTGGGTGCCGTCCACCACAAGGAACTTCCGCAAATGCTTTCACCCATCGATACATGCCTTAAGTGACATGAATGTATACTTCAACCTTGTCTTCCCTTCTTTATCAATTTCGGTTTCAATATGGGTGATTGTTCCAAGATTTTCGTATTTAAGTACGTGTAAGTATTGTGGTTGCAACTTGTAAGTCATCTCCTTTGTTCCTTGAGAAAATGCAATTACTAAATCTCTTTTTTTCCAAGCTTTCCAGTAGGTGCATGTATAGTTGAATTCCGTTCGCAGTACTTCCGGCAGTTCCATAGCACAAGGTCCACTGTGGAGTCTTTCATATTTAGAACGCAAAAGAGATGCAAGCACTTTCGATGTTCCATGTTTTTGTACTGCCCTTGAACATCAGACGGACATACATGTTCCAGTTTTTCTGTTCTGGCCAGATACGTAGGAGAATCCCGAGTTGCTTCGCCATTACCCTCCAAGTACACTGTTTATCAACGCATTTCGCCGTGATGAAGTGATTTGCATGCCTGAACTTGAACCTGCACACCTTCACTAGTGCATAGATCGCCATCATTAACGTGAATTGCTATTTGTCCTTAAAAATACTTCCAACATATATATCCGAGTCCTCACTGTTGTAGTTGATGCCCTGCGGCTGGAAACCGGTTGCTTCCATATCATTAAACAAACGAACTACATAATTATATCCATATATTTCCAAAACTTGTATCCCTTTCATGAATGCTTCCCAACCTTTAACTTGGGTAACATGAGGATCAACAAAATGATCATCATTGTGACATGTTTGTGTTTCTTGTTATTTTGGGGTGGCATTACCATAACAACATCACCACTTCCGCCAGTATATGTTTTTTCACCATACACACAACTAACGGTTCGAGAGGTATAAACTTGTATCCCTTTCATGAATGCTTCCCCACCCTTAAATTGGGTAACAGGAGGATCAACAAAATGATCATCATCGTCGATCACACATTTTTGTTTGTTGTTATTTTTGGTGGCGTTCCAGAACAACATCACCACTTCTGCCGATATATGTTTCTTCATCGTACCCACAGCTAACGGTTCGAGAGGTTGATATATAATCATTTCTTCCATATATGTAGTCTTTTGAACGTCTCCTTTTGCAATGCTGATTGTTTGATCTAGATCCACCTGTAGCACTTGACACCGGTTTTTGAAACTCTTGGCCTCTACCACCCCTCGAACCAAAACGCTAACGACCGTTAAGACCAGACCGTCCACCATTCCCTTCTTTTTCTGGACCTCCATCATCATTTTATCTTTATCTTCCATACAATCTCTTCAGACAAAATCATCCCAGTAGTAATAATTAATCATCATCATCTTCATCTTGCCTCACGTCATCGTTCTTATCTCTTCCCTTGTCCACTCCCATATCTCCACAACCTGCCTCAATGTCATCTTCCTTGTTTTTTCCTTTGTCCACTTCCATTTTTTCACAAGTTGTTTCTTTTGGAAACTGTTTTTTGACACAGTGATTTTTTCGACTTTTCTGGTGGTTTTTCTGGCCAAACCGGCGGTCGTGTTGATCATTAATAGATCATTGTAAAGCTTGTAATGAGTACTACAATCTGATATATGGAAACGTCAAAAACAGATTTAAATTGAATGAGAAATGATGTGATGAAGTTGTGATCTTCAACACATGAAACTCACAAGTTGAGTTTTGTCTCACATTGGTTAGAAAAGAGGATTTTGAGTTGTATATATATGACTCTTTGATAGCATAGTGTAAACAGCTCAGAGAGAGGAGGCACCCCGCACGCGCTGCCGCTGCCGTCCGGCCGGCTCGGCGTGGGTCTTGGGTCTTGGTGGAGGGCCTCTGGCCCAATATGGTTCTTTTTGGGCCCAGTTAAGCCCAACGTTTTGCCATTTTAATTCTAAAAAACAGCATGACGTTTGTGTTTTAAACGACGCGTAGCTCGTCCAAAAATGACAAGAAGTTTATCTGTTCGAAACTGGATAGGAACGAAGAGATCTTGCTGAGAAAGTTTCTCAACGCACCACTCCCGAGATTTTCGCTAACGTTTCGAAAAAACCGCTCCACTACTCTTCTTTATAAACTCGTCTCCTCCTTCCTTATTTCTTAACGCTTTTTCTCAACGAAAACCAGCAAATCCCATCGTAAGTTTTACAGAGAGTGTTTCGTAGATTTATTAGTTCGTTAGGGACGTTCACGGATGAAGCGTGAATCGTCTATCATGGTTGTATCATGGGCTCTAATTCGTATAAGTCTGTCTCACTATGGAGCGAATATTAAGAGTTAAGGAAAGAGATTGGTCTCGACTCCATGGTCTATATTTCTAAACATTTTCATATCGTTTTTATCTCGTCTTTTGAATCGTATATTTCCTTAACATCGATTTATTTATATCGTTTATATCGATTCGGTTTTCTGGCTTCTACAGTTTCAACGTTATCTTCCTTATCTTTTCCCTTGTCCACTTCCATATCTTCCCTGTTGTTCTTTTCCTTATCTTGTTCGTTATAGTTTTGTTCAGGCACAATGGCTGAAGCCGAATTACCTACACAACCTGATTCAACAGCTTCTCCAATCTTATCTTGATCCTTAGATTTTTCATGCACCAGATTTCCCGTCTTTGAGTTACCTCCATAAGCTGCTTCAAGTGATTATACGTGCTTTAATAATACTTCATCCTCATCAACCATTCCAACGGATGCACTGCTTTGTGACACAATAACTCGTCACGAGCTTAGAAATATGATTTCTCCTCCAACAATCTCCCTAAATGTCATGAAGACATTAACATATTTGCATGCCTTATGAAGAGCCCTAAAGATTTTGTAATCAGTGTCGGTTGCTATCTGAAGGTACAGCCTTTTTCCCAATCAAATCACTCTCTCCATCATAAAGCCAATACCACATATCAATCAAGATTTCCCTCCTCAACAGACCATACTCTTGAAGAATGCTATCTTTCAGCATCTCAACACCTCTAGTTCTTGAACAATCAAGTACTCTACCCATTATATCATTATCTATTTTGAAATCCCAAGCACCATTATCATACATAATCCACCGACTAGCCATACCTACAATATATGAAGTAGAGATACCTACAATCCAATAACAAGTTACTGTTATAGATAATTGCAAAAAAATACCCACAATCGAACTCACTGTTGTGTACATTAGGGAGATGACAATTTACCTTCGCTAATTCTGTTACCGATTCGTTTTCATTTACCTACAGCACTTGCGACACAGCTCGTCCCTCCGTGATTATTATCCATCACTTTCATGTTTAGTGGATGCATTGCTACGAAATCAGACTCACAACATCTCTTCTATTAGGGTTTCGTTATGTTATCCACTAGTCTTTATTAAGTCTTGCCATTACCACTTAAGCACATCCACATCTTAAGTTCTTTATTAGTGATGATGAGGATCTTTTTGTTTACCTAACTTCCACGGATAAAGAGAAACGAAGAAGTCTTTTGGTTGTGGAGACTAGTGGAAGATCGGGACCGGTAGATAAACTCTCGATAGTGGGTAAAAGTTCTGTTGGTATGAACTACGAAGAGTTGCAGGTATTGGAGGATGAAATTGGACCTAATGCCATTACATTGTACGTAGAAGAGAAGCAGGGAAATAACAAGGTGATAGAGGGTGAGAAAGATGATGATACAACATAAGATGATTGTATGGAAACGGATACCGGAATGGAGACTGATACCGAAATTGAGACTGATACCAGAATAGAGACTAATACCGAAATAGAGACTGATACCGCTGCGGAAACTGGTACCGTTGCGGAGACTGGTACCACTGCGAAGACTGATACAGTTATTCCAACTGCTGATAAATATGTTGAACAGCCACCTTCTTTACAATCAACAAAGTATATAAAGGAGTGGGGTGATGGTTTGAGTCTGAGTAAGCATGATGAATTTCCAAGTAAGAAGGTAATTCAGGAGATTATCGATAGAGCTGCATTTAGTGAATGCTTTCATTATATCACTAGAAAGTCTGATCGTGGACTATTAGTGGTAAAATGTTCTCAAGCTAATTGTAAGTGGGGATTACGCGCTGCAAGGATTGTTGAGACAGAAATTTTCTCGATTAGAAGCTACACGAAGATGCATACATGCTTACGGAGTGATCAAAGTAACAGCAACGACAAGAGAAGAGGGTCAGCAGCACTAGTCTCAGCTTTTTTGACTGAGCAATATCCAGGAGACATGGAAACTCCAGTTCCAAAAGTGATCCAGGGCCTCGTTAAGTTCCATATTGGTGTCATGATATCGTACTCCACAGCGTTGTGCGGAAAGAATCTGGCGGTTTGTGAACGACGTGGTAGTCCGGAAGATAGCTACAAGAGTGATGAATTGCTATTTGTACATGTTAGAGCAAGTGAATCCAGGAACAAAAACCAGTTTGAAACTGGATGAGGTAGGTAAATTCAAGTACCTCTTCATAGCCTTTGGAGCTTGCATTGGAGGGTTCGCAGTAATGAGGAAAGTGATAATCGTTGATGCGACATGGCTGAAGAACGGATATGGGGGTGTTCTTGTTTTTGCAAAAGCTCAAGATCCTAATCGTCACCATTATCCACTTGCGTTTGCAGTACTAGATGGAAAGAATCATGCTAGCTGGACTTGGTTTTTCGAGAAGCTAAAACATGCTATACCAGACTCTTCGGAACTGGTTTTCCTGACAGAAATCAAAGTCTGATCTTCGCTATAGCAAACGTGTATCCACAGGCTCACCATGGTCATTGTTTATGGCATTTGAAGGAAAATGTGAAAGGGCATGCTTGTAACGTCAACAAAGATGTAGTCGGGCATAGATTCATGGAGCTGGGCAGATATTACACGATGGCTTACTTCAACACTGCTTACGAGTCATTTAAGAGAAGATGTCATTCGGCTTGGCAATATGTGGAGGAGCACACTCAAAAAGACAAATGGGCTAGGGTTTTTTTTCCACGTGACAGGTATAACTTGGACACAAGCAACAATGTGGAATCAATGAAAAATGTGTTTAAAGAGGCAAGGAAGTGGGCCTTAATACCAATGATGGATTGTATCATGAGGACATTCTCTGATTGGTTTAATCAACATCGGAAGGATGCTGTTTCTGGATCAGTCGAACCAAACTGGTACCTCTGGTTGAGAACTACTTGCATGATCTATGGGCTACTGCACCAACGCTACCGGTGCGGGAGCTTAATAGTTACGAGCTTGAATACGAGATCACCGGAAGTGATGGAAATATGTATTTGGCGAGCTTGGTTGCAAAATCATGTTCTTGTAAGGTGTGAGACTATGAAAAGTTTCCTTGTCTGCACGGACTGGCTGCTTACATATATTACACAAAGAACGTTGATGGCGGCGTTGGCAGGCGCCGTGATATCCAGATATTATATCATGAGCTCTACTCAAAATACTATTGGGCGGAACTGTGGGCATTAGCGTATTCAAGGACGTTTTATGCTGTGCCGCACAGGTCTTCATGGAATTTACCTGATCATATAAAAGAGCTAAAGATCATACCTCCCGATCGAATCACACGGAAGGGAAGGAAAAGAGTTAAAAGGCATCCATCTTGCGGTGAACGGCGTAAAAGGACACAAAACAAAAGGCGGCCAAGGCAAAACTATGGTTTCAATTGGTTGTTATTTGGAAATGGCAGTGCCACGACAACATAAATTTATCTCGGTGCTATGTTTACTTTGTGTTGTATGAATCATATTATTTTGTTTTCTGCGTAATACTGCGTAAAACCTTGTTATCTTGGTGCTATGTTTATTTTCTGTTGTATGAATCAGATTCATTGTGTTGTATGAATCAGATTATTTTATATTCTGTGTAATACTGCATAAAATTGCTTTTTGTTTTGAAGTGACATTAGTTTTATCTATATCAAAATTAGTCTACCATAGTTTTACGATTTGATTCTTCGACTCTAACTTATAATTCAATCGAATTTTACAAAAAAAAAATGAAATCTTTGGTAAAGTTCGAAACATACCCATTACAAACCTTGAACTTCTATTCACACTTTGTTAACAAAGAACATGTTAGAAAATAATTTTTATATATTTAATTATAACCGAAAATTTAATACACATTACATGCTGCCTAACATTTAAAAGTACTTAAATCTGAAGTAAAACTGGAAAACAAAATCAAAAGGATTATAACACTAAATATGTTAGAAATCACCAAAAATATAACTATGAACAAAGTTCGTAACACTATTATATTATGTATAACTAAGAACAAATCTTTTGGCGGGAAATAAAATCTTTTGATTTGGCGCCTAAAATAAGTAAAATTTTCAGCCAAATTAATCAAATCATTGAAATCTCTCTCTTCTCATCTCAACCACACATTTATCCGGTTCCTATCCATATCCATATCTCTCTCTTTCTCTCCTTCACTTCTCTCTCAAACATACCAACTTTCTCTCTTCTTTCATCTCAACCATGACGCACCCAGACGAGGAGTACAAGCACATGAAGAAATACAATGACATGCTAGGGTTCATCGCCGATGCTCATTACGGGATCCCAAATAAATGTCCTTGTGGGGGAAGAATCGTTGACGAAGTATCTCCGTGTAAGAAGTTTCCCGGCGACTTTGATACACTTCCTGGAAGGAAATACTTAACTTGTGACAACTTTGAGGTACTTTTCATATATTAGGGTTTTGATTTGAATCAAAGTGACAATTGTGTTAGGTTTCATATGTATGATTCTGTTTTAGGATGATGGACACCACTACCGTCAACCATGGGTCTTCGCGATCCAGGTTGAGGTTAAGGGCTTACCGACGCATGTTGATGAAATGGCTGCAGAGATCAATCAGCTCAAGGATCAGCTCAAGCTTGTTCTAATATTAAAGTAATGTTGTCGTTCGTTTGATTCGGATCTAGTTTGTTGTTGGTTTCATGATCTTTCATGTTTCCTAGTTGTTTTGTTTCTTCGGCTGATCTTACAAGGGCAAGTCTTTATTTTGTGGTTCCTTGTTTAATGGGAGACTTATAAAACTCCTAAGAATTTTGTACTCATTATAAACTTAAACTTGTGGTGTGCTAAATTTTATTTTCCGGATGTATATTGTTTTAGATTGGTGAATGTTCCTACTCTAAAACTGAAATAAGAATCATATGCACATAAATGAAATTAGATAAGCAACATTAAGGTTCCAAATTAGATAAGAAAGCAACAAAAACATTCAAGTTTCTAGAATACAAATATCCGAAATGAAACAGGTCCGATGAAACATCAACAACAAAGATAGCTAAAATACATAATCCGACATAAAACACCAATACTTCACTTATTCTTCGATCCCTTCTTTGATCCCTTCTGTGCTTCCTTCACAAACGACTCAAGCAGGCCTAACATTTCTTCAAAGTCTTCATGTGTCTTCAACACTCTCTCTAGCTGATTTCCAAGATTTTCCACTTTCTTGAGCACATCCTCCAACATCTTCTTCTGTTCTGCCACTTCTTCCACTGGTGCAATGTCTTCAAGGACTGTATTTTTTGCATTTTCTTTTCGCGCTTCAATGTCTTTCTCAAACATGTCTTCAAAAAAGACAATATATCTTTCCTTCATACGCTTAGCCCAACTGTCCATGGCAATATCATGTGTATCCTCGTCGTCATCCTCTTCCCAGACATCATCCAAAAGAGATTTTTCTTCATCATTCCTAGTAGGCAGGATGTTGTCGATATCATGTGGCTAATAACAAAGATTATTTAAAAACAGTTTTACAAAATTGCCCAAGTTTTACCTAATTAATTTGGCAATTACAAACAAAATAGGCAGGAGGAAGAAGAAAACACTTACATTTACCCTATCCAATTCTTGATTAACACTTGCAAGAGGAAGCCCTTTCATTTCTGTTTTTTTGAACGTCGACTGACACATCCTCGAACATCCTGGATCAGCTCCTTCAACCGGTTGTCTAAACCTCTTTCCAAGCTGAGGTATTGCCTCGAAAGCAAGAAGCTACAAAACCAACATTTTTAAAAGTTAACAAAGCAATACTAAAAAATTGATAATTTTCTAATATTCTATTACTTACCACTAGTGGAATACAGAAACCCGAAAGTGGCCATAGCGTCTTCTCTTTCATCAATCCTCCAAAATGATCCATTGTGTGAGAGATCTCCTTAACCATATAATCAAAGGAGTATCTTCCCCATGGAAAGGTCTTGCAGTATCCAAAATCATTCACAGCTCTTTGGAAAAAATCCAATACATCATTGGCTCATGTACTAACTTTCGTTTGGACACAAACAACACTTCCTAAAAAGAACAAAACCATCATCTTCAGCCTGTTTTTATGGCCTCCCATTGCCAACAGCTTTGCTTTCACATCCTCCAACCGTATTAATTCGTCGTCCTTGAAATGATGCCTCACAAACTTCTTATTACCAATCTCCTTGTATCTGAGAGGATAGTTGCGGCAGTTTAGGCCTGATATCAATGCGTGTTCCCTCAACCCATAACGGATGGGAACACCATGGACAATGAACCACACTTCTCTCCTCTTCCGAACATCGGCAGTATGCAGTAACAACATCCACATTCTTTGAACCTTGTAGTTTGAGCTCTGCTTCTTCTTCCTCTTAAACTCTTCTTGCGCATTTGCATCCAGTTTATTGTGGAATAAGTGACAGAATTGTGGATGCTCCTCAAACCACCTCCTCTCCGAAACACTTGCCTCCGGGGTCAGTGACAAAAACGTCTCGATTACGTCTGCTATCATACACCTTGTCCCTAGCTTTATCTGTTTCTTTTACTCCATATCATAGAAGAACATCTTACTTGGCTTGATTGCCTCGGTAGCCTCAATTTCCTGCAAGTAACATGTAGTACTATGTTAGTTATATTAGTTATTCAAAATAGTTTTATCAAGTTATTCAAGTATTCCTTATATACCTAAGTATTACTAGTTTTACAATTTTCACATAGTTTCACCTAGTTGTTCTAGTATTACGAACAATTATACCCATAACTCCTAGTTTTCCTTCAACTAAACATTAACATTCAGAAGTATCAACATTAATCCATTCTTAAATTCTTACCTCATCATGCTTTTTCTCTGGATCTTCTTCGACACCTATTGATTCCTCCTCGCTGTTTTCATCTTTGTTTCCATCTTTGTCTTCTACATCCTCCTCATTGTTTCCATCCGCGTTTACTTCTTTATCTCTAATATCATTCTCGTTGTTTCCATCAGAGGCATTAGTCTCAACTTCATTCTCCTCATCCGTTGCAACAACCTCACTTTCATGCTCCTCTTAGTCTTCTCCCTCATCAGAGCCACCCGCCTCACCATCATTTTCTTCATGCTCATCTTCGTCCTCTACCTCATCAGAGCCACCTTCTTTCTCTTCATCGGAGCCTCCTTCTTGCTCTCCTTCGGAGCCCCCTTCTTTTTCTTCATCATTGGCCGCGTTCTCATTTCCCTCGCCCTCATTGTCTTCATTTCCGTCATCCGCTTCCTTTTCCTCCTTTCCCGATTGTGGAGCCTCTGATGTCGGAGCACATTTTCTCCCTTCAGACCCAACAACCATCGCAGCTTCCACGAGGTAACTTATTGGAAGGACTTCATCTCTCACCGATGCAGATCCAGATTCCTCCGTCGTCTCCTTCTTTTTCACATTATTTTTCTTTTTTTCGTGTTCTTCTCCGCTTCTTTCGTCGGAATCTCCTTCCTCTTACCTCTTCTGGTTTTAACCATCTTCGTTCTGATTCCTCTCGATTTACCCACAAGAGAACAAGAAGGAAAGATGATTTCGATTATCAGATTGATTTGGGCTTCGAACTTTGGGTTTCTAGGGTTTGTGAGGAGAGAAAGGAAGGAATTGCAAGGAAGGAATTGTGATCGATTTCAAAATGGAAGGGGAGTGATAAAAAGAAATGAATGCGATATTAGGTTTAATGCATTACTTTTGGGTGGACTCGGTCTGTTTTCTTTGGTTTAGTAATGATTTCTGGTTTACGTCAAGTTTGGATGCCGATTCGATCCAGATAGGGTTGGAGTCAGGTAGAACCAAGTAATACTCGTAAATATGTCATCTTTCCTACGGTTTTGTGGTCTTTTACTTCATTTGCCACTTAAAACAATATTATTTTTTTCTTTTCTTTTATAAAAAGTGCATTCTGGATTGAGCCATGAGATGCAGAGGCAGGGAAGACGTTCAGGGGTAGGGAAGACGTTGTTCCCGTCTTGTGTCTGGCGTTTATAAATTTTGAACACCGAATAAATCGATAGTTGAATCAATAAATATGTGTTCTAGTTACTTATTTATAGTTTTGCCCTTAACTGGACCCTAATCTACAGACGTCGTTCTTCATCGCAGCTTGGTTCTCTCATCTCCATCTTCGGCTCGAGCTCTCTCCATCTCTAAGATCTCTCATCTCCACGAGCTCTCTCTTCTCCATCTTCAGCTCGAGCTCTCTCATCTCCGGCTCGAGCTCTCTCTTCTCCGACGAACCCACAAACTATTTTCTCCGACGTAGACCACGAGCTCTCTCCATCTCCGACGAACCCACAAGCTCTCTTCTCCGACGCAAACCACGATCTCTCTTTACACGGACGAACCCACGATCTCTCTTTGTTGTTTTAAGTTAGAGAAGCAGGTGAGACTTTTAATTTTGATTTAGTGAGCTCTCTCTTCGGGGCAAGTAGTGTTGATTTGCTTGTATTTTGTTTCCTACGTTATCAATCCCTTGATGTTTTTTATACTGGATGTTGTGTATGAATGAGAATAACAAGACTTATTTTGTTTTGTCTCAGTGCACAAGCTCACTCCTTGGTTGAGATCTTACGTGGAGGATTCCTTGCTTGGCATTGCCGTGAACACAGTTCTTGTTCCTATAAACAATTTGGATTTGTTGTAAGATAAAGAATATTTCTTAACATTGATCTTACTTACTCCCAATATGATACCTTATGTCTTTAGCATTTGTTTAGGATGAGGTCAAATATCTCCATGCTCTAGCCTCCTCATTTATGTTACAACTTTTCTATGTTTTGTTATATGGGTTGTGTAAAGCTTGAATCACGGACGAACCACCACGAGCTGGTTGGTTGTGTAGGAAGTGTCATTTGTTCATAGACAACTAGTAAAGAAATTAAGAACTTTTCTGTTGTGTAGGAAGTGTCATTTGCATACAGGTCGTGTTGTGTTTAATACTATTGTATACTGACTTACTTATGTTCTCTTTTCTGGTTCAATGTTTTTTATCAATTATTTTTCTGGTTCAATGTTTTAAAGTTTCTCGAGTTTACTGGTTCAATGTTTTTGAGGAAAGTACGAGTTTTATTGATGACTGAACTAACCATAGTTTTTTTTATTGTCATCTATGTTGTTAAGTGTTTTGTTCTGTTTTTTGCAGGTCTGAAGTTTACTCTCTTGTCTCAGACCCTCTCAAGCTTACTCTTTTGTCTCAGGCCCTCTCAAGCTTACTCTCTCATCTCAGACCCTCTCAAGCTTACTCTCTCGTCTCATACCCTCCAATTTTAAGATGACAAAAGATGTAAATTTGGCCTGATCTTGTTTAGATTTGTGATCTTGGTCTGCTACATTAGTATGGATTTGTCTTTATAAATGGAACTGTCTTTATAAATGGAACTTGAGCTACTGACTTACTTAATATAAAATGAACTTGGTGTGTTTTAGAATTGCCCTTCTGAGGAAACTAGGTTTTTTTCCAACTTTACGCAGAAGAGAGAAAAAAAAGGAAATAGAACGAGTACATCAATGAATAAGAAAGGGAAACAAATCATCATGGATGCGTTTGAAGAGAGGTTTAAGAAAGGATATTTCAATTGGCAGACTTACAAAAACAAATATGACACCAGTAGGAAGAAATACATCAAGTTTAAGAAGTTGCTTCATTATAAGACAGGGCTTGGGTTTGATGACATGGGAAGTATTGAGATGTCAGATGATTAGTGGAGTGAACGCGAAAAGGTTAGTTTCGCTCATCTCTTCTGTGTATTTTTTTTTTTGCTAAGAATGTTAAATATCATTAACTGTTAAATTTTGTTTTCTCAACAACTATATATACTCATTTAAAACTTAAAAGTTACCAAAGTTTTGTGTAAATATTGCTAGATGACACTGTAATTTATATTATTAATACATTGATTTATAGACTAGCTGTCCCAAATGTTATGTTGGTAATATAATTTGTCTACTTGGTAACAGCTTCGTCTTGCTGCATCAGACATACAAGCAAAAACATATAACTCTATCCAATCTATAATAGTTGTATACTGACTTACTTATGTTCTCTTTTTGTTATATAGGAGTTTTCCGGGCTAAGAAAATCCGTTTGCAAAGAGATTGCTAATATTAATCTTTTTGAAGAGGAATTTCGTGGTGTAGTAGTAACTTGAGCTCAAGGATGGAGCGCTCATCATGGAGAAGCAAGTTTGAGTTCTAGAGTGGGTGAAGATGATGGTGATGAAACTGATTATGTTGATATTCCAGCAGTAGAGACTCAAGTACTAGAAATACAAAATTCAGTCACAAGCTCAGATAGAAACTCAGCCACAAGCTCAGAAACAAACTCAAGCTAGAAGTTCAAGAGCAAAAAGAAAGCGTAAGGAGAAAGATGTGGTTGTAGAGGCTTGTTTAAAACGGACAAAAACTCTTGAGGTGAAGAACATATCATATATGCATATCTCGGTGTACCTGGTAGAGCACATGATACAAAGGTCTTGACTCATTGTGCGAGGAATGAAGTTTTTTTCCCACATCCTCTTCATATTATCTAGTTGACTCCGGATATCCGACCATGATAGGATATCTTGGTCCGCATCTTAGTATGCGATATCATCTTGGTCAGTTTGTTAGAGGAGGACCACCAGTTAATGCACGAGAGTTGTTTAACTGAAAGCATTCATGTATGCGATAAGTGATTGAGAAGACATTTGAAGTATAGAAAGCAAAATGGAGGATTTTGGATCCTAAACATCCAAAGTATGGTCTTGTCAAATGGATTAAGCTGGTAACATCGACAATGGCCCTACACAACTTCATACGTGATTCACATTGGGAAGATCATGATTTTGTACAATGGCAAAGTGATGATGATGGAGAGGGAGAAGAAGCTGATATTGATGGTGGTGATGAAGAAGAAGGTGGTGGTGGTGGTGGTGGTGGTGGTGGTGGTGGTGGTGGTGGTGGACATATTGTATATGACCCAACCGGTGATAAAGCGATGGAAGCTTTGCATAAGAACATCACAAATGAATATGGTCGAAGTCGTTTGCCGTATTAAATATTTTAGTTAATGACTTGATTTTTCTTTGCTTATAACTTTGATTATCATATATGTTTTATTCAACTCTTGTTTTGTGATATATTTTGTTTTAATTTAACTTTTGATATATGACTATAAATGTTGTTATATTTATTTATTTGACTAAAAAATTATTACCAATTAAGTATAATACTTTATGGATGTAAATATATTTAAAATACATATTATTTATTTAAAATATAATTATACAAATTTATAAAAATAATATATGAATTAAAAAAAATAGCCGCAGCGGCTACCAAACGAACAACACTCTTCGTCCACTGTCAGCTTCCTGCGTTAGCATTAACGCCATGCGTCAACAAAATGAACAATAATCTGCGTTTGCGGCTGAGGTAGTGTCTGCGAAACGAACAATAATCATTTGCGTTTAACGTAGACGCAACGTCAGCCGCAGACGCAAGAAGTTGTATCTGCCAAACAAACAACACTAATATTATTTATAATATTGATGTCATTTCTTTATATTAATTATGAGCCATAATAATGTTTAGGATTCTACCTAGGAGTGGGAAATTCGGATACCCATCGAGGTTTGGTCCATATTCAGTTTTCAGGTTTTTGGGTAGAGATAGTAATTGAGTCTTCCTGTCACGGCCCGGCCCGCTACGCCACGGGTTTTGTGTTGTTTGGACTTTTTCGGGTTGGATTCGCGCGGGCTGCGGTCTGCAAAAAGTGTGACCAAACGCCAACCTGCATATTTTATGGGCCTCATGGGTCAACCCGCAAAACGAGTATATATTATAGGATGTGTTCCATTTGCTAGGTGTTCATGTAAAGGTCAGAACTTTTTCTTTTCCACAGTTGAATTCTTCCGCTTTGGTTCTCTTTCTCTGTTTTTTTAAAAAAAAAGTAGTTGATGTATAAAGACAAAACGAACAAAAATAAAGAAAGCATTCTACAAAAAAAAAGAAGATTTTCCACAAAACTCCAAACCACAAAAACTGATGTGCTCCCTATTGGCATTCCAACAACTCAAGTTATACATCATCAGGTGACAATAAAACTGTATTTCCATCCCATGGAAAGTTCACCCCAAACAAAATCTAGACAATAACCATCAAAGTCCAAGACTAAGTACTAGAATAAGCGAAGTAATACAAGTCTAGCACTTTGATGCACATACAGCATGGCATAAACATCACACTACATGACTGACTAGGGACAAAAGTCTTTTACCTTTGCATGACTAGAAAACGTCAAAGTGATGTCTAAAATACAAATGTACTCGGGTGTGTTTTCGTTTCATCTAATGTGGTGCAGATCAAAGACAAAGGGAAGATGAAAGCACTATTGGAGCTCGAATTATAATCGCTGGAGCTCCACCAGTCGTGTCTGTGAAGATCGCATCGGAATCGTCAAAAGTCTTCTTTTTCAACTGTGGACTTATTGTCTCCTAGTTAGATCTTTATTATCATGTATGAGATTCTTAGAACGAGTTTGGGGTAGGTATACGGCCGCCTTATGAGAGAGGGTGGGAAGTGTGACCATCCCAGGGCCCATTCTAAATCAAGTTATATTAAGGACTTTGATTCTTTATATTAGCATGTTTTGTTTAAATTTGCGCAGTATTAAAAACATAATTTTTAGCTAAAATAAAATAAAAATTAAAAATATTGTCTGATTCATGAGTTAAAAAGAACTCAAGAAAAAACATAACTAACTAGTTATAGGGCCGAAAAAATGTTGTCGCCCAAGGGTCTCCGGTAAGGTTAAGCCAGCCATGAATAGGTAAAATCACTTCCAACAATCAGCATCCTATGATGCAGATTTGTGCGAATAACAACGAAAAGGGTTTCGATTTGGGTTTGAAATATGAAATTGGTTTGAAGGGAAATTGGAAGCAGAGAGTCACCATTGATAAACACATGTGAACGAGATCAAACAAAAGCAGAGATGAAGCAAACAAAAATAACACGAGAGTACTCTGTATTTGTTTTTCAACCTGTCTAGTCAGTATTATAAGGTGATTCAGCAGGGTGACTCAGTCACCTCATCACTGTTTACAGAAGAGCTAACGGTGTTTAAGTCAAAGCATGTATTTTCAGCTACTTATTAGCTAGGGTATTTATGTTCGAAGTGTGTGAATGCTTTAGCTCAATGCTAAAACAGAGGTCTGAAATTTCCATCAGCCCATAGTTCGGATACGAATATGCCTTGTGTATCGGGATAACTAAGAGTACAATAACATGTAAGTCAAAATACAAAATAAGGGACAGACAATGCATTGAAACACTGTACTACAAAAGCTAATCAAACAGGAGCTAAATATTGAGAAAGCCCGGTTTCAAACTCATGAATTTCTCCTGCTGTTCGCTTATCATATTCATCCTTTCGACTTTCCTTTCCCTACCAACTCCAGTTTCTGAGTCATTATCAGATTCATCATCTGAGTCATCATTATCTAACACAATAATATCCGGACAACATGTCTTCAAATTCATTGATATATCAGGTCCCTTAAAAGGCGTTTCTGAAACATTATCCGCAGCATCTTCAAGTTCCGATGTTTCTTCATCAGAATCATCATCGTCATCCAACAGTATAATTACCTCATCTGGGGAGACACATGCTGGCTTTGACTTTGACACTTTGACCTCTTCATTTGCCTGCAGATTCTCAATAGATTGGTAATAACCAAGTGATCCAAGCTTTTTTCAATCTCTAAGTAAAAATATTACTTCTCACCTTGTTCTCAATTCCAAACTTCCTCTTTGAAGGTACAGCTCCAAATCCACCGCTTTGCTCCTTTGAAACATCCACACTAACCTACCACAACTATTCTAATTACTTTTTGTGTCCTAGATTTGGAAAAAGACAATTTATAACAGAGGTTCACCTTTCCTGAACCATACAAGCCTGTGGTCCTGACCCCGCCGATGTTATTTTCAACCTGCAAAAACTTCTTCGAACTCTCAGACGAAGGTACAACAGCTCCTGTGCATGTTTCCTCAATGGCGCTTTCAAAATTCTTCTCAAAGACCTAAGAACCCATAGCGAAAGTAGAAAACAAATCATGATCTCAAGGTTATGCACCACCAAACTACTAGGAATTTGGATTAGTGACCGACATTTAAACGGTACAGGATTTAGATCCTAACAAACCTCTAGATTTAAAAACTGTTTTTTTTTTTAATAACTTATCAATTTAATCAAGCAAACTTCTAGTTCAAAAAGCCAATTGATTTTCAAAAGGCTCATACTCAAGTCCCAACTGAAACCTCAGATTTCAGAAATACATAATTTCATTCCAAATACTCTACCAAGCAACATTGCCATAAGCCACAGCAGGATAGAAAGCAAAGACACTTTTTGCGTTAATATAAACAAAAAGAACCCTAAGAGAGTAATAATAACATTTCGGAACAATATAAATGTCTTACCGTTCCAGGATGCCATGTTTTTAAAGATTGAACAACTGGCTCGAATGCCGCCGCTTTTTGCATTGATCGCCTGATGACACTGCTCACCGCTTCAACATTCCGCTCGATGTAAGGAAGCTTTGACTTTAACAACCGTCGCAACTTTCCCACATTAATTGGCATCTCTTTAGCTATTATTATTATTAATTATGACAAATCAGACCAAATCAGAACCACTTATTTCGAACCTAAAAGAAATCATATCCAAGAACCTGGATATGTGGAAGTAAAATATCTACCTATTTCAAGAAGAGTTTTATTTGGTAATACATAACCAGTGCTCTCATCGTCTGCTCGTGCAATCTTATCTCGCCATTCACAAAGCCCCTGCAAGGCAGCAGCTACTGTGTAAACTCCATATGATATATGATGGAAGGATTCCTTGGCTGTGTGCAAGTTGAGAAAATACCGCAACAATGGCAAGTTGAACCGAATTGAAATTAGCTGCATGAACCCTGCCCAAACGGAAACACATACTAGAGATTAGTTTAGGTAGCATTGTCAGGCACGAGGGTAAGATCTAACTGGGAACTGCACTTACCATAAAAACCAGAAAATGATTAAGGGATAACCAAAAACCATGTACAACAGGCAACCAATAAAACTAAGAGTATATTTTCTTTCATGAAGGGGACAACAAGCAACGAACCCATAAATGTGAAGATACGAACTCTCAGTCAGAAGCTCTTTCTCATATAGTTTCATGCACACATCATAGCTGCGCTTGTAAACCTGTTAACACCAGCAACTTCGTCAAAATAATCATCCAAAAACTGAAGAAGGACACGATGCATCCACTGAAGGCAACAGAATATAGAAAGCAAATAGTAGATAGCTGAATACTGGTATAAGACGCATATGCGAATAAAACGATCTTGCAAATAGCTAATGATTATCACCTCTACCAGAGGGGAGTCAGGTTTCTCGCCTTCTTTTGCTACTGTGTGCAAATCTATCCGCATTACATCATAAATGTACAAAAGATAATGTGTATCTTCTCTAGCATATCTGCCACCACATTAAAAGTATGAGCTCCACTCACCCAATGCATGACAATAATGACGAGAGACTAGAGAGAACAGAGAATATACTAACCTTGTCATTACATCTGGAAGGGGTCGTATTCTCCAGTCTGCATTTTGGTATCTGCAGAAATTGGGAAAATAGACGTTGAATGGAGATAGTGCAGTTCGTAAGAACAAAGGTTAACCAACGCTGAATTATGACCCACTGTTTATTTGCAGCAACTCCACAATAATGTTTCAGAAGAAATTCAAGACTCTTTCTCTCCAGCTTTAGCACCCTTGAGGCCTGAAAAATTCAAGATAATCGATTTTCCCACAAAAAGACGGATAGAAAACAAAAAGCAGCGCTGAAGAGTGTTTACGAAGCCGAGTGCCTTATAACTAAAACTATCATCTCACAGCCACAAGAATGTCAAAAAATTACTAAATGACCCTGCGCAAATTGGTGAATGCTATTAACAAACGGCAAGAAAAATGTCCATTTTTCTCCGTTCGTCAACGTTACAAAAATGTGTTTTGCTAAGGTGTTTTTTATGCCTACAAGAAACATGGGTTGTGAAGACAAACCAGATCAGAAATCAAACCTGTCCTGTGTCAAAGAGATTGCAGACATATATTCCGAAGTCACGCTGAAGCCAAATAATATCTCTATCTGCTCCATGCATTACCTAGTTAAATTCAATATCTTTATGTTGCAGTACTTACATACTAAGGGGTCTGTGGAAAGAAACTTTGGGCATTTTGGAGAAAACCTTTTTCTTTCTAGGGTCTTTGAAGATATCCCTGAGATAAGTACCAACGTGATCCCAAAGCTTGAATGTATCAACTATATAATCCTCCGTTCTGGTAGATATTTGCATCAAGCATGTTAATCCTTGAAAAGATCTATACTGATTATGCTCCAGATCAACCTACAAAACAAACAAAAACAATGAATTTCAGGTTAAGCAAGATATAACAAAGACAAACAGCATCACTAACTCATAACATCTGTCTGTCTGTGTAACAAATTTAGTGGGGACAGACTTATAGGGAAAAGGTAGAATCCCAAATCTCCCCTTCTCCTACCAAAAATATAGAATTGACTAGCATATTGATAGTTCACATCCATTTTAGTTTCAGGAAACTTCCTACAGTTTACTGACAAAAACTCATGGCATAGTCAAACTCTTACAGCCTCCACTAGAAAGAGTCATGTTCCAACAATGCATGGCACATTGTTTTATATAAGAAAAGAAAAGAAAGAGGAAGATATTTACAGCAAACTCTTCAACACTAGACAATTTTGCAGCTAAATCCTTCAGATCATTGACTTCTTCAACAAGCTTGAATGGAGTTCCTTCCAAAGGGAGGGGATCAACAGATTTCATCTCTGATATATTTTTATCAACAAAGTCCATAACTGAGAGTTTCTCCTGTAAAGTATTGCAAACACATATCAAAAGAGCAAAGATTTAAAATCCCGGATATTTAAGAATCAAACAAGAAAAACTACTTTTTTTCAGTCTCCAGATGTTAACTAACCAGTGGATGAATATAGCCGAGATTGTCCTCCTTCTTCTCCAACCAAACATGCTCAAACGGTACATTTGCGTTGTTCACCAAAATCTTATACTCCTCCTGAGGCTTCTTTATGGTTGCTATGTGGAACGAAACCTTTGCCTTTCCAAGTTTCGAATCAATTTCCTTCTTGTTTACATTTTCCAAATACAAATCAAGACCCTCATCAACTCCCTGGAGAACTACATCGTTCAGGTTAACAAGCCAGTCATACGCATCACCTCCGACAATATCCCCTGAATATGTCATCGCTTTCCCACAGAACTGCGCCCAGCCACCTATCATCTCAAGAACACACAGCGAGCTCCCTGAAATCTCATCAATCGGACGCTTGAACTTATCGGAATTATAGAGAAAATGGAAATCGTTATTCGCTGGAATTGCATGAGAGGTAGAAGACAGCTTCGAGATATTTTCCGGGAGAAAACCACCAATCAAAGCCTCCAGAGATTTCAGCCCCGGTGAATCGTCGCCGGCCATGTGACCGGTTTGAGATTTTGGATTTCACTGCTTATTAGCTTAGGGTTGCCACAGGAGGAAGAAAATCTATTCAGGAGATAAATTAGCTAAACATTAATTTAGGATCAAATTCTGCGGTAACCCACTTGACCCGTCATAATAGGAAAAATTGCATAAAAAAACTTTGAAATTGACATATACTAACACTTTAAACCTTGAATTTTTATAACTACATTTTAAACCTTCAAAGTGCTATTTGTATCACACAAAACTTTAAACTTGGCTTACTTGTTCGTCAAGCAAAAAAATTGACTTGTATAACAGGTAAATATGATGATGTGTCATTTAATTTAGAAAAATAATAATTATTTAACTAAAAAAATAATAATCAAAAAAAGAAAAATCAAAAAAATCAAAAAATTAAAATGAAAAAGGTAAAATAAAATTCAAAAAAAAAAACCAGAAAAATAAAAGTTAAAAAATATTTCAAAAAATAAAAAAGATTAAATTAAAATACAGAAAATGAATAAAAAACTTAGAAAATTAAGCAAAATTAAAGAAAAAAAATCACAAAATTAAAAATAAAAAAAAATTATAATATTCCCTTTTAAATTACAAGATTATTTTAAATAAAACAAACATATCATCGTGACAATAACAATTTTAAACATATCAGTGATGAAGATGGTGGTTTCTCACATAACCATTAACATTGACGTTTTTTAACATATCTCTAACGATAGTTTGATCATTGACATATCTCTAATGATAGTTTACGATATCATCATTAAAAACTTTGACATTATCTATCATTTAAAAAAATCTTGACATATCTATTGTTTTAAATGATGGTTATTAAAAACATCATTATTGACATATCTACCATCATTTTTAACGATGATGTCGGAAATTATCATGAAAGATATGTCAAAAACGTCATTGTTAATGGTTATGTGAGAAACCACCATCATCATCAGTGATATTTTTGAAATTGTTATTGTCAACGATGATAAATTTGTTTAAAAAATTCATGTAATTAAAAAAAACTATTTAGAATTTTTTATTTTTATAATTTTGTGTTTTTTCTTTAATGTTCTTTTAATTTCTCAATTTTCATATAATTTTATGTATTTTAATTTAACCTAATTTATTTTTGAAATTTTATTTTATTTTTTTTCATTTTGTTTTATTTTCTTCATTTAATTTAATTTCTGAATGTTTATTTTAGTTTTCTGATTTTATATTTATTTTTCTGAATTTTTATTTAATCTTTTATTTATTTTATCAATTAAATAATTATTATTTTTTGAAAAAACATACATCATCACTTTTACATTTTGGATAAGTAAATTTTTTACTTGATGAACAGGTAAGCTAAGTTGAAGGTTTTTTTTGATACAAATGTCACTTTGAAGGTTTAAAGTGATAGTCGAGAAAATTCAAGGTTTAAAGTGTTAGTGTGTACCACTTTCAAAGTTTTTAATGCGATTTTCCCCATCATAATATATACTCCCTCTGTTTTTTTTATGTTTGATTTTCTAGGACTATTCACATAGATTAAGAAACATTTAATTTTTTATCATTTTCTAAACAAATACATCATTAATTATTTATTTAACCACAATTTAACGAGTAATAAAATATAAGTCATAATATCATTGGTCATCTAACATTAATCATTAATAAATTTTACATAGAATATTGAAAACATCAAATAATTTGGAACAAATTTTTTTCTCTAAAACGTCAAATATAAAAAACGGAGGGAGTATTAATTTTACATTAAAAATTAAATAGAAAAGAAGTGTAAATAACGAAAAAAACAGAAGACAATAGGTTATTTACGATCCGTGCCATTACTAACCTACCCGATTTTTGAAACCGAAACCCGACCCGACTTTAGCCCTAAATCCCCAAATCGAAAAATAACTTCCTCACTTTCAACTTCATATTTTCCCTCGATCTTCACTTCCGCATCTTCGAATCCAAATCTCCATCTTAAAAAATGACAGCTAAACTCAGAACTAGTCCTAGGAAGAAGAAATAATCTCCATCATCTAAGAAGAGGAAGTCTCCACCACCAAAAAAGCAGTCTACACTGCCAAAGAAGAAGAACAATGAACCAGTGAAGAATAAAAAAACTGAATCGGCGAAGAAGAAGCGAGATAAGCCATCTCCGGTGAAACACGGAGGAGACGACAGTGGGTCATCACTCAACCAAGTAAGCGGCAGTGGCGGAACCCTAACCCTCGAAATCCAGGATGAAATGCAGATGTTTCTCCTACTCTGATGGACCCTGCTCCGGCAGACCCTGCTCTGACAGCTTCTCTTACTCAGCCCGACAGTGCAGCTACACTGTCAGCAAAGTCGGCGAGATCACAAGATCCTCTACCGACGAACACAAAAGATCTTCCGGTTACATCTCTTTCTCTTTCTGGATCTTCCACTAAGGGGGGGGGGGACACGTTCTTCGAAATCAGAAAGAAGAAAAAAATCCCGAAAAAATTGGGTCGAAGCAAGGTATTCCTCGTGCATCATGTGAACCCAATGCTACAGAGGTAAGAAATCAAACTTGAATTCAATTCTTGTAATATGGTGCAACTAGGATATATATTTATATATTGTATATAGTTGTTCTACTAGATATAGTTGTACTTAAGAGAAATGTGACTTATACAACTGAAATAAGTTTAATTAGTATTAGTAATACAACTGTGAAATGTAAAATTGTGTAACTAGTACAAATACTTGAATTTAACTTCTAACTAGAACATGTCAATCGTGTATTACTCGTATTATTAATACAAGTGTAATATGTAAATTATGTATAACTCGTACAACTATTACTTATCTAACTAATAATACTTGTACAACTGTTATATGTATTACTTGTCTTTCTCGTACAACTATAACATATCTAATTTTAAATGTAGTATGTAAAACTTGTATTACCTGAACAACTAGTACTTATCTAATAAACATTACTTGTACAACTGTTATTTGAATCACTTGTATCACTCGTACAACTATTACTTGTCTAACTAAGTTTAATTGTAAAATTGTTACAAACTTGTATAACATGTATAACTATTACTTATCTAACTATTAATACTTGTACAACTGTTATATGTATTACTTATCTTTCTCGTACAACTACGACATATCTAATTTTAAATGTAGTATATAAAACTTGTATTACTTGTACAACTAGTACTTATCTAATAAGCATTACTTGTACAACTGTTATTTAAATCACTTGTATCACTCGTACAACTAGAACATATACAACGTCGTACAACTACAACTGTAATAGAAAATGTAATACTCGTACAACTAGTATAATTCGTTTATGTATAACTTATGTTATTCGTACAACTAGAATAAATTTATTTAGTAATACTTGAGCAACTGTTATATGTATTGCTTGTATAACTCGTAAAACTAGGACATATATAACTTGTGTAACCGGTATTACTTATACAACTATTAAGTGTGCTAATTGTTTTAATGTTATTTTTTTGTGCAGGGTGACGAGATGGCCGGAGGAGCAATAAGACCACACAGATTTTACTTCTAACCGACCGAGTATAGGAAGCCTTGTAAGCTGTCTACAAGGTGCCATCAACATGTTTTTATCAAAATGACTCAAGATTTTCATGCATCAGAGAAGAAGTGGTTTTTGGAACACCCACAATTCAAGCATCTTTTCCATATGGATTGCCCCACAAAGAGAAAGGTCATGGGCTTGTGGTTGTTGTTGCTTTGCATCGTAAAAATCGATAAGAAGAGACAATGTTGGTTTATGATAAATGGGACTCCCATTCATTACTCCATCAGAGAACAAGGCCTCATATCAGGACTATTCTGCGACTTATACCCCGAGAACTATGAGAGCCTTGGAAGTTTGAGATTTTTCAAGAAGCACTTCCAGAAAAAAGCAAAGAAGGATGAGGTTCCAAAGCTAAGATTGACACCGAATGATGTCCTACAAAAACTTAATCGAATGAAGTATGATGGTACTTCTGAGCGGTTGGAGATGGGGGTGCTTTACTTCTTGGCCACAGTCATTAAAGGAAGAAGAAGGCATGGAGCCCCTATAGAGATTTTTTTTCTCCGAGTGGTTGATGATCTTGAGTTGTGCGAGACTTTTCCATGGGGGCGTTTCACTTTTGATGACTTGGTGAATGAGATGAAGCATATGGTGAAGCATTTTCGAGGAAAGATCCCAGAAGTGATGTGTACTTGGACATTTTCTGGGTTTATCACCCCAGTGGAGTAATAATTGTTGCATGCGTGGCATTGAAAATGTATAATTTGTTACTAAAACGTTGACTTCAAATGTTGTGCAGATATTGGCGTTTGAAAAATTCACACTGTTGAAGGAAAATTATAGAGAAGATGTTGAAGATTTACCTGATGACTGTCCAAGAATGTGCAAGTCAAGGTTCATAGCAAATAGGTTGTCAGGATATGCGTTGGAAGAGATATATGAGAAGCTTGGAGAAACAGAAGTAATATATTTAAAATGTATTTTGTGTGATTTTGTTTAAGTCTTCATATGTAACTTAATGTGTGATATTATGGTTGTTCATTTCATGAAATTATTAATGTTTTGGAACCAAAAGGAAAAGAGTTAGATCTGTTGGTGTAGGTATTCGGTGATACGTGATGGGGTGAATTTGATGTGGGAGATGATGGGGATAGGGACGACCCAATTCTCGACGGTTGGAACAAGATTATATGCGTCGATCGAGCAAATATATTTTGGGAGGATCTGTAACAGATGGATGCCAAAACTTGAGAGAAAGAACATGATCTTGAGAAGGTTTGTGAAGAACCTGAGGGTCCAAGGGTGTGCCAGGAAACCGAGTTAGAATGTGAGAGTTTGGAAACAAGGATGATTAAGCTAGTGAAAGATGAGTTGAAGGTAAGGGATGAAAAAATTGCTCAGTTGGAAGCATGAATTAAAAGTATGGAAGTTGACCTAAATCCGAGGGACGGATTTCAGAACATGGATGACTACTTTGACACCGGTGAACCGTCTCGCAACCAACAAAACGATATTAATTTATAACTTATTTATGGTGGTCTGTTTTTAAAGATAAAAATTAACTGATATATGATCTTGTAGCACCCCCAATCCTGAATAAGGATCGTGGGACTGACCATGGTTCGAGGGAATGATCTAAGATCATTTAGATCAAGTTAAGTATGTCCCATGGTCAGAATAGAGTTAAGTCATAAGGACTTAACCAAAGGAGAGGGAAAGAAACGAGTTAAAAGAGCTGGACAAGTGTTTGGGCAGCTGGACCAAGTGTACGGCCAACTCGACCAGCTAAACACAACTCGACCAAGCTCAGCTCAGCTCAACACTACCTAGTTCAGCTCATTCAGCTGAGCTACCAGCTCAGTCAGATGGACCAGCTGGGGATCAGCTCATCTCAGCTGGACAGAGTGTTCGGGTTCTGGGCGGTTGGTCCGGGTCCGGGCTGGTGGTGGGCCATGGTGGTTGGGGCCTGGTGGACCCTTGGGCTAGGCCATGGGCTAAGGATGGTGGGTCTGGGTCGTGGTTGGGCTTGATATCGACCCAATAAGGGTCTGGTATGGGCGAAGGGTTGCGGGTGGTCAAGGGTTGCAACCTATCGACCAAGTCGTGCCCTTTCACCAACAGGTCGTGCCTGTTCGTGGGGCAAGACTTATCCCCTCTTCCTCTATAAATAGGGGTCCTCCCTGCACGTTTTTATCATTCAGTTTCAGAGAAAAATACTCAGAGAAAACGTGATAGAGAGAGAGAGAGAGAGAGAGTTCTCGGCCAAAAGTGGGCCGATTGTGGTGGTGATATTTCCGGCGAGTGTAATCGTTTGGGAAAGGATTTCCGATCAGGGATGAGGAAGTCTGATAAGGGGAAGAACGTGGAAGACCCTAATGTGGTTTCCAAAGTAGGATATGGGCCGTGGGTTCCATGGTGCATGCAGTTAACCCTTGTGGTCAAACCGATGTTCCGATTGGCCCCATTGTTGCATCCGATCCCTCTTAGTCTTAATTCCATCCATTCTTCATCTTCTCTTTCTGTTCATACACGAAGGGGTGTGATGGTAAGATCATGGGTTCCGACCCTGATCTTAATCGATCCACATCCCAACCGCAACCTAGACTGAGGGTTGGTTATGCGGGTCAGTCCGGATCGTGCCAAGGTATAGCCGGTGGGTCTGAATGTTTGGAAAGTCCCAAAATGTACGAGTTGCCAAGGGTCATGAGTGCCAAAGGTAATGAGAGTCCAAAGGGTGTGAGTAACCAAGAGGTACGAGTTACCAAGGGTTACGAGTACCAAGAGGTACCATAGACCAATGAGTGTCATTGACCAAAGGGTGCGAGTACCAAAGGGTGCAACTTACCAAAGGGTGTGAGTTCCAAACGGTACCAATGGATGCAGGTTCTGTCCGGTCCATATGGTTCAGTCCGCGGTTCATGGGCAAGGACACGTACACGGTCGTTTGGCCGGGGTAATGGGTCGCAAGGTCCGATCGGTTGTAATACCATCCGGATTGGGTAATGGCCTTACTCGGTTGTTTGGATCCAGGCCTAGTGCCGGATCAGGTAAGGGAGTCCATTGGGCTAATGAGCCAGACTTCAAGGGTATCCGATCGTACCTAGACCATAGTTCGGTTGGACGGACTGGTTCGTGGTCGATACGGTTCTGATTGTGTTTCTGTTTGTTTAATCTGGACTGTCTGCCTATTCTAAGTCATGTGGGGTGGTTGGTTGAATGACTTCGGATATGGTGGATAGGTCGGACATATTATATGAATATGTTGATTGAGGTTAATCATAGTTCTAGGAACCAAGCCAAGCATTATAGGATCTATCCGTTCTGTCTTTGGTTAAGATTAATGCTTATGGGTTATGGTTTCAGGATCTGAGATTGGTTGTGGTCAAGCCAAGGAGCCGTGAAGACTCAATCAGTGAAAGGCTGTGTGGCGTGTGGCTAGATGAAGTTAGAGAGGAATTAGTTATTGTTTATGAATCTGTTAAGAAACTATGTATCAGACCACATGAGTTGGAGTGATACATATGAACTTATTTATTATTCCGCTGTGCTATCTGTCTATTTTTTTATGAACTTCATATGCTATTATGACTTAGTAAATAAAGGGATTTAAAAATGAATCCAACAAGCAATGAAATGATCAAAGTAAGGAATTCGGTCCAGTTGGGTCGAAAGGCCAGGATCGGGTCTTACAAGTTGGTATTAGAGCATGCTTGATTCTAGGATAGTTGGGTTATGGTAGTCCACACACGCAACCAGCTGATCAGGTCTCACGGTGAGGTTGTTTTGATTGCTTAGTCTAGGGACTATTGCATTTTTGTTTCTGATATGTTATGTTTGGTACTAACCTTGTTAAAACTCCAAGGTTGGAAAGGGCAAATCTGGACGAGCCCGGAAGAGTAAGGTGGTGGACAGACAATCTAGCCAACCATGGGTTGATGAGGTTAACCCAATCGAGTTACCAACCGATCCGGTTATAGGTAACATCGGTGGGGGAGCAATGGACGATCCGGCCAACCTTACTAATGGGCAAACCAATGGTATGGTAAGGGAACATGACTGTGACGAGGAAGCAGAATCCTCGAATGCGGACTATCCTGTTGACCCACATACACGTACGATCAATGGTGCGATGAACCAGATCGTTGAACCGTCCATGAAGGACATGTGGGAAGCCATGAAACATATGGGCGGTCAGTTAGATTCTGTGACTCAGATGGTCACCCCTCTGGTGAATTCATCTGTTGGTCAAGCTACCCCCACTGAAGCGCCCATAGCTAATGGTGTGACCAAGGAAACATCCGAGGTGGTCGAGATCGACCCACCCGTATGGGCTGTAAGGAAGGTCGACTATCTGAGTTAGTTGGAGTACATTTCTCGTTTGGGGACCCGACACTTCTCAGGTAGCACCGATCCCATAGTGGCTGACGAGTGGAGGAGTAGGCTGGTCCGAAACTTCAATTCTACTCGTTGCCCAGAGGATTACAAGAGAGACATTGCAATCCACTTCCTGGAAGGGGATGCGCATAATTGGTGGTTGGCTTTAGATAAGCGCACCAATGGAAGTCTCCAAAGTTTTGCGGAATTCGAAGTAGAATTCAACCCAAATACTTTCCTGCAGAGGCTTGGGACCGTCTGGAATCCAAATTCCTAGACCTAACCCAAGGACGCAGAACCGTACGGGAGTACGAGGAAGAGTTCAACCGGCTCAGACGGTTTGTGGGAAGGGAACTCGAGGACGAGGCAGTCAAGGTTCGTCGGTTCATAAGAGGCCTGAGGCCCAAACTGAGAACTCACTGCTCGATCTGAACCTTGAACACCGTAGCTGAGCTAGTGGAACGTATGGCTCTGTTAGAGTCCAACTTGGATGAGGAAGCTAAGCTTAAGGTTCGGCCTTAGTCTGCCCCAGTCGGTAAGACTAAAGACCATAAGAGGAAATGGGATCATGTCAAAGGGAGTAACGCCCCTAGAGGTAGGCCTGAGTGCCTTAAGTGTGGCAGACGCCATCCAGGCGAATGCTGGAAGGCCATGGGGGCTTGTGTTCGATGTGGCAGCATGGATCACACAATCCGGGACTGCACTCGACCAAGCTGGACCCAGGGCCAGTCTGGTGGGAACGGCACTACGACTTGTTTCCTGTGCGGCAAGAGTGGGCACTATCAGAAGGATTGTCCCAAGCTGCAGGGAGGACAAACGAAGGCGCGAGGAGACATGAGCAAGTCGACCCAGAGTAGGCCGACCACAACACCAAGGGTGTACGAGCTATCTCGGGACGCCGGTACTTCTGGATCGTTTGAATCGATCACTGGTAACTTTCTAAACGAATCTCTGTAAATACAAGTAGTGATGATTGGTCTGGAACCTAGAATGGTTAGGTTATTCTGATGTGGGTCTCTGTTAGGGACCCTCATGATCGGTGGTGTGGAAACACACGTACTTTTCGACACAAGGGATACACATAGTTTTATGAGCCCAGATCTGGTCGGAAAGGGTCTGTTCTGTTTAGAATCTGGGGATAAATTGAGGCCTGTGAAGGCTGCCGGTGGGCAAGTCATGAAATCACTAGGCCTTATGAAAAATGTCCCAGTGACGATCCAAGGTAAGAATCTACCTGTGGATCTGATCGTTGTTCGTCTTAAGAATCACGAGGTGATCTTAGGTATTGATTGGTTGCGAAAGTATCGGGCCACTCTCGATTGACACAAGGGTCGTGTGCAAAGTCTGAGTCCAGCTCTAGGAGAAGTAGTGGTTTCAGCAGTCCGTGCGGAACGGATGCTACGTGAGGATTGTGAGGGCTTTTTAGCCACAATCACCACTATGGAGCACTGCAAGTCTATTGAGCGGGAACCAACAAAGTTTTGTGTGAGCGGGAACAAGATTCAGCCCTTCATCTTCCTCTCGCGTGGACGGCATAGATTACTCCTGACAGAACCGACAAGACACATATCTACCACCACTCCTAGCTGTTCGATCAACTTTTTTTATTTTCATTTTGATGCTTCAGATACATTTTGCACTCTAACTCTTCTCCTTCTTCATTCTAATTTTTTATTTTATGAATTTAAAAAAAATCAAACTTTAATCTCTGAAGCGAAATCTGTTGACCCTAAACTATTCCCAAATCTTGGTTAGTGTTCAATTTGTAGACTAAGTTTTATTCTTTTTTTTTCCAGATCGCCAATGGAGGATAACTGCATTGTTATCCCCGACGAATGGACCTTCGTCGAAGCCCTTTAAGATTTTTCTATTGATAAGAAGAAAATGTCAAGGATTGTACCCGTTCGGTATGGGATGTCGTTGCTTGAACTGCAAAGCAACATCTCTAAAGAGTTTTTCACTTTTACTAACCCGACACCGTCAGCTGTCTTGAGTTACTTGCCACCTAACTCTAAAAAGCTTGCTACCAGACTTACGACACCACCAGTCATACTGACAAACAATGGGGCGGTCTCCTACTTCTTCCATCATTTTTCTTTTAACAGAACCATGAACTTATTTGTTACTTTCGAATCGAAAGAAGACATACAACCAACAAGCCAAGTGGATGAGAATCATTTTATGTTTTCAACACCAAACCAAACTGTCAAGCCCAACCTCACCCCTTTTCTTCCATCTTCAACAACTTCCTCCAAAATCCCTTCCTTTTCCCTGTTCGATGAAGATGAACTCCTACAAGACATGCCCACTTACCCCGACAATGGGAACCACAGCCTCCAATGCTTCTCTAGATCATGTAATCCGTCTACGGGTCCATCAAATATCCACCGAGTATTCATCCATGATGAAACTCTTTCATGTGGGGATGAAATGCTAGAGAAAATGTTCAGTGATGACCCCGACAACATCCCTGATAATTGGCGGATCGATGATGAAGAGGAGACTGCTTTCGAAACTTCCCAACCCCCAAAAATTCAATTTGTACCGCCTCGTAGGTATGATAAATACTCCTGGTCGCCTTCATTGGATGAAACTCTTGGGTGGGGGGGGGGGGGGGGTCAGATGCAGCTCCACACGTCATCCACTGCACAACATGTGATGCTTTCGACCACACCGTTCGAACTTCGGGTGAAGAACCAACTGATTAGAAGAAAGACCTCGACTTTCTCGGAGTACACCAGAGATAGTATCCACATGGACAAAATTCATCAACGTCCACGTGTACACCAATTGAGTATGACAGAGATACTCACCAGACACGCCCCTCCACCCCACCAGTCCGTGAGACAAGGCCACTTTCCGATATTAGTGATGAGGAATTTGACCTCCCACCACTCTTTGACGATATCTCATACAAAGCTGAACATGTACCCGACATTAACTGGGACAAAAACGACGGTGAACCCACGGTCAGAAAGCTATACGCAAACAAAGAATATTGTCAAATTTCTTTAGCTATCTATGCAATCAAGAACCGGTTCCACTTCAGGCAAACCAGGACCACAAGGTATTCTTTTGTACTTAGTTGACACGACACGCAATGAGACTGGCGCGTACTAGAAAAATAACTTACAACATGTGGATACTACACCATACAGAAGACACACAACTTCAACATAGTTTTCCTTTTGAGTCCCGCTACGAGTACAAGAAAAGGGCGACTTCAAAAGTTATTGCCCACGTTTATTGTTCCCGGTTTGGCGAACCTAATGAGGGACCTAAAGCATCCCAGCTGCAGCTGCTTGTTTTGGAGGACTTGGGTGTCTCTACGTACATGAAATTCCACATGGCAAAAAACCTGGCCGTAGATGACACGGTTGGTAATGCAGAGGATTTCTATCTCAACCTTGCATCGTACTTTGAAAGGCTAAAAGCTACCAAACCTGGTACAGTCACAGCCATAGAAACTGAACTAGATGATGTCGGTCAATCCCATTTTCTTTATGTCTTTCTCTCCTTTGAAGCTTCAATTCAGGGATTCCATCGTGTGTGGGCTGTTCTCATTATTGATGGCACACATATTTCTGGAAAATATAAAGGTGTTCTCCTCACGGCTAACGGAAAAGATGCGTACTTTCAAGTTTTCCCTCTGGCTTTCGCTGTTTGTCGACGGGGAGACTGACAGTGCATGAGTATGGTTTCTAACTAAGGTGGAAAGGATCAACGCTGACTCTAACATCCTTAATATTATATCAGACCAACACATCTCCATTCTAAAAGCAGAAAAACTTGTTTTCCCCAAGGCACACAATGGGGCATTTATTGTGCATATCATGCGCAACGTTGTATCCCATTACAAGAGCAAAGGTCTTGCCAAAATTGTTTGTGCAGCAGATTTCTCTTTCAAACGCAAAGATTTTGATGACAACTTCAGGAAAATCCGGCAAGAAAATGGTGCTTGCGCCAAATATTTAGAAGACACTAGAATTGCTAAATGGTCTAGGACATGTTTTCCATGCAACCGATACAACCTCCTAACTAGCAACGTGGCTGAGAAACTCAACAACGCATTAACCAAGGCCTGAGCTTCTCCAATTGTCGAGTTGTTCATGTTTATCCAGCGGATGCTCACTTGTTGGTTCTCAGCCATGAGAACAAAATCGGTCAAACACCAGGGTTCTATCACACCGGAGGTTGCCGCTGTTATACAGACACACATTAGGCTTAATAAAGTAAGCAAAATATCAAACATCTTTGACCGGAAGTATCAAGTGAAGTGATTTTTTGGACACTCTAACACCGTCTACTTGGACACCAAAGTTTGCTCATGCCAAGTATTTCAAAAACTTAAAATTCCATGCGGCCAGACACTGTTGGTGGCCGATTCCGTAGGTTTCCTTCATGTCCAACTTGTTGGCGACTGCTACAAAAACCAGTCATGGATAGAGACCTACTCCTCCGATGTCATCTACCCTGCGACTCCTTTCGGTGACCATCCCATTGCTCCAACAATTGCTGCTCTCAGCATGTACCCTCCAAATACTCGTTGCCCCTCTGGCAAGCCTAAGGACAAGCGGATATTGTCATCTGGAGAAATGTAAGTAAGTAATTTTAATGTTATTTTCATACATACCTGCACCCTTTTCTGTACAACCGCTAATCTTTAAAAAATTCCAAGTTTCCCCCCCCCCCACAAAAAAAAGTCAACAAATGCGGCTGCTGTGGTGTTTTCGGGCATAACAGGACCAATTGCGTTGTCCCAATATGATGTTTTGGTGAATCCTACATCCACAATATTATACAATTGGATAGAGCCTTCACCCACTAACAACTACTTTTTTTGTTGCCATGTTTTTTTAAAAAAAAAATTGTGCATGTTAAAACTCCATTAAACATGTATAGGCTGTTCTGGGTGATGCTTTTGTATTTGGTTGCCATGCTATTGCCTCACATTCTCCTGTTTTATTTGGTTACTGCTACCCCCTTTAGACTTTTTTGTGTACACGCTCCTGCAATGTTGCGTGTAATAGTCCAATTGTATTGTACACAAAAACTGTGTGATTAACATCTACACAATATGTAAATTGACGTCCAAAACCACACAACCTCGTACATGTCCCCAACTCCACAAAATAGATGTCACATACACCAACAACCGTTAACGTTCTTACATGTCCACAACTCCATGAACATTACATTAATTCTCGGGACTCCCTTAATAGGCATATACACAAGACTTTCACCACACGCCCCACTGGACACAACAAGAGTGTCACACATTTATACAACTTATTATCTATTATGTAGTCTAGAATGTTCACTTTTCAACAACCTGTTCTTAATGTGTTTCATCAATTTCATTCACTTCATACAGTTTTGAAAATAGATGTCACCTACACCAACAACCGTACTTACCTATGCCCTTACATACAAACTCAACAAACAAACGAACCACCCACTCCTTGTACATATCCAAAAATTCTGGCACCATTGTATTGTACAAATGTACACTATAAGTAGTATCCACTACTCAGTGTACACGATATATGCCTCCTTCACAACTATACAACATGTAAATTGACGTGGCCACCTCCACAACATATTCTTAATGTGTTTCACCAATTTCATTCACTTTTTCACAGTTACAAGTGTCTGAAAATAGATGTCACATACACCAACGTCAACGTTCTTAATTACAAAGATACATTCATAATATTCTCATACAAGCCGTTGAAAAGGAAAACACAAACCCGTGCCCGTACATATAAACACTGGAAAAAACAATTCAATAGATATTAAACACATCAACCAACATACAAAGGCACAATCCAATCCTTGTAGACATCCATCGAAAATTGTTTCGTAAAGATGTCTACTAGCTCATCATTCAGCCCAGCCATGGTTGGACTCGGATCACCCAGTGCATGCATTTGAAGGAACTTCGCAGTCACGGGCCCACAGTCACAACTACGGGTGTTTTCATAAACACCCTCTAACCTTTCAACTAGGAATGGCACAAGCTCATGCGCTCCATCATCCCCTACTGGACAAACTTTTCAGACTATGTATTACAACATCTTTGACACATCATCCATCATCACAAGAACTTGTTCCATTGAATTGAACTGAGGGTTTGGGTCAAGTACCAAAACTCTCCACTTTGTAAGGTTTACGCAAAAACCCACCCAATGACACCCCGCCCCATATCATTGACGTATACATGGTGTCCACGTCAACACCCCATCTTATTCCTTCTCTGCTCATGAATTTTGTTACCCTTGCATCACCAACTACCAGGTTTTTGTCCTTTGCAGCGTTAAAAGACCTAGATTTCCCTTGAAGATGGGTAGTAAACCAAGGTGGAACGAACATACTCCACTTCCTAAGAAGGACCCCTCCATGCTTCTCCTCAAGGGACTTCATCAACACATCCATGTGCTGTTTAATAAATAAGTCATAACACAAACTACATCACTCACTGCAACATCAAAATAATTAAATAAATACACACAAACATACTTACCGTTGTTGCACCTATTTATGTGGGGTTGCCAGGTCTAGGAAAAAAATGTTATCAACCTCAAACTTCCCACAAGCATTCAGATGCATCATTCAGCATTTCACTTCAGATTAGATATCACAGCCTCATTAACACAAAATTCTGAAATCATGTTCTTTAACTTATGTTGTTAGATTCAACTCCATCACTCTTTCAAATGTCGGGTCGTCACAATCCTCCGCTAGTGGCACAACATTAGGAATCAAATATGGATACTTAGTCAGGAACAATGCCTCTAAGTAGCCCTCTTCCTCAATGGATATGTGCCTCGTTCTCCTCAATAGCGGGGATGAATCACTAACATCAACTACAGTTTCGGTTGGATGATCTGAAAGATGATCATTACAATCTTCCCCACCATGATCTGTCTCTCCACTCTTGCCGCATGAACCACCACCAGGCGTTACGGTTTCCCCCACCTCGACACATGCTTTCCCTTCACTTGGTTCCCCCGTACTATCAACATTACTCTCCTTCACCTACGACACCATCATTTCGTTACAATATCGCTTACCCCAATAAAAGAAAACACAATATATACACTATTACAACCAACCTGAGGAGTCACTGAAGCCTCCACACCTGTTCTCTGTAAGTTAGCCTACAAAAAATACGATACCACCATTTATTTAGGGGGATCCATAAGTTTCTTTTACTATGGACACTGACGCTCCATATCCACGGTCTACCCGTGTACACTAACACGTAATGTCCAACCGCAACAACACAAATAATGACCACACATAATCATATCCACTAAATTCCACATAAATAACTGTACACAAACAATACATTCTCCTTTCTTCTTTCAGAGCTAAACCCACCGACTCAGCTAACACCTGTTACAGCCGAGGCACGTCGGTTCCCCCCCCCCCCTAGCCCAACAAAATATGGTAAGTTTAACATATTTGTTTTCATATATATATATATATATATATATATATATGTTCTAAGGTTTTCATTTTCACGCACCTCAGAAGTTCCCGATGCACCTAAAGAAATTCTATCAATCACCACCTGCAATTCCGAGGACATACAACATATCAGCGTTCCCAACCTAAAAGAAAACAAGACACGTTACACAACACTGCAGTTATCACTCATGTTGGGGTCAAAATCGGTTACGACGGAATCAACGTTGGAAACTTACCGGGAGAATGCGTTTGTTGGGGTCAAAAATGGTATTCTCAAAATCTGCATCTAAAAATCGTGTTTCTATACGAATGCAGTCTCGAATTCGACTTAACGAAAGTCTTTGGGCCAAAACTCAAAAAAAGGAACACGGATCGACCAACTTGCATACGGGTGAGTTGGACGGCACAGACCAACCAACTCGCCCGTATGGCGAGTTGGACAGCACAGATCGATCAACTCGCCCATACGGCGAGTTGGACAAGGCCAACTCGCCATACGAGCGAATTGGACAGCACGGATTGACCAACTCCCCCGTATGGAGAGTTGGACAGCACGAATTGACCAACTCACCCCAACTCGCCATACGGGTGAGTTGGGCAGCACGGAACGACCAACTTGCCCGTACGGCGATTTGGACAAGGCCAACTTGCCATATGGGCGAGTTGGACAGAACATACAAACCAACTCACCCGTACGGGAAGTTGGACTGTCCAAAACGGGCAGGTTGGATGGCATGACACGACCAACTCGCCATACGGACGAGTTGGTAGGCACGACACGACCAATTCGCCGAACGGGAAAGTTAGATGACACGAGCAATCCGACTCACTCTTTCGACAAGTCGGATCAAATCAATCCAGTTTCACCTCGTCCTCGTTAAACTCCCTCTTTCGATACTTGATCGAACTTATCTTTGTTCTGTCTCGATCGGGATTGACATTGGAACTTTACCGGAAGAACTCATTTTCTCGAGAAAGGATCAGGTCAATCGTATGAGACGATAAAGATTAACTAAACACCTAGAGTCACACGCCCCATACAAAAGATCCTAACTCTCTGACGACGTCATATTAGCAATGTTATTTTGATAAAATCGTAGAAACGCCTAAGTCGGAAAATGGCCCGACGAGGTCTAAGGCTCGGCTAAAGGCCCACTCACGATTTCATCCGAAATCAAGCCGAAACTTTGTGACGGTTTATCTTTTATTTTGCAGGAAAGGATAAATGTTAAGTTCGAAGGGATAAATATCAAGATCAAAAGATAAATGTTAAGTTTCCAAAGATAATCATGAAGATCGAGGAAAAAAAGGAATATTTCCGCGAAGCGATAAATTCGACCAAGGGCAGAAGGGGAAAGAGCAAACTGCCTCAAGAGGAGTATATAAGGACTTCAAGGTTTATGATGCAGAAAACACACGAAAATCTCAACTCAGAGCAAACATAGCTTAGCACTTAGAGCATTTAGGCAACTTGGCATTTTTGTTATTCGAGCTGCGACTCAACTAGGGTTTTGTCGTCTTAGGTTATTACCACTAGGAATCTCCTCTACAGCTCTCATAGCCTAGGCTCCTATCATGTTGTAAACGCTTATACGCAAATTCGGAATAAGACATCTATTTGCTCTCTTTTTAATTCTTACTTTGTTTTCAATATTTACTTCGTATTCTGATTGATTGGTGTGTGATTTAACAGATATCCAGGACCTTTGGGAAACTAGGGTTTACCTTGTGTTCCTAATTCAACGGAAATCGACAGTGCGATTTTCTTTTTCCACAGTTTTGCGCTAGAAGGAGGGGGGGGGGTTGTACGGATCAATCTAACTCTCAACAATCAACGCTCAATCGAAACATGTCAGATCTCAAAAACCAACAGCCTTGTGACAATAACATCCTCGACAAGAGCGTTAAAATCACTCCAGCGACAAACGTCACTGCGGTCAACGCCAACGCAAACACCGCAACGTTCGAGGAGGTAAAGAAGATGTTCACGACTTTTGAGAAGAAGTCGGCAGAACAAGATAAGGTAATGAATTTTCTCGCTATACAGGTTGAAACCCTCACAGCAAGGAACATGGCCATCTTTCTGCGGGGAATAACCCGAATCCGCGGAAGAAGACTCGACTTCGCAACACCTTTGGACGGGTCCAATAACGCGTAAGGCATACTGTCTGGACAAAATCTTGACGAAGTCACCTGCGCGCCTACACGAAAAAACCCATAGACTTTCCTCCTATCGAGGAAGATAAAGAAGAAGGAGAAGTCGAACGTGTCGACATGGAATCTTGCAGTGAGTCCGAACCTACGAACGAAGACGCAGACATACATCCGCGCCGCAAAAGAAGTCGAGCAGCTCGGGAAGAATCCCAGTTCGACAACCCTGTGAAAGAAAAAGAAGAAGCTATCTTATGGAAAGAACATGAAGATCTGGCCGAGGAGCAAACTCGGAGCACTCGCAGCAAACGCTGACAAAGTTGGTAATCTGCTAGCAAGAGTTCCGAAATCTGTGATCTCTGCGATGATCTCATGAAAACGGTGGCCGAAGTTAGGGTGGTGAAGTCCCAAATCCACCACGCTACTAGCACCTCACCAGAGATCGATCTACTGCTCGAAGAAGCTCGTAAAAGACCCTTTACTACTCGTATCACCAAAACTAGGGTTTCGGATCCTGGGAAGGTCAAAATGATGCCATAAGACGTAACTACTTATCCTAAGGCACCCCTATAGGCTTTTCAGGTCGCGATGGGTAGAGCCAGATTAAGAGAAAACGAGAGAGACGCTGGTGAATGCCGCCTCTTCGTAGAGAACCTTCGCGGAGCAGCGCTAGAATGGTTCTCTTGCCTCAGGTGAAACTCCATTGGAAGCTTCCGCCAACTCACCTCAAAATTCCTCAAACAATACTCGATGTTCATAGATCAAGAAACCTCCTAGGGAGAGGATGAAACTCTCCGCGACTTCATAAAATGGTGCTAGAGTCAAAGAGATAAGCGACAAAGTCACGATAGACGCACTTCGAAAAACGCTCTGGTTCAAGTCGAAGATAAGGAAGTGGATAACTTTGGAAAAGCGGCGTACGATCCAAGATGCGCTTCACAAAGCCACGAATAACATTATCATCAAAGAAGAGACGAGGGTCTTGTCCCAAAAAAGGAAGCCAACAAAGAATGCGTCAAAGGATCCGGGGTCGGATCAGAAATTAAAAAAGAAAAACCCTCGCAACGAAAGAAATGCCCAACACGGAGACGAAGAAACGAGTGGAGCGCTTAGCTACGCTATTAACTCCGGATCAGAGCAAGGACGGACGGCGGGTAGTACGTGGATCCAAAATCCGAGTTACGACAAAAAATGCTTTCTACGATTTTCACCAAACGCGCGGACACTCGACCATTAAATGCAAAGTTCTCGGCGCAAGATTGGCCGCGAAACTGCTCTATGGAGAACTCTCAGGAGTCTCCAGCATGAAGGATCTCATCCGCGACTCAGATCGCCCCCCAAAAAACGACAGAACTCCTCTAAAGGAGAAACCTTCCCAAGTGGACCAATCTGGAGAAAAGCGCGGAAGAAGGCAGGATGATAAGGGCAACGACAACAACCGTCACAGGGTAAACATGATCATCGGCGGATCACAATTCTGCAGCGACACCGTCTCGACCATCAAAGCTTATCTGGCCCACGATCAATGACACTCCGAAAGAAGTAATCACTTTCGACGAAGAAGAAGACGGAGGAATCGATCAGCCACACTGCGACCAACTCGTAATCGATCTCGTGATAAGAGATCTCGAGGTCGCCAGGGTTCTCATAGACACCAGAAGCACATTCAACGTCATCTTTCACAACACTCTTAAACGGATGAACATCGAGTTAGGCAAAGTTGTACCATCACCTAAGCCGCTAACCGGTTTCTCTTGCATAACATCAATAACCCTCGGATCTATCAAATTAATTGTGGCAGCAAAAGAAGTCACCAAGATCGTCGATTTCGCAGTCGTCGACCACCCATCCATCTACAACATCATCATGGGCACGCCTTGGCTAAAAGCCATGAAGGCAGTCCCATCAATCTACCACTTAGGCATTAAATTCCCAACTCACAATGAGTTTTTCGTAATTTGGGGCTGCCGGAAGCAGTCGAGACGCTGCTTCATGGCCGAACATAAGCTAAGACAAAATAAGAACACTGAAATGACAAATTCCAAGCGCCCGAGGATAGCCCAAGCATCAGCCGAAAGTACTTAGGGCAAGGACGACCCCGAACCGCCGATTCTAGCAACAGCCAGTGAACAACCAGTTCCAGTGCCCGACACGCCCATCCTATCAAAGAAGACAAGTCCAACAGAAGACGTCGACTCAGCAACTGACGCAGTCGACACAAACACAACGGCGGAGTAAAAAGACTCGCCCAAACAAAGAGAACTACGAGATGACTTGATCCTCAAAATAGGTACGTAGGCAACTCGTCAAAAGACGAGTTCAACTATCTCCCTATCTAAAAACGGGGGGGGGGGAGAGAGAGAGTGGGTACATATACGAAAACTCGTATATTCCCACATTCAAAATTTTTTTTTTTTTGAATTGTACCCGAGATTGTCAAAACTTTCTTGACAATAAAGACTTCTTTATAAATTCGTAAATTGTCTATCATCCTGCGAAGAAAATTATCGCACCATCACAAAAAAAGGAAATTCGCGAAAAATCGTTCTACCTCAAAAAAGATCAACTCTACACCATCCTATCTCGGTCGAATCATCGATTCCTGATCAAAGCACGAGATACTGGTTCCATACGCTCAAAACCTTACTTACGCAAAGTAAGGCCCCCAATCCATTCGCAACTACAAAACACTCAGAAATTGGCCCCGCCGAGCACCTTAGCCATCTTAAAAAACGCACCCAGGTCCGTCTAAAGGAAAGCTTCTCTCACATCCGACTAGGATAAACAGAGCGCTGTAAAAGAAATCCGAAAGTTTGGTCAGCACTTTCGGGAGACTTAAAAATTGTCCCTGAAGAGATGCTCGACTCCGACCAGACAAGTCGTATAAGTCGAGAACCAATCGCGGACTTTAAATCGGAATGGAGTCAGGTTAAAATCGAAGCAGGCAAAACGAAATCCAATTAGTCATCACAAAGCCTTAAACCGAAAGTAAACCTAGGTCTTACCCTGAACCCAACACACTGGTCTCTAACGTCTCAAGACATGATATCAAAAAGATACGAGATCCTAAAAGCATGTCTCTTCATCCATATCCAAACGTTCTTGAAACTTCGAAAACTCCTCAAACATCTCGCACGAACAACGAACAGGGCGATCCGCAAAAAAAAGAGGAAGTCGAGATGACATCTCGAGTTTTATTTATATACTAAACAAATCCTAAATATCTAAAAACACCCATTCTTCATAAACAAGCACTGTTTGAATAAAAGTTAGTAAAAGACATGGATTCAAGGCCACACTCGGCCAGTCCCGCTATATACGGCCATATTTGGCTGACAAACAAACAAGACAGAAACATGGAATAATATAGAAGAGGGGATTCTCGAATCAGTCACAACCTCGCGATTACTCATCAAGAACGAAACACCTGGTCATCGATCTACCAAGCGAATAGTCGTTGACATCCATAAGAGCCATCGACTGATTTACCTCGCTCGTCTCATCGGCATTCCCCACCTCGGCCTCCACTCTGTCGGGAGAAACTGGAATCGGGTCCCATTGTTCACAAATACTCTCTTCGGTCTAAGGAATCGAAAGTCTCTATCCCTCAAGTTCATACGCCCGGTCTGCCTCGCATATTCGGCACCGAACGAATAACCAGGAGCCTGCGTGAGGTATAGTCCGCCCTCAGCACCGTGACATTCGTGATAGTCTCTGAAGTCCTTATAACCCTTCGTAAGTTCCTCGAGTTGATATGAGACCTTTTCACGACGAGTCCTCATGACTTCGGCCATTTCCCTCTTCCCTCGCCTATAAGCGCGACGAACCTCAGTTGCGACTGAATCCCTCTCGCGGCAATGAGAACTTTCCAACTCATTTCTCAGACAAGCAATCTCATTGCTGGCTGCCTCAGCCTTAAACTGTGCCATACGTGCTTCCTGACAGCTCGCATTAAATGCTCGGTTCATCATAAGGAGGCCCTGCCAAGTATCTCGAAGTCAAAAAAGCTCATCCTCAAAAGAAAATGACAAGAACTTACCCCGTTGACCATCCTAGACGCCTGGGTAAACTCTGCGGTCTCACTGGATCCACCTGCGCCCGAAGGATAGTCAAAGCCAAACGGCTCATCGAAATCGCCTTGACCGCCACTGTCCCCATCTACTTGACTATTTAGGTAGTCTCTCAGTATATTGTCGGAGGAGCAACGCTCATTAGCCACTTCATCCTCAACAACAAAATGTTTGTCCTTCTGACTCTTCGGTCTTTCTTCTCTTGTGCGAACCGCGCACGGAACAAATCCATCCATGGACGCCTCCGAACCTTCCTCAACCGGCAGATCTGGCTGGTACCAAGAACGGTGGAGGAAAGAGCATGACGGACCCTTTTTGGGTTAAACGTTGCCCAAAAACACTGGTGATTGCGAAGCAAGTCTCGGATGGTATCCAGACCTTTCGGACACGGAGGGAAAAGATTGGCTACACTTGATCAAGGATACCTTTCAAACCCCATCTAGTCCTAAAGACAGAGAGGCCATCCTCGTCTACAGACGCGTCGTCAACATGGAGAAAAAATAAATGTTTCCGCCATTCATGGTAGTTCGACACGAATTCGCTTATGATCGTCATCCCCGATCGGGCCCTCAACTGAATAATTGATGATTTCTCGAGGTGTTTGGCATCGAGGGTTATACCCAACACGTAACTCAGCACGAGAATCCCGACAATATGCTGCAAGCCACACGGGTTTAATTGACCAATCGATATCTTAGAACAATCGAGAAGTCATGCTATGACCTCGAGAATAGGAAACCAAAAATGGCATTGCATCAGGAACACCTCGTAACACATGAAGTAACCATCGGGTGGAAACTCAGCAACCTCTCCTGCCTCCGGAAGATGAAACTCGACGGATTCAGAAACTTGGCAATGGCTCTGGATGGCATCCAGCCCATTCAGACAGCTTTTGCTGGAAAATCCCTATACGGGCCGGGTTGGCACGAAACGGATGCAAGGCCCACGTACCTGGTCTGGGGGGGGGGGGGTTGCACGTCTCCCCTGGCCACCCAGTACGCTCCAGCTTCTTCAGGATCGACTGAGTAGGCTGAGAATTCCACCTTCGGCACAACATCATTGTGTTGCGAGCTGGAACCATCGGGGATGGGACGGTCATCACGAGACTTTGAGGAAACCTCTTTCCCCGAAGACATAGCTTCCTTTTACCAAAGGAATGAAAGAAAGGAGAAAATATTTTGATTCTTAAAAAAGTTTGTGGAAATATACAAATGAAGAGTTAATAAAACCACTCCACATACTTATAGAAGAAAGGATTCACTTTTTCACCTCCAGGCTTCACACGTCGGATTCCACTTAATTCATCCAATATGCTTAAAAACGCTCGCAAGAACTTCACAGTTCTGACAAGCTGGGGGGTTAACTGTTGGGGTCAAAATCGGTTACGATGGAATCAACGTCGGAAATCTACCAGGAGAATGCGTTTGTTGGGGTCAAAAATGGTATTCTCAAAATCAGCATCTAAAAATCGTGTTTCTATACAAATGCAGTCTTGAAATCGACTTAATGAAAGTCTCCATGCCCAAACTCTATAGAAAGGAACACAGATTGACCAACTCGCCCGTATGGCGATTTGGACTGTCCAACTTGCCATACGGGCGAGTTGGACGGCACATACCGACCAACTCACCCGTATGGCAAGTTGGACAAGCCTAACTCTCCATATGGGCAAGGTTGACAGCACGGATCGACCAACTCGCCCGTACAGCAAGTTGGACAAGGCCAACTCGCCATACATGCAAATTGGACAACATGGATCGACCAACTCCCCATACGGGCGAGTTGGACAGCACGGATCGACCAACTCGCCCGTACGGTGATTTGGTCAAGGCCAATTCGCCATACATGTGAGTTGGACAGAACAGACCAACCAACTCGCCCGTACGGCTAGTTGGACTATCCGAATCGCCATATTGCATGACACAACCAACTCGTCCGTACAGGAGAGATGGTAGGCACGACACGAACAACTCGCCCGTATGGTGAGTTGGACAAGGCCAACTCGCCAAACGGGCGAGTTAGATGGCACATGCAATCCGACTCGCTTGTTTGGCAAGTTGGATCAAATCAATCCAGTTTCACCTCGTCCTCGTTAAACTCCCTTTTTCGATACTTGATCGAACTTATCTTTGTTCTGTAGGGATTGACATTGGAACTTTACCGAAAAACTCTTTTTCTCGAGAAAGAATCGGGTCAATCGTATGAGACGATAACAATTAACTAAAAACCTAGAGTCACATGCCACATACGAAAGATCCTAACTATCGGATGACGTATCTTATCAATGTTATTTCGATAAAATCATAGAAACGCCTAGTTCAGAAAACGGCCCGACGAGGTCTAAAGCTCGGCTAAAGGCCCACTCGCGATTTTATCCGAAATCAAGCCCAAGCTTTGTGACGGTTTACTTTTATTTTGCAGGAAAGGATAAATGTTAAGTTCGAAGGGATAAATGTCAAGATCGAAGGATAAATGTTAATTTTCCGAAGATAATCATGAAGATCGAGGAAAAAAAGGAATATTTCCGTGAAGCAATAAATTCGACCAAGGGCAGAAGGGGAAAGAGAAAACCGCCTCTAGAGGAGTATATAAGGAATTCAAAGGTGATGATGCAAAAGACACACGAAAATCTGCACTTAGAGCAAACATAACTTAACAGTTAGAGTATTTAGGAAACTTTCCGTTTTTGTTATTCGAGCTGCGACTCAACGAGGGTTTTGCAGTTATAGGTTATTAGAACTAGGGATCTCGCCGACAGCTCTCATAGCCTAGGCTCCTACCCTGTTGTAAACGCTCATACACAAATACAAAATAAGACATATATTTGCTCTTTTTCGATTCTTACTTTGTTTTCAATATTTATTCCATATTCTTATTGATTGGCGTGTGGTTTAGCAGATATCCGGGACCTCTAGGAAACAAGGGTTTACCCTGCGTTCCTAATTCAACGGAAATCGACAGTGCAAATTTTGGTTCCCACAACTCATCTACATCAGTTACAAATTCTACACTTTCACAATCACATCCAGTGTCGACATACCTCCCACTCTCCATCATGGACACTCATTGTTACAACATACACTTCACACCCCACTGTGTACAACAACCCTTACTTACTTAACGTGTCCACCATGTGTACAATAAGTTATTCCACATGTGGACACCTTCACGAGTGTACACATTACCCCAACCTTCTTGTGAACGCTACAAGCATACCCAACAAATACCCGTTTTTGTGTCCTTTGTCCCAATAAGTGATTCCAAATGTACCCCATAAAAATTTCACCACATACAACATCCAAAATTTTTTTTTTCATCTACCTTCTCTTGTGCTTCTTGTGCGGGTTCAGCAACGGCTTCCCCCGACCCAGGCATATCCCCAAGATGAACCTTCTGAACCTACCAAAACAAAATTGTGTTACTAACCCATTTTTCACCCACAACAAAAAAGCAATATTCTCAAACTATCCACCACCTCAGCAGATCTCATTGCGGTACAACCACCCGTATAAAACTCAGTCTGCATTTCAAACACCACACACCCTATCATCATTAATTGATCAGCAACAAAATAAGAGCTCACACACACTAAATTAATGATAATATTGACAAATACAGAAGTCCACACTAGCCATTAATATCCATCACAACATGTGGATCTGTTCATATCTTACAAGAATAATTTTTTTTACAAAATCTCATTCTCCTAATCCATAAATTACCTTGGCATTACAATCCTTGTTACAATCGTCTCCAATACTACTGCCTCCCGCATCCCTGATCACTTCCCCAACCAGAATACTAAGCCTTCCGAAATCCTGCACACAAACAAACTGCTTATGCAACACCAATGACCTAATTAATAATAATAAAAAGAATTACGCAAAATATTATATTACTTCTCGAGATATGTCATTTCCAGCACTACCACCCCATCACCATCATCATCATTTTTGCTCCCGCCCTGCCCGTCAACATAACGAAGTGGGTAAAAATTCTCCTAAACTCCTAACCCACCTTATGTCACAAAAAAATGTTGCTTGTCGTCCCACGATAGACTACATGGCCGGCTGCAGCCGAGACACCACGTTCTACCCATTAGAGTGGTATTCCATCTCCTTGCTTCAATCTAACTAGGATGCTTGGGGCCTCATCAGATATGAAGCTGTCACTACGGCCATACACATAGTCAAATCCACCTTCCTCCCCTCTTATATCTTCCAGACCCCCCGGAGTGGCCCCTATTACATTATTAGTTGCGCAATCATCTAACCCAATGCTCCTCAACTTCAATTTTTCTTTCTTCATCCGCTCACGCCTTATTGGCGAGAATTCGCCTTTCACACTTGCTCTGGTTGTTGTACGTCTCTTTAGTTTATTAACCATTTTATTCAGCATCTCCACCTCTTTCGTCAGCTCATCAATACGCCCAATCAACAAATCATTCGTCTTTCTCTCATCGGCTTTGCCCTGGTAGAAGGGATGACTAAGCCGTCTTTGCTTCATGGCAGGGGCTCCTACATCAGTCTCAACACACACATCTACTTTCCTATTCTTTTTTTTCTTTACTACCGTGGACATAAAGGGCCTCGCCCATGTCCCCTCCACCCCACTCTCACTTACAGAACACCTTCCTTTCCTTCAATTTCCCTACCATGTAATCTAATCTTCGATCAACTCTTTCATTGTCCCAGACACCCCAACCTTAGTTCCGTGTGGTCGATCATCTGCTGCACAATTAGCTGCAAACACAAAAAAACAAGTCAAACAAACACATGTTAATCAGTATACGGATACCAAGGTTGAGGTGTACATACATTACCCACATGTACACTTCCACATTGTACACAATTAGTCGAGCAGAAAACAACTTCTTAAAACATGTACACAAAAAATAGTGTACACGCATACAAATAGCGTAGTATCCATACATCAATAACTTACTCCAACTAAATCTATTTCCAGTTTATGCATAACACTACCACTGCCCATTGTTTACCAAACTACACTCACAAAAGTAAGCACAACTACAAAACAAAATTAAAGACCTTTAAGCATGTTCAAACACACATCCACTATCCACCTAATCAATATACGCACACCCATTCAACACGGAGCACTTACCCCTGGATCGTGTTCAGCGTTCAGGATATCCACTATATTTAGGCCCGCGTGTTTGGCCAGTTTTGGTCCTCTAAACTTAATCAACACGACACTCGTACACCACCAACTAAAGAGCCAATGGAAACCCAACCATCTTCGTTGTCTCTTGCCTCAAACGTTCGCAAGAAACACCTTCCGGATCCTCACACTTTTCAAGCACTCTTGGATCTGGCTTCATCGTACTTATAGTCCACATGAATGACTCCCTTCCCCATGGAAAAGCAAAGAAATTTTTTAGGTTCTCCACAAGCTTGACATATATAAGCGTCGCTTTGGTTTCTGTGTTGTCGCCACCAAAACTCCATCCACAATTATTATCATACAAAGTTTCAACCTCCTCCACCCAGCCATCTCTAAATCGCCAACAACCATGTCAACCAAATCTGAGATCGATACGTTACGGTTAGGTCCGATAAGTTTCTCCCAGTACACATCGTTATAATCCGTCGGCGGTGTTTGGTACTCGTTGTCATAACCCTCCTCGAACTCACCGCAAGGTAGCCCTGTGACGGCGCCAAACTCGACCAACGAAAACCTGAATGGATTACCCCCAAATAGTGTCCAAATATTGAACCTTTTCTTCGTCACCAACTGCCTCAAGAGCATCACATGCCCAAGCTTTCTTGACATAGAACACCTACGGGCAGGCAACCAAAATAACTTCCCAAAACAGGATCCAAGCAACCGCTCCCACTCAACGGACCCTTCCAATACATCCCAGACAAATAGGAGAAAATCCATCGTCGAATAGCAATTCAGCCTACTCGGGAGCCTCTCGTTAACCCCCTCATTCGATCCCCTTTCTAGAAAAAAAACCCCATTTAGCCTTTCCGGCGTGGGTTGGCGGCCGAGAAACCCACCGTCTAGGGTTAACGATGGAGAAAGCCACTGGTACACAAAAACACAACCTTCTGCTATTTCCTTGACGTGCCTCTTCTTCCTACTCGTCATCACCGTTGCTACAAAATCTTTCCACCGTCGGAGTCTCTTTCCTCTTCCACTTCGTCTTCTCCGTTTCTGGGCAGTGAGAAAAGAAAACTAAAATAAATGAAGTTAGAAAGAACTATTGAATTTAGTTTATAATTTTCTTTGGGTACGTAACTAAACTCTATTTTCAAATTTTAAAATACAAACTTAAACACATAAATAGGAACTTCAACTAAACTTGTTACAGTTAACCATTTTCTTAACCCGATTTTGGTCTTTTCATTAGAAAAGTACCTCGGTATAGCAAACTCCCCTAAACTGATAATAAAACTTAAAAACTCACTAGGACTGTAAATCACTCATAATATAATACCATCAGTTTTTATTTCTTTTATATTTTTTTCTTCTTTTTTCTCAGCAACTGCTCCTTTTTTTCTCCTTCTCTTTCTTCTCCACCTCGTTATGATTACTCCACTTCTCAGTTTCATAAAAAGAAAATCGTGACTGATGAGCCATAAATGAAACAGAGCCGGATAAAAATCTAAAATTGAAGGTAAATTGGGCTTTGATTTGACGAGACCGGCGGAAGAACATCAATCCGAAGTAGCAGAGAAAATGAATGGAAAAACGATTTCTTCCTTATATGTTTGAACGGTAACAGCTCAACCATATTTTCTAAAACGTTCTCGGTGTTTCTTCCATCTAGTTTTTTTTTTGTTTTGGATGATTTTCGTTTTGTGAATGTTGAAAAGAATTACGAGTTATTTTTGATAGAGTTTTTCTCGTTCTAGATCTTTTCGATTTAAGGTTGTGCTAAAGAAGATTCTGAGTTTCTTTAATTTTAGGGCTCTTCTTGTTCTTCAGCTTCAGATCTTGATTTAGTATAAATCGATATTACTAACTTAGTCGTACTCAGCAGTAGTACTTAATAGTTCGAAGTATAACCAGTAGAACTCGGTTGAACTTCATAAAACTAGCTTAGTAGTACTTACTATTACACATTATAGCTAATATAACTTAGTAGAACTCGGTATAACTTAGTAGAACTCGATATAACTACACTCGGTAGTACTTAGTAACACTTTGTATAACCAATATAAAACTCAGTACAACTAAGTATAGCTAACTCACGAAGTATAAAAACCACAACCAATTGTACATCGATAATGAAATTTTAAATCGAAAAGATATAGAACGAGAAAAACTCTATCAAAAAATAACTTATAATTATATTCCAGATTCACAAACTTTTCAAAAATTTGGATTTCGAAACTTCAAGTTTTCGGATTTTTAATAAAAAAATAATTTCAAATATAAAAAGGGTAAAATCAAATATTTAAATTTCATTAAAGAGGAAGGGGCATAGGCGGCTGTTTCTTGAGATATGGGGGCAGCGAAGATATTGGTCCTAAATTAGCAGAGAAATCGTCCCTAATGTCCTTCTATCTATTTTGGAAAGCTAGGATATCCTCATTATAACTGTATTTTCGTTTACAATTATTTTTAAATCCAAATATTAGTAAAATACTAAGAAACCAACGCAAGATATTTACAAAGAAAACCATGATCAAACCCACCCATCCAATGACCAATCGTATCTACGGGGTTAAACAAATTGAATCCTAAAATCAAACGCGATTTATAATTGCATGCCGCATATCTTTCCTTTTCCTCTTTTCACTTTCGATTAAATAACTCATTCTCATCTCTAAGTCTCAGTTTGTAAGAATCGCTCTATCTCTCTCGCGAAACTAGGAGAACTAGAGGAGAAAACCACAACCATAGAGAGGTAAGGTTCTTCACTCTTTCTATTTAGATTTTCGAAGGGTTGTAACCCGTAAACTCACGACATTGGAAGTCGATTAGGTCTCATTCGGGGTAATCTCTCTCTCTCTCTCTCTCTCTCTCTCTCTCTCTCTCTCTCTCTCTCTCTCTCTCTCTCTCTCTCTCTCTCTCTCTCTCTCTCTCTCTCTTTGTCTCTCTCTCGATTCAATTATATAGTGTGGAGAACAAAACATGTGAAGGATATAAATTTGTAAAAGAAGTTCCAGGGGTTGAGAACATGATGTCAGTTGAAGATGAAGTAGAATAGAAAAAGAACGAGGCAAACCCGTTTGAGAACACAGAGTTAGTAGAAGAGAACTAGAACAAGGCGAACCCGATTGAAGATGAAGTAAAAGAAAATGAGAACAATTAAGCAGAAAATGAAGATGAAGTAGAAGAGAATGAGGAGAACTCAATAGAAGAGGAAGAATAGACGAACTTAGTCGCAGATGAAGTAGAAGAAGCAAACGAGAAATCAGATGACGAACAAGAAGAACAACATGAAGACATGAAATCTGAAAATAATCCTGGTGAATATGTGCAGACCAGTGAAGAAGGAGATACAAATGAAGGAAGTGCTAGTCGAACCTTAAGCGAGATAAGTGTTAGTATTTCTACCTTTGTCTCATAGTTTGGCAAAACAATTTGGTAGAACTAAGTATAACTAGTTTGTTTATGATAGGAAGAAATGTTAATGTTTGATCTTATTTAGTAATTGGACAGGCATTACTGATGTGTTGGATGATTTTGGGTAGGAGTAGCTTAAATTAGAGAGGTTGTTATCTTGTATTACTGGTATAACTAAGTATAACTTATTTCCACTGTTTATTGTTTGTTTGTAGGATTCCGACGATGTGGTGATAAAATTGTTGGCCATTTACTTCCCACCGACTGAGTATAGCAAGAAGATCAAGATATCCACGAGGTGTTTTATTGCTGGCGTAATGATAACCCTAGAAAATTTAAACCCTCCGATGAGTAGGCCAGAGAAGAGTTGGTTTGAGAATCATCCACAGTCACATATTCCACATGCCACAGGATGGAAACACAAGGTTATGGGAATGTGGATTCTCCTTCTCCAAACCACACGCATACAAAAGGAAAAAGAGGCATTGTTTGCCGTGAATGGTTGTCCCATCCGTAGAGAACATGCTTTGATATCTGGATTGAATTGTCAAAACTATCTACTGAACTACAAGCAAGCTGGAGTCACAAAGCTTGTAAGGAAATATTTTGGCATTGTAATAATAAGATATCAAGACATGAAAGAGAAGGTTCATGAGGGATTGGAACCTTCTCCTGATAGGTTGAGGTAGTTGGTCTTGTATTTCATATCGAGTATTATTGTTGGGCAAAGAAAGACCGGTAATGATGCCCCTTTGGTGGAGCCATTTTTGCTGAGAGCAGTTGATGATCTCAATTTATGTAACACATTCCCTTGGGGTAGATTTTCCTTTGATTTTATGTTGAAACAAATTTCACACACAATGACTCATTTTGGAGGGTAGGTGAAAGAATGTGTGATATGGTATTCCAATGGAGGTAAGTCTTTTAAGTAATATATGACCCGTACGCTTGTAATGTTGATGGAAAGTGTGATGTTGACACTTCGTGAGTTTTTTACATTTGGAGCTACTAGCATTTGAGGCCATTCGATCTTGGGGGCGAAATTCCGAGAGTCGGTAGAAGACGTAGACTTGGTAATGCTAAGGTTAGTTGTCCCTAGTATCCGAATCAAAGTTTAAGAGAAGTGAAATGAAGGGATGTCACCTACTGGAAATAAATAAAGAACTTGATAATACTAAGGTTAGTTGTCCCTTGTATCCGAATATTATACACTCCATGTTATGGTAATTTTGTTAAGGCGTTTACACTATAGGACATTGAGAACGTCTTGTCTGTTTCTGAAGAGGAACAACATCTACATGATCGGATAACAGCACCAGAGGACATAAATGATAAGCATGTCGTGATTGTCGAGAGCTTCATGAAGATGCTTGCTAATGGATATGTTGTAAGTTTTGAAGATATGTTGGAGGAGGATGTGGCTGCCCGAGAAGCCCCTCCCCCAGAGAATGATGGAAACGAGACATAAACTACCAATGAAGCAGTAGAGAACAAGGTGAAGTTAAATAAACTGGTAGAAGTCTTTAACAGCTTCAAAGAAGATATGGGAGAGTGGATGAAGAGGATTGAGGAAAAGGCTGGAGAATTTGACTTAAGACTTGCTCTCTCGGAAGCTTATGTTAAGGACCAGTTAGATGCTAAGAATGCAAATGTCAAGGAAGAGGAAAGTGGGTGTTAAAAGGATGGGCAATTCCATGGATGACGACTTGAACAAGCCAACAAAGAGGTCAAAGAAATCTAAATGAGATTGTTGTAACTGATTTGTTGCTTTTGGTGCGTACCAAAAATCTTATGTTGCTTTTGGTTTGTACTAAAACTTCTGTTGCTTTTGGTTTGTACTAAAACTAAAACTTATGTTGTAGGGATTCAGATTAGTAAAACTAGGTGAAACTGGGAAAACGAGTAAAACAAAGAAAAATGGGAAAACTGAGAAATTTAGGAAAACTAGTACAAGTAAAAACTAGTAGATAAATTAAGAGATCCAAACATAAGTCTTAACACAGAAATACATAATACGAACATAAGTCTTAACCTAACATGACATAGAGACATCGACATAAAACGTAAGTCTTAATACAGAAAATTTATTATACAAGTCTTAGCAAATAAAGACTTGTATTATCCGAAAACCATAGAGAAACATCATGTTAATACATAAATTCATCTCATACACGGGGAATAGGCTTCTTGAGCTCAACAATCTCTGCAGACATTTCTTCCACCTCCCGCCTTAAGCGGCGAACCTCTTCCTCAACTCTGATAACCCATGGATGACGGAAGTGGAGACCATCATTCTGCCCGTTTAACATAGTTGCACTTAGTTTTACATATTGAACTAAGTTAAACAAGCCAGAGAAAAGAAGAGAGAAAATCCAAATTACCTTGAACGCGTTACAAGTGAAGTACCTTCGGCCTGGTAAGAAATACTTATATTTTGGAGTAGTAGAAACCTCGTCGACGATTCGCCCCCCACATCGGTAGGAAGTTCAAACCCCATACTGAGCATGGAAATGAACTGAAGCATGTCGATTTTTTTCTTCATCTTCTTCATCTCCCTCCTATCATGTTTCTCAATCCATGGATCCATTTCCTGTTCAGAATGGAGAGAATTTGAGGAATTATTTGAGAGCGAATGATGAGAGAGAAAGGTGATAGAGAGATGAGATATGTGTGGTGAATGAGAAGAGACGAGGTGATAAAGTATAGGGAGAGGGAGACTTGACAGAGGGAATCTGCTTTTTCCCCTTGAAAATCCTGTACTGCCGTTCATGAGTTTTTAGAAAGCCCGCCAAAAAACTACAAGTAGTTCTTCGTAAGATAGTAGCTGTACAAAAATTTCAAATAGTTGTACTTCCAGTGATTTTCAATTATTTTAGTATTACATATAATTATATTTTGTTTTCTTAGTTGTACAATGAGATATAAGAATTAAAAATATGATTATTAGTGTTTTGCATAATAAAAGTGTCTTTAAAATTTGTACAACGAAATATAATCTTGAGTAGTCACATATTTAACAAAGTGACAATAAAAATGTATGTAGTGTGTTGGGTTGTTCTTTTGATTGTAGAGTATAATATTTTTTCTTTTTCTTGTTATCCGAATCTAATTGAGTTCTTAAGTTTGCTAACTTTGTTTCCAATTATGATGTAACATTGTAAAATTCAAACATTTCGATTTCCAAACTCAATTCGAAAATCAATTTCAGAAAGCAATACTAGTATTACACAAAAAAAAACACAATTCTCCGTAGTTGTACAAAAATATAGTTCTCCATTGTAGGCTTTCTCTTGGACGCCTTTTATTTTGCGTTCTTGCCCAGCGTTCCCAAGCTGATGGACACCTTTTCATTTTCATTCTTCCCCTCTTTTCAACACGCTTCGGAGCCATGATCTTCATTTCTGTGGGACGTCCCATTGAATCATATTAGGAACCACATAAATAGATCTGTAATATGCCAATACCCACAACTCTGTCTGTATTTAGAGATGAAATCTTCTAACTCGAAAATAGCACCACTATCATGGTTAGAGTATAAAATGTAAGCCGCTATTCTGTGGACACAAGAATAATTTTAAATGTCAAAAAACCTGCAACTGCAACTTTTTCCAAATAGATTCACCAAATACGGCTTCCCATAAGTACTGACGACATTGTATTCGAGGTTGAATAAGTTTACCTCCAACACAATTATTTTTTCTGCAACCGACCATGCTTCATGCACAAAGTTCTACAATAGAGGCGCTAGTTTATGGTCACTGGATCCTCTAATGGTTTCTTTCCAATGTTAATTAAACCAATCAGCAGTTTTTTAATGATCGTATTCAGCAAGGGTATTAAAGAGTACTTCCCCGCATCCTTGAACACACTGTTCATCGACTCCACAATGTTGCTTGTGTCAATGTTGTATCTATCTCCTGTAAACCAACACCTCACCCACTTTCCTTTCTCACTACTTTCCTCCAGATACTTCGCATCGATGGATATCGAGTCTTCAAAGCAGAATAAGAAGTATCGAATTCATGCATAGTGTACATCCGAGCAGTGTCCATAAATTTCCATTGAACAATTTCTTTGTTGACGTTACTTGCATGGCCTTTCACATTTTGAGACAAATTCCAGATACAATTCGCATGATGAGCCATCGGAAATAATTAGCTAAGGGATTGATGAGGCTTCCATTTCTCTCTGATTTCATCGTCAATTGAATGACACACCTCATAGTTCAGACCTAAAGAACTTCGTTTGCCCGCTCTTGAAAGTTGCTCTGGGAGTTCTGAACTTTTCATGACCTCCACAAAAAATGCACTTAGGGTTCTTTTTATCAAGGGACAATAGATAACCACAAAGGTCCTCATCATCAGAAATGGAACTTTTCCTCACACCCAACCAGAAGTGGAATGTAGCTCAATTTAAAATTCACATTACTTTAATCTAGCGCGAGCTTTTTGCATATCCGTGCTTATACCATTGAAAGACTTATCTCGTCCGTTTAATTCTTCAACACTAAACAATACATGTGCCCTTCAAATCTAAAGTGTATGATGATGTTGTTGCTCATTGGATCCTTCCAAACCATCGAATACATCCATTATGCATAGAAAAGTCATCGCTACAAAATTAATTCGTAAGCGGAAACTTTTAAAGTTATACCAGTATTACTAGTTAAACCACAATTATAAGTAATACTAATTTCACAAGTTGTCTTGTCGTACCCGTATTGATTTTGAAATCTACATTCAATGTGATATAACCTATTCATTACCAGTTTTAAGTCATGCTATGGACTCCATTTAGGGTCTATTATGTGTGTCTAGCCTATGTTTTAAGGTCTTTACAGGTCAAGGTACGTTTTGGAGATATATGGAGATACTTGGAGCTTTTGGAGCATTTAGAGGACATCAATTCGTAGCTGATCTATGAGAGAGTCGAACTACAAGACTACCGTCGATCAACGGCACTATCCTGACGTCGACCGATGTTATATGACCAAGATTGATCAATGCTGACCACTTGGCATCGATCGATGACCAATTCGCAGACAGCCGATTTCAAGCCCAAGTTAGAGACAAGACACAAGATTACAAGTTTACCCCTGGATGAGTTTTGACCTAGATTTTAGGGTTTTTATATTTATACTTTATGTATGAGAAAGAAGAATAAGCGGGGGGGGGGGGGGGGGGGGGGGGATACTATGGAATTGAATACAATACAATATAGTAGACAATATTCTTTGGGAGATTTGTATTGGAACCCAAGCGTTTTATCTATGCATTATATTGAGACTATTCTTCTTACCTTGATTATGTCTGAGTAGTTATCAACTATATTTAGAGTTTATTACAATAGAATTGTTAGAGTCCTTATTACATCTATTAATAGAATTATGTTTATTGCTTGTGTTCTAGAGTAGCAAACAAGAACCCTGATAATAGGATAGTTAGGCGCAAGTGAGAGCATGGTCTACTACCTGAGTTTATTCTGTTGAGCTAGGTTGCTAGACACAAGCGAGAGTTGGTTTAGTTAATCTAGTGAACTTATCGACTTAGATCTTAAAGCTTGACTCAAGAAACAATTGATCGACGCAAGATCATTTCCATCGATCGATGGTCATTCCGTGTCAACAAGCGAGAGCTGAGACATTGGACTTAATCAATAGATTAGACTCGCAGTGAGAGATGGTGTCTTTTACAATATATATCGAGTTCTATCATTAAATACCCTTAACTTCTATCTTCTATAATCCACTTGCCTGAAACCCTAGATTTAGCATATTTACATTTACATCTAGTTAATTTATTAGCATATTTTCATATTGACATTATTAGCATATTTTCATATTTACATTATTAGCATATTTCCATATTGCATCTACACTCTCTAATAAGGAACATTTCCTTAGACTGATTACTTGTTACCAATATATTTATATAATCATCTAGCTTAACTTTAGGAATAACAAATCTATTGTGTGCCATTGTTCTCTGTGGATTCGATTCCTAAGTACTACACCTGATCTCTATTGGCAAGAGTATTTTTTGTGTGTTCGAATTAAAAGTTAATTTGATAGTTGATTGTTTAGGATATTTATACCCCGCTAGAGCAGCAAACAACATATGTCAAATTTGGCGCCGTTGCCGGGGAACATTGATCACCATTAGATTTAATTTCTAGGGTTTAGTCTAGGTTTGTTTTACTTTCAAGTTACTGATTTTGTTTTCATTTGTCTTTCAGGTGCCAAGAATTACTATTCTCAGACCCGCAGAAACTCGAGCGTATAATTCGCAAAGAAAGACGACAAGCATTGATCGACGGCATATATTCAGTATCAATTGACTCTTCTTTACGGATAGCATCGAACGAAATCAGAACTTTAGCATTGACCGACATTGATCACTTAGAATCGATTGACATCCTCTCATCCGCATTGATCGATGACAGCTGACGAGTTCAGATGGTTGTGCCTATAATTTTGGTTCAGAATGAGAATGGAGACTTGCATGACCTCAACGGTCATCTGCGTAATGCAGCAAGTCAAAAGATAGACGATCAGGGGGCTGTAATCCCTCATACAGAAGCAGAAGCAGACGCTGCAATAGCTCAACATGAAGCTAAAGCCCAAGCTGCTAAAGGCATGGAGATTTTGAGACCAATCAGAAGACCATGGGTCTAATTTATGTTTGAAAAAGTACTGGAGGGACAGCAGAGAATGACTGTGGACTTCAGTAAGAAGTTAGATTTCCTGTACCTCCACCTTAACACAAAGATCAAAGATCTCGACACCCGTGTGGGGAAGCTGGAAAGTCAAGTAACTCAGGCGAGCGAAGTCCTTAGAAAATACGAGGCTATGCTTAGAGAATCTGGAGTTAAACATCACGTCAATGCTGTGATTGATGATGATTTCTGGCAGGAAGTCAAGAGAGAGAAGCCCCAAGATAGCAATTTTCGTGTGGAAAATTCAGTTTCAATTGACAATACTAATACACATCGATCGACGCCAACCGGTGAGGATCGATTGACGGTGAAACCCACAGAATCAGTGGCTTTGTGTGAATCGACTAATATCGATCGACACTGCCTCCGTAATATCGATCGACAGGGGGACGAAGAATCGATCGACAGTACACACACAAAATCGATTGACATGAGAGAAATCCAGTACGGCTACCAAACCTAAATGCAAGCTTTTTTGTACGTCCAACCATGACAATTTCAGATCAGAATATAGACACATCTGAAGCTATTGATACTGATAGAGAAGATGAGGGACATTCATAAAGGAGACAAAATATCCCCAAACACCAACGCAAAGAAGCCAATGAAAAGGAGATAGACAACTTTGCTAAAAGAGTTTTTAAAATTCCTCAAGATACCTCTTTTGACGAAGCCTATTATACTCACAGATTCTGGATGTTTTTTAGGGAAATAAAGGAGACAGATGATGATACAAAAATAATGTTCAATCACCTCAAGGAAAAGATGAAGCAGAGGACCTGTCTAAAGAAGAAAAGTGATCCTGGAAAATTCGTGGTTCCATGCTTCATCATAGGAAACAAATACCCCAACTCCCTTTGTGACACTGGATCTTCAGTAAGCATTATGCCAAATTCAATGACAGAGGAGCTGAACCTAAAAGTGAAACCTTCCAACGATTCCTTACGTTCGTAGACTACTCAAGAGTGAATTCAGGAGGGATGGTAAAAGATGTTCCAATGAAGATCAATAATACATTGGTCCCAACAGACTTTCATGTGATGGACATCAGGATAGATTAGAACTCTTCTCTACTACTTGGGAGAGTATTCATGGCTACTGTGGGAGCCATATGCGATATGAAGTTAAACAGGTTGTATCTATCTCTAGTTGATCAAAATATTTTTATGAACCTGTCAAAAATAAGAACAAGGCTACCCTGATCAAATTGTGCAACAATGCAGAACTTGTGGCCACATGTTTCTGCAATTACGAGTTCGTGAGGAATCAGAAAAAGGAGCATCGATCGAAACTCAACCCCACCCATCGATCTACAACAATATAGTTCAATAATCGATCGATCCCCACCCATCGCATCGATCGACACTCACCCTTCCGCACAAGCCCACCCCCACCATGGCGATTTCAGTTACAACACATCTTATCTCGAATACGACGAAGATTACAGAGGGGAAGAAACAATTGAATACCAAGGAATCGCTTTGGAAGAGGCTGAAAATTTCCATGTTTCCTCTCCACCTGGGAAATTGAAATCGATCGACGGACACCTTACACCGTCGTTCGATACTGAAGATGAAGCAGAAACTGAACGAGATTCATCTGTAGAACGCGAAAGGGAATATGGTTATTTATAACCAGATGAGTTTGGTATTATGCGAGATCCAGATGGTTATGAAAGAGCTATGGACTGCCGAATTTAACATGTCACGAAAGACGATGTAGCAGATATACTTGCAATGGCTAACGGAGCTGGAAATCTTTTCATTCACCGGTCTAATCACCGAGCATTGATCGCCATCCCATAGACGACATCGATCGACGCTAAGCCGGCATACCAGGGTTACTATGGAGATTATGGCTGGGTAATGAACGCGAGACTAGGCAATCCAGCATCAATCCTCAACATATCTTGGCCATCCAACAATATCAAACGAAGACCAGAACAATTAACTGAAGTAGAAGATACATAAGATGGTTATCTCAAACCAGACGAGTTTGAAATTGTCAGAGATACATGAAGACGTGCACGAGATCTTTACGGGAGAATTCTCAACTTACCTAAGGAAGATGTAGCAGATGCCCTTGTTATAGCTAATGGATCAAAAGGTTTATTTGGACAACAATAACCGTCATCGATCGACGCGCATGTACCACCATCGATCGACATGAAGGAGCAGGAGCACGAGCCTAACCAATACCAAACATTGATCGACAACAAGAAGCATGTATCGATCGATGCCACCATTCCAGGAGTCAACGAGTTCTGTACATCTAACCCCTTCACTTCAGAAACTCCAGGACCAGTCAAATGGATAAATCCCCTACTGATCGACGTTCATGTAGAGTATGGACAAAGAGCTTTTGATACTGATGGCAGAAGGCTTTTCTTTTGGGAAAAACAAGATGAGTATGACATATACAGAGGAAGATATCAGAGCAGTTCTAGAGAGAGCTACTATGTTTAAATACAACTACACATGTTTACCTGAACATGCAACAAAGATCACTATGTCCAAAAAGAATCAAGAAACATATAGCAGAGAAGAGATTGATTATCTTGTGACTGAGATCACAATTTTCAAGAGATGTCATTAGAAGATTCTTACAGGAGGCTTGATGATGTCTACTATCCTATAGAAAAATGCCTCACTGGTCTGACTACACGCATGGACAAGATGTATCAAGATTTGGATACTGTTCAAAGACAACATGCGAGTGGAAACAGAGTGACATCGATCGATGGAAACATTGCACCATCGATCAATATCAATGCTACGTCCGACAGACAGATGCACGCAGCAGAAATACAATTTGAAGACATGTTCAATGAGATTGTTTTCTTTCAGAGCCTAATGAATGAAGATATTTCTCAGAAATTGGATGATATATCAGAGACTATAGCTGCCAGACTTAGAATGCTACAACGTAATATTGAGAGTCTATAAACGAGAATGCATTCAGTGGAAGTTACTAAGGAGATCATAAAGAATTAGAAAGCCAGAGGAGATGAAGCAATGAGCAACTTCATTGCTACATGGTTTCAGAAGAGCAAAGAAGATGTAGACACTTGTTTTCCAAGTGTTGATCAACCTCCATTCTAGTCAGAAAGTTCAAAACGTCGAGCTTAAGACTATAACCAAGCGCTGAGTGGGAGGCAACCCACTGTTTAATATGTTTTTACTTAATTTTTACTTATACTATTTATTTATTTTGAGTTTATTTTATTTCTACAGACTACTTATACTAGCATCGATCGACACCATAGAGGCACCATCGGTCGACACTGGACCGTGACAATCAATCGATCAAACCTGGCTACCATCGATCGACACTCTCTCACTGAGAGAGGTATCGAGTTCTATACTTAAGCTATTTACTTATGCTTTAATTTTTCCTAACCAATCCGGGGCGGTTTACACTGGAGAAAATGTAATTTTAGTCTGGGGGGGGGGAGGTTTGCTAACGCTATTTTATTGTTTTTGAGTTTTATTTACTATCTATATAAGTTTTTTAAAGAATTTTATCAAGTCAAGAAGGAGACTATGATCAAGATTTATTATTGACTAACCACACTTTAGCACCATTCTTAGAAAGTTGTTTGTAGAGATTACTAGAGATACCAAAGTGGATCATCCTGCCACTATATCACACTTTCTTAGAAAGTTTGAATGAACCGAAGCTGATTTCAAACACTAAAATCCTGACATTATTTGCTTGCTTTGGGATTTGGTATACACTGGATTGGACTCCTTCTGCAATCTAGAAGGTAAAAGTTTGTGTGCTTCTGATTCCCCTCTCTCTCCTTCAGATTAAAAAAATGAGTCGAACAGGATTTGGTGGCTACAACAATTAAATCTTGATTCATATGATCCTAGAAAGAGATAAAGATCAAAAAGAAGTGAACAGGATCTGGTGGCAAAAACCATTAGGGCTTGATTAATGGAAGTCTATCCAAATATCTCAGTTAATTAAGAAAAATAATATGATACCCTCAAAAGAAAGGAGACATTGACTGAGAAGAAGTGAGAAGAGAGAGAGAGAGAGGAAAATAATCATAGAAGACTATATGTGTGTTCGTATACTTGCAGAGGTAAGAGTCTACATATCTTTTGATCGATAATCACAAGGTAAAGCCAGCACTTTTATTTTATGCAAAGAAATGAAATCAGTAGAGGGGCGAGTCAGACTGGTATTCGCTAAGTTGTTGGTAGAATGAAGTTGATTGTTATACTAGGATAAGGTATATAAAGTTCTATGTGATTGACCTAATAGGATGTGGCTGCAATAAAATAAGGTGACAATTATACTTAGATATTATGTGAGTCTTCGCTTTTCAAAACCTCTTTCGCAGGCTTGTTTGCTTGAGGACAAGCAAAAGGTTAATTTTGGGGGAGTAGATATAGCCTATTTATTACCAGATTTAGGCCATGTTATGGACTCTATTTAGGGTCTATTATGTGTGTCTAAGCTATGTGTTAAGGTCTTTATAGGTCCATGTACATTTTAGAGATATATGGAGATATTTGGAGCTTTTGGAGAGTCGATGTACAAGACTCTCGTCGATCGACGACACTATCCTGACGTCGACTGATGTTATATGACCAAGATCGATCGATGCTGACCACTTGGAATCGATCAATGACAAATTCAGAGACAGCCGATTTCAAGCCAAAGTTAGAGACAAGACACAAGATTACAAGTTTACCTCTAGACGAGTTTTGACCTAGATTTTAGGGTTTTTATATTTATATTTTATGTATGAGAAAGAAGAAAAATGGGGGATACAATAGAATATAATACAATGCAATATAGTAGACAATATTCTTATGGAGATTTGTATTGGAACTCCAGTGTTTTATCTATCATTATAGTCAGACTATTCTTCTTACTTTGATTATGTATGAGTAGTTATCAACTAGATTTAGGGTTTATTAATGGTATTGATGGATTAGCCAAACAATAAAATTGTTAGGGTCATTATTAGATCTATTAATAGAATTGTGTTTATTGTTTGTGTTCTAGAGTAACTAACTAGAACCCTGATAATAGGATAGTTAGGCGCAAGCGAGAGTATGGTCTACTACAAGATTTTATTCTGTTGAGCTAGGTTGCTAGAAACAAACGAGAGTTAATTTAGTTAATCTATTGAAATTATCAAATTAGGTCATTAAGCTTGACTCACGAAACCATCGCTCAACGGAGGATCATTTCCATTGATCGATGGTCATTCCGTGTCAACAAGCGAGAGCTGAGACATTGGACTTAGTCAATAGATTAGACTTGCAGCGAGAGATGGTGTATTTTACAATAGATATCGAGTTCCATGATTAAATAACCTTAACTTCTATCTTCTATAATCCACTAGCCTGAAACCCTAGATCTAGCATATTCATATTTACATCTAGTTAGTTTATTAGCATATTTCCATATTTACATTATTAGAATATTTCCATATTTACATTATTAGCATATTTCCATATTGCATCTACACTCTCTAATAAGAAAAATTTCTTTAGACTGATTACTTGTTACCAATATATATATAGTCACCTAGCTTAACTTTAGGAATTAGAAATCTATTGTGTACCATTGTTCTTATCGGATTCGATCCCTAAGTACTACACCTGATCTCTCTTGGCAAGAGTATTATTTTGTGTGTTAGATATAAGGGTTAATTTGATAGTTGATTGTTTATGATATTTATACCCTGCTAAAACAGTAAACAACACCGCATGTCACAATGCAATATGAATCAAAGAATGCAACCATTCTCCTACTCAATTCAATTCATAATGGACTAGAAGACCAAGGTGCAACATCTAACTCCATTCCAATCAGGTTTCCTAACTCATTCATGATCTTTGCAACCGTAAAATCTACCCGTTTTGAACCTCCTGCGGTGGATACACCAGCGATGGACAAGGGATACGATTGGGCCTTATACAGCGGTGGAGGACCGAGCCGGAGCAGCTTTCGAGTGGGAGAGAAGATCCAGAGAAGCCGCGTCGTCGGGTTTGCCTATTTCAACCCCAAATGCAAAATTGAAACCCACACACAAACGCTTTTTTTTTCTTATCTTTATTTAATTTATTTCTTTTTCCTGAGGCTAATTTTGTAGTTGCGGGTACTTTAATGAATATGAGGGATATAAAGATTTGTGAAGAATATAAGTGATTTTTTTTTTTGTAGAAAGGCAACAGAGATGATGTATCTAAATTAGCAACTCGTTTGTGTCATAGACAGAAGTAATTTAAAAAATATACAAAGCTTTACTTAGTCTCTAGGGTTTACTTTTTTTTTCTTAGGGCATTACATGTTGATATACTTCTTTCGTTAACATTTAACTCCATTACTCAAGTGGTTTAGAAACCATATCAAATTAGATCATAGAATTCCAACACTTGAATTCAAACAATTCAGAAAAGTGTTAATTCTTAATTCAATAAGTTCATTTAATTCTTAAAACGACTTCAACTTTTCAGTTTCACTTCTTTTGATACTCAAAATGACTCAATAATCTCCAAAATGCATCAAAATGTACCTAACTCTGCAAATACTCTACAAAGACTGAAACATATAATATAGACTCTAAAAATGGACTTATATCATGATCAAAAACCTTGATATATCAACTTCCCCAAACTTATGATTTGTTTGTCCTCAAGCAAAACTGGAAGAAACATGTGGAAGAGGTTTGAAAATGCAGAGAATCATTTACTCTTTAGAACTACCACGGTAACCTCCACAATGTTGCAATTTGCAGCAAATCACACAAACCTTAGAAGGTACTTACATGTACTCGACCTTAGCTTAGCAATATGATAATCCATGCATCCAGCCCATAACTCACCAGATACTATCTGACATACCCATCCACTAACATCATTTAGGTGATTCAATGTGTAGGCTTATTGTGGGAGTACGATCAAAGGACACATCAACTATTACCCATTCAGGTTTCTGACCACACATGCAATTTTCACTGGTTCATTTCCTCTCTCTCTTCTCGCTTCACTTAATTGATGTCTCCATGCTTTAAGGGTATCATTTTATTTTTCTAATCGACTAAGCTTTTTGAAATGCTTCAATGAATCAAGTACTAATGGTGGTTGCCACCAGTTCATGTTAACTTATTTTTGACTATTATCTCTTTTCAACATTCTGTACTCTTAAGGGGGAGAGAGAGAAACCAGACACACACAAATTTTTCTTCTAGACATGAATGAGAAATTCAATCCAGTGTATACCAAGCCCCAAGACAACCAAATTGGGTAGATTAGATTGGAGGCAAGCTTTGGTTCCCTAAGACACTCTCAATGAGCATATATGTTATTAGCAGATCGATCCACTTTGAATTTTTACATGTAATACAACCTGCAATCAATAACTCAAAGAATTGTGATAATGTAGTGGTTAGTGTTAGGGTAATTTCGTGCAGGTACTTTGATGGCACCTGATATTGCTCAAATTACCTTATAGAAATTCTCTTAAATAACAAATTGATTGCATCACTTAGGAATCAAATCTTACAATAGATTTTAGATCAATGATTAAGCTAGACAATTAATATAAAAATATTAAATAATAAAACAGTAAATAAGTTTGTTTGTGATAGATACAAGAGGCGCTAGCTTTAGGGATCTCAAAAAGGTTAGGACAACCCAAAAATACAGATGCTAAGTGTTTAATTTGGTTCCATCCTAGAACTCCAATTCAATAAGTAGGTAAGTTATCCAGCTCATGCAATCACATTTTATATCTAAACTATCAGATGCCAACTTTGTTGTGCATATAATTGTATAAAACAAGCATTAATGTTCTAATTCGATATGTTCACTAGTTTCCTAGGCCAACTCTCATTGTGACTATCAACTTAGCTCAGCATAATTTATTTCAGGTGTCAAACCCACTCTTGCAGTTATCAATTATCCTACTGATCAAGTTCCTAGTTAGTTACTCTAAGAACGGATAATAATAATAATAATAATAATAATAATAATAATTATGTGAAGGAATCAATATGATAACCCTAGCAATTCTATAATTCATAAGTTCATCAAATTCCTAGAAAACCTTAAACCTATAAATTTTGTAATTTATAAGTTCTTTTGTTTTCTTTTCTTTAATCTCTATAAAGTGTAGGCGAATAGTGAGGTCATAGGAAATTTTTTTACCCCTTTAATACTCCAGAAGTCATATCAATCTTCTTTATCTTTCTCGTTTTACATGCTCAAGAGAGGAGAGAGTGGAACCAAAAACACATAGAGGAATCTGATCCAGTGTACACCAAGCCACGAGATAAACGATTAATGTAGATTATGTTGGAGGTCAGCTTTGGTTACTTTAGACATTCTCATCAAGTGTGGATGTTACTAGCATGTTGATCCTCTTTTGCATTTTCATTCAATACAACATGTAAATCAGCAACTCAAAATGATGTTAGAGAGTGGTTAATCGGTATTGTTCCAAGAAAAAAAATTATAGTCCCTTCTTTGACTCTATAAAATGACTCAACTGACACTAAAAAAACCTTAATGTCAGTAACTACCTCCCCTAGACTTGAACAACAATGTACCCATGGTTATACAGTCTGAGATTGGCGAAGGAAATAAACAAAGCTATAAAAATTTAACAATGAAAACCGGGTCATACCTACCGTCTGATATGAGTGTCGATCGACGCAATTAAGTGGCGATCGATGCTCGTGATGTAGTGTTGACCGACACCGGCTGGTTGTCGATCGATGCTAGTTTAGGACTCATCTTCCTCAGATATATATATATATATATATATATTGGGGGGGGGGGGGTAAAAACGTGAAAATACCTAATATTGGGTTGCCTCCCACTCATCGGTTATTTATAGTCGTTATCTTGACATTTTGGAGTTATGGATTAGTCTTGAGGCAAATGAGAACAAACAATTCTCAACATCTACTTCAGACATTTCGAACCAACAGCCCACAAAGCTTCTTATGGCTTTTTCTCCTCTTGTTCTCTGTTGTTCTTGTCTCCTCATAGTATCACTAATCTGATCCACTTGAAGTTATAGCATCTCCACATGGTTACTCACCCATCCGGTATTCTTATCAGCTTAGTTTAAGCTGCAACCAACTTTCTACAAAGATCACCAACCATATTTTCCTGCTCTATAATTATCGGGTCAGTTAGAACCTCCATATTGTTTCTTCTAGTTGTTTCTGATGGAATCAGAAAGGAGGAGGAACTGTTGTTCCTTGTGGTGTTTATGTTCATCTGACAGGGTCTTTCATCTTAATGTAGACCCACATAATTACTTTCGACACTCGTAGCCATTTAAAAAATCTCTGTAATTTTAATCTTTGACACATCAATAACCCTTCATGATATGCTGCTTGCACGGCTCTCTTGATCTCTATATACCCCATATTCATAGGTGCAAGAACTATTTGTCGCTGTCTCTGTGGAATAGATTTAGAATGAATAGCGGATTCAAGCGTTAGAGCTTTTAAATTTTCCAAAATTGTCGTAATGTTGATCAATGCTGGTTTGGTTCGTCGGTCAACATAGTTTTGTCGTCTGCATTCTCTCGATCAGAATCCGTATCAATTGCAGCCACAAATCTTGGATCATCACAAATCCCAATGTAGGACAAGTGCACTCTGAATACTCGAACATGGTCACAGAAAATGTTCTTTTCAACGAATGTCAGGAAAAACATTTTCGTCTGCTTGTCGCAAACAGCTCATACGGTAACCATGAAAGCTCTCCCAAGCAGCATAAAGGTATTCTATTCTGTCTTAGTGTCAATCACATTGAAGACTACAGGGAATACATCCTATTCAATCTCTACCTACAGATCTCTGAGAATATTCCCTAATTCGACCTTAGAGCAATCCCAAAAGTTGAAAGTGTCATCAGAAGGCTCGATCTTGTAAACTGATTTTCCATCATCTTGGGCATGATGCTCACTGAAGAACCATTATCACATAGAGAATTTGAATACTTGTGTCCTGCAACAGTACATGAAACCACAAACTTTCATAGATCAATTTTGTTCTTCAGCTTTATCACTTTCTTCATTTTGCCTATCAGTTGGTGGAACATTCGCTTGATGTCCTCTTCTGTCTCTCTGCATTCTCTAAAAAATATCCAGAGCATGTAGTTGTAATAAGTCTAATCAAACGATTCTTACTCAGGGATCTTAAGTACCCTTCTGAAATCATCCATATCCTTATCACTAGCCTCACTCCTTTGATGCTTACGAAGTTTGATCTTCCTTTTTTTCCCAGTAGGGACTTTACTTTCAGCTAATTATTGACTGATAGGCTATGACGTCTTCTTTGCTGAAGTCTAAGGCGGGTGTCGATCGATGTCTATATGTTATCGATATATGCTTGCTGAATGTTGTTTGATACATCAAAGGTGGAGACAGGTGTCGATCAACATATGGGTAGTGTTGATCGACTCTAGCTGTATGTCGAGAATCCTCGGTCTCTGCAAGGGATGTCAAAAGATGCTCTACAGGTGTCGATCGACACTAGTGATTACTGCCCAATGTCATAAAACTTTCATGTAAGACCCGATCCTGAGGTTTAAAAACCACCAAAGACCTGCGGCTTTACACTTAGATCATTACTTCCTTTTGATTCATTTCCAGTCTTATATGTATTGGACTTAGTCATTTTTCATTGTCAAAGTATATTTGATCAATTACAACAACATGTACATCAATGGGTAAATCGATTTGTATTACTAAACAAAAATGAGATTCATTACAGAAAAGAAATCACTAACCTTTCTTGCACATTCTCGAGTTTTGGAGATCTTCTCCACCTCTTTCTCTTTGCCTTTGTGACCCTTTCTGGTCGGCTTTGACTCACTACAATCGATCTTAATGTCGGCGTTGCTTATCCAAGACTGTATCGACCTTGTTTGGTCGATTTCTCTGTTTCTCTCTCTCTCTCTCTCTCTCTCTCTCTCTCTCTCTCTCTCTCTCTCTCTCTCTCTCTCTCTCTCTCTCTCTCTCTCTCTCTCTCTCTCTCTCTCTCTCTCTCTCTCTCTCTCTCTCTCTCTCTCTCTTTCTTTCTTTCTCTCTCTCTTTCTTGCTCTCTGTGTTTTCTTATGGAATCTGATGATTATTTTCGTGCCCAGGGTCCTTAATTTATAGAATAAGGCGTGGGTAACTGCCTTGGTCGAAGAGTTGCCATTTGATGGGCTTATGGGCACCTTTTGGTCCCATCGCATCCATTCGGCCATAACTGTCCCCATTTGCATCCATTCGCCTATAACTGCCCCCCAGAGGATACTAGATGGGCCTGAACACTTTCCCAAGACCTTGGGCCGAGTCCATGGACTGCCCTTGCATTGGCCCAATGGCTGGACCACATGACCCAACCGGCTGACACAACCATGGGCCGGACTGGTCGAACTGCCCAAGACCTTAACACTCCGTCCAGGTGAGATGAGCTGATACCAAGCTAGTACAGATGAGTGAGCTAGTGGTCTATCTCAGGGAGCTGACCATACTCAGTGTGAGCTAGCCCGAGCTAAGTACAGATTCGTCTAGCCGATCCAGCTCCTTGTACCCAATACTGAGCTGTCGTATTACTCGTCCAGCTCGTCCAACCTTGTATCCTTCCTTATTTGGTTAAGTTTTAGTCCCATAATGTACTTAACCATTTTTCTAGACCATGGAACGCTTATCTTCTGGTCCTACGACCTGACTGGTTCGTTTCCTCAAACCATGGCCTGTCCCGATGACCCTATTCAGGTCTGGGGATGTGACAAGTTTCCGCCACCTGAAATGGATGCGTCCTCGAATCCGAACCAAGTGTTTCCTTGTCCATAAACTGATCAAAACACTTACGAAAGTCGGACCTAATTCTGGCTTCGGTTTCCCAAGTCGTTTCCTCTCTTCCACTACAAACCCATATCACTTTGACCATCTGAGTTATTTTCTTTCTCGTTCTTTTTTCCATCATATCTATGATTCAAACTAGCATTACTTCTAAGGTTAAGTTCTTACCAATATCAATAGGAATTTCTGGGACAACTATTTCTTGGTCCGCTAGGTATTTTCGGAGCTAGGAAACATGGCATACGTTGTAGAATGCTTCCATTTGGATGGCAACTCCAGCTTGTATGCCACCTTACCCACTCTTTCTATGACCCTAAATGGACCTAGGTACCTTGGATATAATTTCCTTCTTCCGGAAATCTTACCCTCCTTTGAAGGTTATGATTTTGAGATACACCAAGTCACCGACTTTGAACTCCAGATCTTTTCTTCTTTGATCCGCATAGTTATTATGTCGATCTTATGCCTCCTTCATCTTCTCTGAACGAACTTGATATTTTGTGTGGTTTCTTCCACGATATCAGATCCCAATATGCTGTGCTCCCCCACTTGGGTCCAGCATAAAGGTGTCCAACATGGTCGCCCACATAAGGCTTCATATGGCGACATGCCTATGCTCGAATAGAAACTATTATTGTAAGAAAACTCCACTGAAGGTAAGTGTCTTTCCCAGGAATCACCCCATTCCAAGGCACATTCTTGCAAAATGTCTTCCAATGTTTGGATAGTACATTCCAACTGCCCATCCGTCTGCGGATGATAGGCTGTACTCATATTTACTCTTGTTCCTAAGGATTTTTGAAAACCTTTCCAGAATGAAGAAGTAAATCTTGAGTTCCTATATGAAACAATGCTGGCTGGAACTCCATGCAAACGCACAATCTCATCTATGTACTATGTACGATCTGGTCCACACCATCAGTCTTCTTGATGGCAAGGAAGTATGCTGATTTGGTCAATCGATCGACGACTACCCAAACGGCATCTTTCCTGTTTCTGGTTGTGGGAATCCCAGTCACAAAGTCCATTGTGATGTGGTCCCTCTTCCATTTTGGAATTAGTGAACTTTTTAGCAACCCACTCGGAACCTGATGTTTGGTCTTAATGAGTTGGAAAGTTGGAAACTTAGCCGCCCATTCGGCCACATCAGCCTTCATATGCATCCAATGATAATACCTCTTAATATCATGGTACATCTTGGTAGCACCAGGATGCACTGCGAATATGGATTTATGAGCTTCTCTCATAATCTCCTCCTTAAGACTTTTATTATTCGACACGCTCATCCGCCCATTGACCAAGATGGTACCATCGCTTGCGATTTGGTACTTCGTCCTGTTGTTTAGGGTGACCTTGCTTAGTTTTTCGTCCAGCCCTTGGGCTATCTGAATTCTAGTGAGTAGGTCCACCTTGTTTACTGCTTCCAAACCTAATGGTTCCTCCTTACCAGTTAATGAATTTAAATGTAGAGCACTAACATTTCTTTCCAGATCATTTGCTTCTCGTTCTGCTGATACATGTGCCCTCCTCTGGCTCAAGGCATCCGCCACAAGGTTAGCCTTTCCCGGGTGATAGGCAATATCCACATCGTAATCAGCTACGAACTCCATCCATCTTATTTGTCTCAATTTCAACTCAGGTTTAGTGAATATATACTTCAAACTCTTACGGTCCGTAAGTATCTGAACTTTGGCTCCACCGCAGCCATCTCCATGCCATGGGTGGGATATTTCCCTTCATATCTCTTTAGCTGCCTAGACACATAGGCAATGACCTTCCCATGTTCGGTCAACACACACCATAATACAGTTATGGATGCATTCGTGTAGATCACATAGGGTTGGTCGGCCTCCGGATGGACGAGGACTGGTGCTTGGGTCAACATGTCCTTGAGTGCCGAGAAACATTTCTCACAATCTTCAGACCATGTAAACTTCACATCCTTCCCAGTCAACCGAGTCATAGGCTGTGCCAAGTTTGCAAACCCTTCTCACTTACGTGGCATTTTTAGGTTGTGGCCGTTCATGTATGCCCTTGATCTTTACCAGATCAACTGAGACACCCTGGTCGGATACAATGTGCCCAAGAAACCCTTTACACTTTTTGCCAAAAAACTGCACTTGCTGAGTTTAGCATAAAGCTTATGTTCCCCCAATCGTTCCAACACGGCCCTCAAATGTTTCTCATGAGACTCCTTGTCTTTAGAATACACCAGTATGTCATCAATAAAGATGATCACGGACTCGTCCAAGAAGTCCCTAAAAATGCTGTTCATCAGTTTCATGAATGCAGCATGTACATTGGTCAGACCGAATGGAATAACCACAAACTCGTAGTGGCCATACCTCATCCTAAATGCTGTTTTCCTCACTTCTTTGGGTTCTATGGGAATCTGGTGATACCCGGAGCCAGGTCGATCTTAGAAAACCACGTTACTCCTCTGAGCTGATCTAATAACTCATCTATTCGAGGTAATGGGTACTTGTTTTTCACAGTCATCTTATTCAATCCTCGATAGTCTATACACAGTCTGAAACTACCATCCTTCTTTTTCACAAAGAGAACTGGTGCTCGCCACGACGAATTATTTGGCCGTATAAATCCTTTATCTAGCAATTCTTCAAAATGCCTTTTGAGCTCGGCTATCTTGACAGGAGCCATGTGTGGGAACCAAAATTTTCACTGTCAATTTCTGAAGAAAATAGGAAAGCTAAGTAAACCTCACTTTCCCAGAGGTCCCAGATATCTGCTAAATCACACGCCAAACAATCAAACAATGAGAACAAACAAATTATTACGAATCAATAAAATGAAAAGAGAGCAAAGAAGATCTTATTTTGTATATGTGATTTGAGCGTTACAACAGGTAAAGCCAAAGTGGTAAGAGTCGTCGGCGAGTTCCTAGTTCTAACCTTGTAAGATTTGATTAACCTAGTTGAGTCGCAGTTCGATAACAGAAAAAACAGAAATATGCCTAAATTTCCCTAAGTGTTATGTTTGCTCTGAGTAAAGAATTGCGTGTCCTCGGCATCTTCAAGCTTGACATCCTTATATGCTCCTCTCAGAGGCGGTTTGCTCTTTCCTTTTCTGCCCTCGGTCGAGTTTATCGCTTTCTGGGAATATTCCATTTTCCTTCGATCTTCGTGTTTATCTTAGGAAACTTTGCATTTATCTTCTAAACTTGACATTTATCTTTTCATGCAATATAAATGACAGACCGTCATATGGATTGGGCTTGATTTCGTATAAACTCGTAAGTGGGCCTTTAGCCGCATTTTAGACCTTCTCGTGCTGTTTTTACGATTAATCGAAAAAGCGCTTCCAAAACGACGTCAATCCCGAAGAAAGTTTGAATTCCCCCATATAATGTAGGCAGCTTTAGGTATTTAGTTAACTGTTGCCGTTTTACACAATTAATTCGAATCTCATACGAGAAAACATGTTTTTACTATTTTTAAATCGTAAAGTTAAAATGGTAACTCTGATCAAGATGAAACCAGAGAAAGCCCTACCCGATCTCGAGGAGGAGGCTACGTGGACAAGATGAAAATGGATTGGTTGATCCCCAACTCGCCGAATGGGCGACTTGGATTTCTTGCTTGGTCCAACTCACCGAACAGGCGAGTTGGATTGCTTGCTTTGTCCAACTCGCCGAACGCGTGAGTTGGCCGGTTTGCTTGGTCCAACTTGCCCGGTCGGCAAGTTGGACGGCCTGCTTGGTCCAACTCGCCAAACGGGCGAGTTTACCGTCTTGCTTGGTCCACCTCGCTGAATTGGCGAGTTGGATGGCCTGCTTGGTCCAATTCGCCGAACGAGCGAGTTGAACGTCTTGCTTGGTCCAAATTTCCCGTCCGGAGAGTGGATGGCTTGCTTGGTCCAGCTCGCCGAATGGGCAAGCTGGACAGCCTGCATGGTCCAACTCGCCCCAACACACCGAACGAGCGAGTTGGATGGCTTACTTGGTCCAAATCGCCCGTGACGATCAAGACTTATGGTCGTTTTGTTGTTCCGATGCTCTAGATCCATTTGCTCAAGGTCTAGAGCAACCTTTCTCGAGGACTTACCGTATGAATCCTTTTCAAAATTCATACGAAACTCAATTTCGGTTTTCCCACTCTTCTTTTCTTTAATATATCATTTCCTCTTTTCTAAAGAGGACGTTTTCTGGGAAGTTTCAGGCGTTGATTCCATCGTAACCGATTTTGACCCCAACAGTTAGCCCCCCAGCTCGTTAAAATCGTTATGTTCTTGCGAGCGGTTTAGACATGTCGGGTGAGTTAGGCGGAATTCAATGTCTGAAAATCCAGAGGTGAATAGTGAATTTTCTTGCCTATTAGTAAGTGGAGTAAGTTTTCAAATTCTTTACTTTCTCATTTCCACAAACTCTTTTCTAAGGTAGAAAGATCATTTCCTCTTGGTATACTTTTTTTTTTTAAATCATGTCTTCAGGAGGAAAACTTTTACCAAGTCCCATCCTGATCGTTCTGTTCCTGGTAGCTCTAGCTCGCAACACAGAGACTTTTCGCCCAAGGTGGAGTTTGCGACACACTTGGTTGATCCCGAAGAGGCCGATGCGTATTGGGATGCCAGGGGCGAAGTAAAACCTCATAGGCCTGGGATATGGGCTCCTCCTCCGTTTCATGCCAACCTTATTGCTGGCTGTCCGAGCGAGAGCTGTCCTAATGGGCTCGATACCATTCGGAGTTTCTGCGGAGTTCTGGAGTAAGTAGAGTTTCTTCTTCCAAGAGCTGGGGAAGTCGTTGGGTCTCCACCAAAGATGACTTCACATGCTATGAGCGTATTTGATGCAGTGCCACTTATGGTTTCCCATCCTGGAAGTTATCGTGCGGTTGTTCAACCGGTTCAAGTTGTCGATCAGTAAGGTCAACCTGTGCGGTTTTCAGCAAATCGTTGGGATTTTGGTGCTGAGTTACGAGCGGAGTATGACCCTCGACGTTGATCACCTTGAAACCATGTTGATGCCCCAGGGGAAATAGGCAATAGTTCAGTTGAGGGCTCGGCCAGGTATGACGATCATTACGGGGTTCTTGTCGAACTACCATGATTGGAAGGAGCATCTCTTCTTCGTCTGTTTCATCAACACATCTGTGGAGGAGAGTTGCATTCCCCTTTTTAGGAATAGATGTGACCGGAGAGGTATTCTCGATCGGGTACCCGCCAGCCTTGGTTTTGATGATGTTTGATCTTAAATGTTTATTTTTTTGTTAGAGACTAACCCTCTCCCTCCGACTCCAACAGCTTCAGGATTCTGGCTTTACAGTTAAAATCAGAATAGGGATGACTTCTTCAGATAAGAAGTGATCATGTGGGAGAATTTAAAATGATGCGTTAGAGAAATTCTATCAAGAACAAGGAATCAGACATCAGTATTCAGCTCCACGGACTCCTCAGCAAAATGGTGTTGTTGAAAATAAGAATCGTACTCTTCAAGAAATGGGAAGAGCCATGTTGCATGGAAACCAAGTTGAAGCAGTCAACACTGCGTGCTACATCATCAATCGTGTTTATGTGAGACTCGCCACTAAAATGACTCCATATAAACTGCGGAAAGAGAAACCACCAAACTTAAGCTACTTCCATATCTTCAAATGCATATGCTATATCTTAAATGATAAATATCAACTAGGCAAGTTTGATTCAAGGAGTGGTGAGTGAATATTTATTGGCTACTCTAACAACAGCATGACATACATAGTCTACAATAAGAGAACTAGCTACCTAGGAGATGCCATGAATGTTGTGTTTGATGATCATCAGATTATGCTACTGGAACCAATTAAAACACAGACAGACAAAAACAGATCTGAAAATGAAGAACCAGATGTGAGCCACGAGAGTGACAATGAAACCAGTGAAAAGGAATAAATGGAAAAGGAAGAACCAGTTCTAACACAAGTCCGTCACAATCATTTCGTGGATGATGTGATTGGTGATCTGAATGAAGGAAGAAGACCTTTGAAATAAGAAAATTGACTTCAAAGCCATGGTGATAATAGCATGTTTCATCTCTCTGATCGAGCTGAAAACAATTAACGAAGAACTTGGAGACAAATTCTGGACAATCTCTATGCACGAGGATCTTGAAAAAATGGCTAGATTGGACGTCTAGGACTTGTGCCCTACACCTGAAGGTGTGAATGTCGTTGGCACAAAATAGATCTACAAAAACAAGATAGATGAAGAGGGACTTGTTGTATGAAACAAGTCTTGTCTAGTAGCTCAGGGATACTCTCAGATTGAAGGTGTTAATTTTGAGGAAACATTTGCCTCCATTTGGACGTCTAGAATCTATCAGACTATTGTTTGGTATTGCCTGCAAACTGAGAATCAAGCTGTATCAAATGGATGTGAAGAGTGTGTTTCGGAATGGCGTTCTACAAGAAGATGTGTATGTATCACAGCCAAAAGGATTCGAGGATCCCAAACATCTGAATTATGTCTACAAATTAAAAAGAGCATTGTATGGACTAAACAGGCACCTAGAGCGTGGTATGAACGACTGACATAGTTTCTTTTGGCAGCTGGGTTCAAAAGAGGAAGTGTTGATAAGAACCTGTCCATACTATGCCAGGACTCGGATATCCTGATTGTTCAGATTTATGTCGATGACATAATCTTTGGAGCCTCAAAGCATTGTGAAGACAATGACCAAAGAAATTGAAATGAGCACTGTCGGAGAACTAAACTACTTTCTTGGATTGCAAGTGAGACAAACTGAGAGTGGAATCTTTGTTTCCTGGAGTACTTATGCAGGAAACCTTGTGAAAAGGTTTGACATGGAAACAAGAAAGACCGCAAGGACACCTATGAGAACTACATTCAAGCTATGTAAAGATGAAGAAGGTTTAAAGGTAGATGAAAAACTCTACCGAGCGATGATAAGGAGTTTATTGTACCTCACGGCGGTTAGGCCAGACTTGTGTCTGAATGTAGGATTGTGAGCCAGATATCAGGCCAACCCAAGAGTGTCAAATCTTCAAGCAGTAAAACGTATTATCAAATGCGTAAGAGGTACTCTGAATTACGGTATGAACTATTCAGTTGAAACTAAAACAAATTTTGCTGGCTTTTGTGATGCAAATTGGGCATGATGTTTGGATGATCAAAAGAGCACATCAGGTGGTTGTTTCTTTCTTGGAAACATATGTAGTAGCTTGGCACAGTAAGAAACAAAATTGTGTGTCCTTGTCCACTGCTGAAGCAGAATATATTGCGCTTGGAAGTTGTTGTACTCAGCTTCTGTGGATGCGTCACATGCTCAATGATTATGATATTAACACTCAATCCTTTCTCGTACATTGTGACAATAAAAGTGCCACAGATATATTGAAAAATCCTGTCCAGCATTCTAAAAACAAACATGTTGACATTAGACATCATTTTGTTAGAGAACTAGTTAAGGAATAACTTGCAATCATAAATGTACCATCTGAGAATTAACTAGCAGATATATTCACAAAACCATTAGATCTCAACACCTTTATGCATTGCGAAAGGCGTTGGGAATCTTTGAACACTAATGAGTTAGAAGTCTTTGATGATCCTCTCCTAAATAGTTAAAATTTCATAATCGTGAAATTATACGTGTCTCACTTCTGGAGAATGTTCAACTACTACAGCCTATTAGGTAAGTGACCAGATCAGTCTCATAGTGATAAACAATCACTTTGGGATATGCTTCTGCAACAGTTTACATATATCTCTAATCAATGTTTGGAATGAGAACAAAATAACTTAGTTGGGAGAAAGGTTCACTCCTACTTGTAAAACCAAAAGAGAAATGTATACATATCTTGGTAAAGTAGTTAGATGGTTAAGAAGATTCTGCTGAATTTCCAGAACTTGCTTACTCATGTTCAAGAGAAATCGAACATATGAATGACTGAAGGTTCATTTAAAAGAAAAACTTATTTTATGAATTGAATGCATCTCGGCTGAGAAACGCAGTATCTATTGTCAGTCTTGAAGTATATAAAAAAGCACAAGCTCTGGAACAGCAAGATATCTTTTGATGACTAGAGTCACTACTTCTGAGTTATATGTTTACTCTGATCTGATCACAAACTGGATCTGTAGGAAAGAAACATTACATGAGATAGGTATGAATACATCTTGGCTAAGAAAAGCAGTACCATGTTGAGACGTATCAAATCGTGTGGTAGTGGTGGTAACTATAAGGAATTGAAATGATTCACCGAGTTTAGACTGGAATAACTCTGGCTGGTTTTGTATATAATTATCTAAGTAGAAAGCTATTTAAGTATCAATGGTATTATTGATTGTATTGGCGCCTTCATTGGTGATAAACATTAAGAGGACATTTTTTTTTTCAAAATTTCTGGGCTTTCAGGATTGTCACAGTATATCTTGAGAATTGCTTGAATGTTGTTTCTTTGCATGCCTCGGGCTTCTAAAAGGCTATATGTGTCTTTTACTTCTCTTTTATTCCAAGTTTTCTTTCTCTCTCTCTCTCTCTCTCTCTCTCTCTCTCTCTCTCTCTCTCTCTCTCTCTCTCTCTCTCTCTCTCTCTCTCTCTCTCTCTCTCTCTCTCTCTCTCTCTCTCTCTCTCTCTCTCTCTCTCTCTCTCTCTCTCTCTCTCTCTCTCTCTCTCTCTCTCTCTCTCTCTCTCTCTCTCTCTCTCTCTCGTTTGCCATGCCAAATTCCCCTTTCGGGAGAGTTTTCAAACTCACCGCTCCCGTGCCGTATCTCTCCTTCGAACAACGCTTCGAAACCAACCGTGCAGTGTATGCCGGAGGAGCACCCGTTGGATATCAGTCACGACACCTTGAAAATGACTATGCTACCCGTAAGTATCAATATCTCTGCTTCAAGGGTTTATTTTTCAAGGATCGATTTGTCCTCATGATTATGATCTAGGAGAAGCTCTTAGAATCATAGATAGGGTCGAAAGGAATTATGTCGTGTTGCATGTGCATCTCTTTTGCCCTAGGGTGGTTAGATAACTCATTGAGAATTTGTATCAGTCAGCGAATGGTGTCACAATCAGAGGGAAACTCCTTCTGTGGCCCGGTCGTATGATTGGGAGAGTGTTGACTTGAATCTTGGCATTGAGTATCTCGCCAGCTATCAGTGCTCTGGATGGTCTGGTTTTAATCTCACAGCTCTTGTTCCACCTTCCCATATCCTCTATCATGTCTGCGAAATCAACTAGCGACCGGGTCTTGACACTGACGCTATGATCAAGAAGCATCTTCGTCTGATCGATGCAATAGCCAATCGCCGAGTTATCAACTTTGGAGAGTTGATGTATAATCAGGTCATGGAGATGACCAAATACCTTGATCCGGATAGGAAGATAGTCCTTCCAAATTTGTGTACCAGGTTCTGCTCCTCCATAAGGAAATACCAGTGCTTCCTGGTGATGAGGAACCAATCGGTGAGGCGGAACGCATCAGAGGGATGATGACTGAGGGACGTGGTAAAAGGGGACGCAGACTAATGAAATGAGGAAGTTTTTTTCAGAAATATCACTCATTTAGGGGGAGATGTTGTGTTAGGCGAGTACATTTTTTCTTTAGCAGTTGTATAAATCCTTGAACATGTGCATTTGTAATTTTGTTTTCAGTTCTCGGTCTATAATAACTAAAACTATGTTGGTATGTGTTGAATATGGATTGCACCATCCACAAAGCCCATCGAACAAAAGGCCCATTCTAGTCAACTAGACAGCCATCGGCTTGGAAGCTGACACTCGGCTTTTGCAGTCGGCTGCAGACTGCTTTTAGCCGAGTGGAAGCTACAACGCGGATGGTCGACTCGGCTGCCTAGGGCGAGAATTCGCTCGTTCGGCCCGACAGGCCGGTAAGGCCCAATCGACCAGACGCGAATTAGGTCAAGTTCTGTCAAGGCAGAAGCTATAAAAGGGAGAGAGAAGAACAATGAAAGAATATAGAGATTGAGATATACACACAGCGGCTAGAATTAGGGTTTATTTCCTCCGTTCCTCCTCTCGCCATTTTGTATCTTTCTGATTGTACTTGCCTTTTACTAAGCTTGTTCTTTCTATATCTTCTTTGTAACCCCCAACTCGGAATCTAATAAGACGCTTCTGTTCGACCCATTTTTAGTATTGTTTACTCGCTGGTTACCACTTCACCCTTAAACAATTGGCGCCCACCGTGGGGCCGAACGGATCTAGCGTTTCTTACCCGACATGGCGAACCCGAGTGCTTCAGGCGAGGAGCCGGAACCCACCCCGACTCCTCCTCCTTTTCCTCCTCCCCCTCCCGTTCCCCTTCTCTCGACGGAATTCATGAGCTCAGTCATGGCTCGACTCGTCCAGCAGGAGGAGGTCCAGAAGACGACAAACGAACGACTCGCTGCCCTTGTCGCCGCTCTCACCGTGCCTGCCGCGCACACGAATAACCCGCAACCGTTCCGTCGCCACCTCTTCCACACGAACCCTCCGACTTCGACGAATGGTCACGCGACTGACGAACCCGTGCCTGCGGATAACTTCGCCGCTGACGCCTCCCCAGCCGCATCTCACTCAATGACGGTCCGAGAACTCGCCGAGCTCAAGCTGAGTGTTCAACAAATAAACTCGAAGATTCATCAAGCCATCAGCGCGGCTCCAGAGATTGACAGCGTCATCGCCTCGACCTCTCGCACGCCTTTTACTGAGGAGCTGACCAAAGTGCAGCTCCAAAAGATGGACAAGCTACGCCCGCCAAGTTACAAACCCGGAGGAGATCCCGTCGAACACCTAACGGCTTTTAACATTGCGATGGCCAGAGCTCGCCTCCCTGTCGAAGAGAGAGACGCCAGCTACTGTCAGCTCTTTGTCGAGACATTGAACGAGCAAGCTTTAACCTGGTTTTCGGGACTCGAGGAGAACTCAATCAGTAGCTTCAAGGAGCTCTCCTTGGCTTTCCTCAAGAATTACATCGTATTCACAAAGCGAGAGGCAACAGCTTCCAGTCTTTGGAATCTTAAGCAGGGGAAGGACCAAAGTCTCCGAGACTACATGGAGCAATTTAAGAAAGTGGTCTCCCGGATCAATATTCCGGACCATATTGCCATCGACGCCTTGATGAACACTCTTCAGGTCGACTGCAAGTTTCGCGAGGACTTATACCGCAGCGCCTCGCCCTCGTTACAAGACGCCATCGCTCGCTCACACAACTTCATCCGTATGGAAGAAGATACGAAGGCTATCCTCGGGAAGCAACACACCGCGAAGACCTCAATACCCAAGAATGCAGACAATGCTCGTGTTGAACCTCGACAGCATGCTCCTAACGACAAGAGCAGTCGTAAAAACAGCCTCCTCTATGTCGTCGATGAGAATTGAAAGAAGTGGAATACATTCCGCCGAGAGGCGGACTCTCCAGCAGAGTCTTCCCGAACAACGAGTCCCGCAGCTACCGCCCACATCGATACCATCACAGGGCCACCCCTCGCGCCCCCAAGCCTTACCAAATCATGCAAGCTTCACGGCCCAAAGGGACACGATACATCCGAGTGCAAGACCTTGTTCGCGCAATTCCTTTCCTCGATCGATAGCGGAGAACTTAAGATTCCTCCTCCAAAACCGAAAAGTGAGAACATTTGAAGTCGAAACAAAGACAAAAAGAGTCAGCGTAAATCCCAAGTTAAACCACGCCGAAATGACCAAAAGCCGAAGGACGCAGAACAGCCTCCTCGGCAGGACAAAGACGACAACGCCTCGGAACACGAAGAGCAGCCCGCGACCCGACAGAGGATAGAGGTTATTCGCGTTCAGCCTGGGCATTCATCCGATGAGGAGAGCGACATCGAGGAACCCCTCGAACAAACAGATCTGCGCACGCTCCTCAAGCGAAAGGCCACTCCAATAATCGACGGAGCACCCAGGCCCTCTGACCTGCGTTCAAGATAGAAGCCAAGCGCGCCAAGCTTGCATTAGCCTGCACGTCTCCGCCAGCGTCCTCGACAGACGAATCCTGCTACTGATCTCCGCGATCACCTCAATTCCCGAGTAGGCGACTTACGAGCAAAGCTTAACCGCAAGAAAATCGAACAACCTGAAGAAAGTAAGGATCTCCGAGCCTTTCTCCTCGCCAAACAGATGAATACTCGGCCCCGGATAAACGTGATCATGGGAGGGTCTCCACCCATGGGAGGGTCTCCACCCTGCGGAGACTCGGTGCGATCCGTTAAAAATCATCGCCGACAGGCGACCACGTCACAGCGATGGCCTCAAAAGCCCCCGACCGATCAGCCGATCATTTTCTCACCTGATGATTTGCTCTGTATAAACTTCCCTCATAACGACCCGCTCCTCGTCATGCTGCAGATCGACAGGTATGACGTAACAAAGTGCTCGTCAACACCGGCAGCTCTGTTGATATCATCTTTCGCGAGACTCTCGTTAAGATGAATATCGACCTGAACGACATAAAGCCTTCATCCAGAACCCTGACTGGTTTCAACGGCTCCTCTGAGGTAGTCCTCGGGACGATTCGTCTCGCGGTACAAGCGGAGGGAGTGACCCGAATGGTCAAATTCTCCGTAGTCAGTACCAAGGCCCCTTATCACGTGATTCTCGGCACTCCTTGGTTATATTCTATGCGAGCAATCGCATCGACTTACCACCAGTGTGTCAAGTTCCCGGGATTAGATGGAACAATCAGAACGGTGAGAGGGGACCAATGAGCCGCACGAGATATCCTGATCGCCACCGTTAAAATACAGCGTTCCCAGTCACTCGTCAACTTGGTTTCCCCTCCGACCAGCAAGGTCTGTCCGCAAAAAGAAGAAGTCCTTGAAGTACCGGTCGACGAGTCAGATCCAAGTAAGATCTTACGAGTAGGAGCCTACTTACCCGACGAGATGCAGCGCAAGATCCTCAACTTTTTAAAGCAGAACTTGTCCACTTTTGCTTGGTCCATGTCGGACATGCAAGGAATTGATCCATCCGTCACAACTCATGAGCTGAACGTAGACCCTAACGTCAAGCCAGTCCGACAGAAGAGAAGAAAGCTAGGACCCGACAGGTCGCAGGCCGTCATTGAAGAGGTTCAACGACTACTCAACGCGGGCTCAATCATGGAGGTTCGCTACACCGAGTGGCTCGCCAACCCGGTGGTCGTCAAGAAAAAGAATGGCAAATGGCGAATGTGCGTCGACTTCACCGACCTCAACAAGGCATGTCCCAAGGACAGTTACCCACTGCCGAACATTGATCGTCTCGTCGAGTCGACCGTTGGAAACGAGCTATTGACATTTATGGATGCGTTCTCCGGCTACAATCAGATCATGATGCATCCAGATGACCGAGAAAAAACCTCATTCATTACTGATCGAGGAATCTACTGCTATAAGGTGATGCCCTTCGGGCCAAAAAAATGCCGGAGCAACGTAACAGCGGTTGGTCAATCGCATGTTCGCCAAGCAACTAGGTCATACGATGGAAGTCTATATCGATGATATGCTCGTAAAGTCACTCCGAGCAGACGACCATCTCAGACATCTACAAGAGTGTTTCGACATTCTCAATACATACAAGATGAAACTGAACCCGGCCAAGTGTACGTTTGGCGAATTCCTCGGCTACATAATCACGCAGCGCGGTATCGAGGCGAATCCAAAGCAGATCTCAGCGGTCCTTAACCTCCCGAGTCCAAAAAATTGCAGAGAGGTCCAGCGCCTAACCGACCGAATCGCGGCTCTGAACCGTTTCATCTCACGATCAACCGACAAGTGCCTCCCCTTCTACGACCTACTCCGCGGGAACAAGAAATTCCTCTGGGATAGCAAATGCGAAGACGCTTTCCAGCAACTCAAGCATTATCTTACGACGCCTCCGATCTTGGCCAAGCCCGAGGTGGGGGATGTCCTATCCCTCTATATCGCAGTCTCGTCAGCAGCAGTTAGCAGTGTCCTGATAAAGGAAGATCGAGGCGAGCAACGGCCAGTTTTCTATATGAGCAGGAGGATGACAAGTCCCGAGACGAGGTACCCGACACTCGAGAAGATGGCTCTTGCCGTCGTCGAATCCGCGAGAAAGCTGCGACCTTACTTTCAGTCACATTCAATCGAAGTATTAACAGATCAACCGCTCCGAACTGTCTTGCAAAACACGACTAGAGCCGGCCGATTGACCAAATGGGCGATAGAACTAGGCGAACTCGACATCACCTACAAATGTCGAACGGCCGAAAAGGCTCAGGTCCTTGCCAATTTCCTCGTCGAACTGTCTCCGGACCTGGCCCAAGATCTCGGAACCCCAGATTCTAACTGGATACTGCATGTGGACGGTTCCTCCACGAACAAAGGTTCCGGAGCAGGGGTTCAACTCCAGTCACCCACTGGAGAACTTATCCGCCAATCGTTTAGCTTTGGTTTCCCCGCATCCAACAACGAGGCAGAATACGAGTCATTAATCGCTGGTCTCCGTCTCGCCAAGGCAGTCAAAGCCAAATGACTCAGCGCCTATTGCGACTCGCAGCTCGTTGCCAGCCAATTTAGCGGTGACTACGACGCGCGCAATGACAGAATGGACGCATACCTCCGTCTCGTTCAAAAGCTAGCAAAGGAGTTCGAATTCTTCAAACTCACTAAAGTTCCCCGTGGAGAAAACGCATGCGCCGACGCATTAGCAGCCCTCGGGAGCAAACTCCATGACCAGTTTAAAAAGACTATACCGATTCATCAGATCGAAAAACTGAGCATCGATATCTCGACAGAGGAAATTTGCCTCGTCACCTTAGTCTCCGAGACAACGTCTCAACTAGACGTCGACGGCGACACCGAGATGACGGATCAGGATCAGCACCTAATTGACTAGAGAGTCAAATTTATGAAGTACCTTACCGACGGGAAGACCCCAGCCGATAGGTGGGCTGCCATGCGGCTAAAACGACGCAGCGCCCACTACATCCTTATGAACAGCGACCTCCACCGAGTAACGGCTAACAAGGTCCTACTTAAGTGTATCTTCGGCGAACAAACAGGGTTAGTGATGGCCGAGACGCATGAGGATGCCGGGGGTAATCATTCGGGTGGTCGGGCACTCGCTCTGAAGGTCCGCAGCTTGGGATTCTTCTGGCCGACGATGAACACAGACTGCGAAGCGTACGCCCGGCGTTGCAACAAATGCCAGCGACACGCTCCGAGCATTCACAGCCCAACTGAACTACTGCGCACCTCCGCTGGCCCTTACCCATTCATGCAATGGGGAATGTATATTATCGGGCCATTTCCAAGCTCTCGGCAGCGTCGCTTCGTATTGGTTCTAACCGACTACTTCACCAAGTGGATAGAGGCCGAAGCATTCACACAAGTCACCGAGAAGGAGGTTCACGGCTTCGTATGGAAGAATATCATCTGTCGTCACGGCCTCCCTTACGAGATCGTAACCGATAATGGGTCTCATTTTATGTCAGGAAACTTCAAGGAATTCTGCGACAAGTGGAATATCCGCCTGAGCGCCTCAACGCTGCGGTACCCTCAAGGAACCGGACAGGCAGAGTCATCGAACAAAATAATCATTGATGGAATCAAGAAGCGCCTCGACTTAAAGAAAGGATACTAGGCCAACAAGCTCGACGGGGTCCTATGGTCGCATCGGAAAACTCCTCGCGTAGCAACGAAGTCCACCCCTTTTTCTCTCCCGTATGGAATGGAAGCAATGGCCCCGGCGGAAGCCAATGTTACGAGTCTCCGCCGTTCCAAGATGCCACAACATGTCGAACTCAACCAGGGCATGCTTCTTGATGCTCTCGATGAGCTCGAAGAGAAACGCGACCAAGCGCTCCTTCGGATCCAGAACTATCAGAACCAGATTGAGAGTTACTACAACAAGAAGTCCGTGCGCGACCCCTCGAACTCGGCGACTTGGTCCTGCGAAAGGTCTTCGAGAACACAAAGGAACTCAATGCTGGTAAATTAGGCGCCAACTGGGAAGGACCCTACAAGATTACTCGAGTCGTCAAACCAGGCGTATACCGGCTCGAGACTTCCCGTGGAGAGGCAGTCCCACGAGCATGGAACTCAATGCACCTTCGTCGCTTCTACTCATGAGACGAGTAGAATCGACAGACGAATACAATACATATGTGCGACAGACGAGTGAATGCTTTTCCAAAAAAAAAAAAAACACCGAGTAGATGCACTTTACGGTCACCTCTACTCGTCCGAGTAAATGACTAGCAAGTCATTTTTACTCGGGCACAACGAACTACGAAAGGCTTGATCCTCCTCGGAGGTACGTAGGCATCCACCCTACGGGGTCCAGCCCCTATATAAAAAAAATCCAAACTCTTTAAGCCTGCTATACTCGCTTCCGAGCAAACAACAGCAGTTTAGACACCAAATAAACGATGTTTGCCCCTTGCCCACAAGCGGCACACGAGCACTCGCCCAAACCAATCGGTTATATCCTGATCAGATATCTACCGAGGGAAAGAAAAATAGTCCCGCGTCACCTGTGCGCACTGCACTGACCGGATTGACGAGCGAAATTTTTGGACCTTGCCGCAAATCGAAGAACGATGAGTTGGCCGATCAAGCTTCTCTCGGTTACCGCGGAGCGCCCAAATACCTTTTCCTCGATTATTACAACTAAAATCCCTTGTCAAGTTTCGTCCAGCTATTTATATTAAGTAACATTCGGATTAATATTCTCCTTGATGGACTATGTTTCGTTAAGCTACCCCTAAGAAAAATAAAGGGAGAATGACTCGCTGAAATATTCCGATCAGATGTTTAAAAGTTTTACACAAAAAAAAACCACTCGGGCCAGGAATAAACAAAGAGTTCAACAACATAAAAAAAAAGAGAGACGAGGAACAACATCATCGTCAAGCCGGAACAAAAGGCAAGCATAACATCACGACTATTCGCCCGCACGAGGAGGATCCTCACCCACGCCCGGACCAGAAACACGACCGAATGAAGGAAGTGGAGGATCTACGGCCCGAATGTTTGCATCCTCAGCTTCGACTCTCGCATCAGGATCTTCCGAAGCAGATTAAGATGATCCGGCCTTCTCGGGTGTCTTCCCAGGAGAGTCTGGTAGCAGTATCGTAGGAGGAGGAGCAAGGTCCTTCAAAGCGGCCTCTTGATGAGTAGAGGATCCGGCAGGACGAGAGAGCTCCCTCGTATCTCCCGTAGGGAAGAGTTCTGATACGCTGCAAGGAGTCCGAAGAGCAGCCGCGGCTTCAGAGTCAATCAGCTCAGTGTTCAACCCATACGGATCGATCCTCTGCCAGATATCTTCGACCAAGAACCTCGACGGCAGAACGAGGGGAGAGAGACGAAGATCATCCTCGGGAATATGCCCAACTTCCAAATGAGTCGCTTCCTCCTTGTACTTCCTCTCCTGCTCGGTGAAGAAGTCAATCGTTTTCTGCGAGATGGCACCCCCGGACTTGAGCAATTCTTCGAGGCATTTCCTCGTTCCGAAGTCTTGGCTGTAGAGTCACCGAGCATCGTCATATTCGTCCCTCCGAGTCTCACAAAGACAGATCCGGTGGAGACACTTCTCAGCTTTGACAATCATGGCGACCATTACTCGGATCCGCTCATTAGTAACTTTGTATTTTCGAGATTTCCACAGATGATTCGCCTCCTCTGTGTGTCTCAACAGAAAAGCGGTCTTCTCTTGTTTGAGCGATGCTTTATCTCGTTCAAGTTTGTCCACCACTGTCTCGAGATCCTTAATCGACTCCCGACACATCTCGAGCTATACAAGATCGGACATCCTCGTCACGTTGAACTCCATCCTCATCTCCTTCTCACGAGCTATCGCCTTCTCCCTCTCCTGAGTCATGGATCTAAGGGAGTCCTGGAGTGCCTGCGCAGCTTTCCGGCTCTCCTTTTCCTGCTCACGAAGCTTGTCGCGAGCCTTCTTCAGCGCTCTGTCGTATTTTACAACGAGAGCATTCCAGTCACCTTGACTCTGCTCAAAATTCGATAAGGAAGCGAGTGAAACGAAGCACCCAACAAAAAAGGGTTAAGGAAAAATTGAACAAGATTCGAGCACTCACCCTAACCGACGAGCATGCGGCATTTTCGTAGTCGTCTTTGAAGTCAATCTCCCCCACCGGAGGAAGATCGTCGGGACCTCCCCTAATCAGACGAACCAGCCGAGCACATTCGTCCGGATAGCAAGCCAAACAAAGGTCTCGACTGAAGTCGAAGCTGATCGTCTCGTTGAGAGTCTCCTTGGGATGCCCATATACTCGGGCCTCAGGCCCCTCTGCAACACGAGACGGCGGTATATCGAGCACGTCTTTGAGTCGACCAGTTGGGATCGCCGCTACAGGCAGTCCCGTCGTACCTTCCGGTGTGAGGATCCCCTTCTAGCACAACTCGCGGATACGAGAAGCCACGGTTTGGTGTTCATCCACACCATCCGAATGCTGAGCGGAGGCGCTACCACCTCCAGGAGCTGAGTCGGGAGCCAAAGCTTGGAGCTCCCCTTCACTCACGGAAGAAGGACGAGGTAGAGTATCCGTCCTCACCCTCTTCCTAACCAAGGCTTCACACTCAGAGTCCTCTTCTGAGTTCTCCTCTTCAGTTCCCCGGATTTCAGCCCCAACCTCGGCTCTCTTCCTTTTCTTCCCTTGTCTTTTCCGGGAAGCACTGGCTACCGCCCTTGGCTCGGGGTTGATCTCGTCGGCATCTTTTCGAGCCGTGCCTTTGGACTTCTTCTTTTTTGATTTCTTCTTCTTGGGCTCTTCGGCGGTAGGCCTTTCACCTAGAAGGCTGTCTCCTGGATTCTCCCAATATGCGATCTCATCCTGCCCAGCTATCCCTCTCTTCGAAGAACCGCCTTTGTCAGAATATCCTCCAGTTTTCTTTAAGCCGCGGCCCTTGGTGCCCAACTCTTCAGCAACAATCACACTGAGATCCGGTAGCTCCCTCATCGTTCTTGCTTGGTTGATGATCTTTTGCTCGGATGGAGTAAAAATATTCAGTCTCTTTGTCTTGCCCGGTTTGACGAGAGGAGTCGGATCCGAAACCCACTCTTCTGCAACCAACAATAAAGAAAGGTTAAACTATTGTCAATTATTCAGAGAAAAGAATAGAGAGACTTACGACTAGCAATCCGTCCGATAGACCGACGTATCCGGCCGAAAGTGAAGTTATACCAAAAATCTAACTCCTGAGACGCTATCGTCCACCCCTGCTTCAGCTAATCCTCGGAGTAATCATGAAGATTTGGGTGAGCAACTGCACAAGAAAGAAGAAATGTCAAGACGGAACTCGAACTAAAAGAACGTCAGACTCATATTATACCCATATCTGCATTCCAAAGAACGCGATCTCTCATCTTCGGCGGATCCTCGAATGCGGACCTGTTCGCCTTCACATAGAAGTAGAACAGCTGCCAATCCGTGGTTTTGATCGGATGCCCGGTAACTATGTTATAATTCGATGCATCTTGACCGAGAGTAGTCCGTCAGCGATGCTAGCTGACGTCAATTCTTCGAAAGATCGGACGCTGAGACACGTCCCCGATTCAGCAGCCACTACCGAGAGAATGACCATCAATAAGATCGAGCCATTCATCAGTTGGCTGAGCGCAACTCCCCGCCGAGATGCATAAGTCGTGACGATCCGCGGAATTGGAAACCACAACTTTGTGTCGTTCTGAAAGTATGACTCGTATACGCACTGGTATCCTTTCGGAGGAGACCAAGGTCTCTGATCCCCCTTTGGAATGATGAACGTCACTCCAGGCGCGATCGTATCTCGGAGAATCTTCTGAACCGAGTCAACGGTTGATCGAGTTCTCGCGACGTTCGGCCAATCTAGCCCTTCAACATCATGAGGACGAATCCTACCGAGCTCCAGTGGACCCTCCTCAGCAAATATATTTCCCGGGTAGAAGCTCACTGAGATGAATTAATCGTCAACCGCTTCTTGACCGTCTGCATCGCCTCGGAATTGTGCTATTGATTCTGAGACAAGGAGCCGCTGAGTCCGACTCATATTCTTCGTATCCATCATCGCGTCATGATGAATAGTCTCCGAGTCTTCGAAGGAATCCCGACTAGAAGCCGCTTCCTTTCCTTTCTGCTCGCGAGTTAACCGCTGGTTTGACGCCATCTCCGAGACTCGAAACTTAAAAACATAAAATTAAGAGAGAGAAGGAGGGTAGAGAGAGAAAGTACCTTAAGTAGTGCAGAGCGAAATGAAGAAAAGAAGGAGAGGGGAGTCCTATTTATAGAAAAAAGGGGCACTCGGGCCGAGGCATCATTATTAAGCCTATTTAGGCCTAGATGGGCCTCGATCCGATCGGAGCGTTGCCCAGAATCGCGTCGGTTCGTCTTCCTGAACCCGTCAAGCGCGTAGCACGTAATCATGCCGGTTTGTTTCCTCACGTCAAACCGTTCTGTGATGCCACGCCTGCAATTGCGATGAAGCGTCGTCTCGGAAGAACAAAAAATCAACCTATCATCCAAAGGAGACAAAGCCGACATTCGAGTTAAAGGTAATCTATGCTAGAATGAATCTCTTGTCCTCCAAACTAAAGCACCAAATCCATCGAAGCATCGATCACTCGACTCTTCAATGAACTGGGGGGGGGCTTATTGTTGGAGATGGATTGCACCATCAACAAAGCCCATCGAACAAAAGGCCCATTCTAGTCAACTAGACAGCCATCGGCTCGGAAGCTAACACTCGGCTTTTACAGTCGGCTGCAGACTGCTTTTAGCCGAGTGGAAGATACAATGCGGATGGTCGACTCGGCTGCCTAGGGCGAGAATTCGCTCGTTCGGCCCGACAGGCCGGTAAGGCCCAATCGACCAGACGCGAACTAGGTCAAGTCCTGTCAAGGCAGAAGCTATAAAAAGGAGAGAGAAGAACAATGAAAGAATATAGAGATTGAGATATACAAACAGGCGGCTAGAACTAGGGTTTATTTCCTCCGTTCGTCCTCTCGCCATTTTGTATCTTTCTGATTGTACTTGCCTTTTACTAAGCTTGTTCTTTCCACATCTTCTTTGTAACCCCCAACTCGGAATCTAATAAAACGCTTTTGTTTGACCCATTTTTAGTATTATTTACTCGCTGGTTACCACTTCACCCTTAAACAGTATGTTAGTTGCTGGTTATTTTGAACTCGTTCTTAATTGTTGGTGTCTATCATATTGATGTCTTTATCATGTATTCTGACCCTCCAGCATGTGCATTTGTAATTTTATTTTCAATTCTCGGTCTGTAATAAGTAAAACTATGTTGGTATGTTAGTTGCAGGTTATTTTGAACGCGTTCTTAATTGTTGGTGTCTATCATATTGATGTCTTGATTATGCGATTCTGACCCTCCAGCATTAGGAGTTGTGTGTTTTGAGTTTGTTTGCTGACTTGTGAATGAGGTGATAAATGCAGACAAAGAGGGGGAGATTGTAACCTCAAAGTATTGAGTGAACGAGGAATCAGTTGAGATATGCATCATCAACTGAAAGATATGGGAGATAAATTTAAGGAAAGTGAATATTTGATACACAAAGAGATCTGAGTATAAAAGAGAAGTTATGAGATGGAGGGGAGTCTAGGGTCTTCGAGTGAAGAAAAGGCATAGCCGACTTAATAGAAAAGATAGTGTTAGGGTTCTTGTGAGAAGAGAATCTGTAGATAAAGAAACTGGCGTGTTGTCTTGACTTGAGAGATATTAGAAATTGGCCAGTCGAGATACACGTGTGTGTATATTCTCATAAACCTGATTGGACAAGAGAAGTTGGTTGTTCATATTATTTCGAATATAAGTATGTTTTGAAGTTTATCATTTTGAGCAAATCCAAGTTCTAGGTATTTCAACATTCACCACCACCACCACCAAAAGTTAAATCTCATGGGTACTTTCTCTTCTTAGTTCTTTCTTAGGGTTTGGATTTGTTTTTTTTAAAGGTTCGGGTTTTGATTTGTCTTTACTATCTGTTTATGGGTAAGGGTTTTGATTTTGGTTGACTATATGTGTAGAAACCATTAAATTTTTTGGTTCAGATCAACAAGTTTGAATTTGAAGCCATGCTTTTGGGAATTGAAGCATGCGGAGGAATGTGAAGTTTTAATCACATAAAACTTGACATGATTCGAAGAAAATGGAATAATGGTTGAGCATCTATTTGGTGGTCGAGTCGCGAACGATCAGATCATTCGAGAAGTTTCAAAGTTCGAGGTGGTCGGTAAAAATAAAAAAAAATCGATCTTGCATGAACCATGAGTCGAATATGCCACTCGACCATGGTCATATAATGTGATAGATTGATGAGAAGGACATTTTCGAAGCATAACATTTTTGGAAACACAAATTTTTAGAAGAAAAATGTTTTCGAAGCATGACGTTTTTGGAAAAAAATTGTATCAATAAAATATTATTTTGGAGACATAATAATTTGGAAGCAGAACGGGAAGTAAGCACGACGAGAAAACCCGAAGGTGGGCAAAAACTCTAATTTTGGTATTATAGATTTTTTTGGGGTAGCCGGAGGCTCCAGAAATATTTTCTGTCAAGTCATAATTCATTTGAAGTTTATTAAAATACTCAGCGCATCAGAACAGGCTTAGAAAAATATTCGAGATTGATCACGGATTGAAAATTTACGCGAAGGGTCGAAATCAGACGAATGGACCAAGAAGCACGATGTGGCTTGATGTATGTGTTAGGACGTGGTGGCAACTTCATGTAAGGGTATGTGGCAAGGGAAGCACGAGGTGGATCGATCAAGCAGCTGGGTGTCGCGTCGCATGTGACCAATTGATATAGGCTATTTATTACCAGTTTTAGGCCATGTTATAGGCTCTATTTTGGGGTCTATTATGTGTATCTAGACTATGTTTTGAGGTATTTACAGGTTCAAGTACGTTTTGGAGATATATGGAGATACTTAGAGTTTTTGGAGAATTTAAAAGATAATAATCCGTTGCTGATCATGGAGAGAGTCGAAGTACAAGATAGTCGTCGCTCGACGACACAACCTTGTTATCGACCGATGGTACAAGACCAAGATCGATCGATGCTGAACAGTTGACATCGATTGATGACCAATTCACAGACAGCCGCTCCCAAGCCCAAGTTAGAGACAAGACAAATTACCCCTGGACGAGTTTTGACCTAGATTTTAGGGTTTTATATTTATAATTTATGTATTACACCATGCATGGTGTGCAGAGTGCGTGCGCTGAGTGCGTGTGCAAGCAGGCACAAGCTGGATCAGCTGGATGCATCTAGATCATCCTGCCACTATATCACACTTGCTTAGAAAGTTTGAAGGAACCAAAGCTGATTTCCAGCACTAATCCTGACATTATCTGATAGGATGTTTTTCAACAAAGTAGGGTGACAATTATACTTAGACCTTATGTGAGTCTTCGCTTTTCAAAACCTTTTTCCCATGCTTGTTTTCTTGAGGACAAGCAAAAGGTTAAGTCTAGGGGAGTTGATATAGCCTATTTATTGCCATTTTAGGCCCTGTTATCGGCTCTATTTGGGGTATATTATGTGTGTCTAGGCAATGTTTTGAGGTATTACTAGTCCAGGTATGTTTTAGAGATATATAAAGATACTTGGAGTTTTTGGAGCCTTTAGAGTAGAATAATCCGTAGATGTTCATTGGAAGAGTCGAAGTACAAGATAGTCGTCGATTGATAACACAACCTTGTCATCGACCGATGTTACAAGACCAAGATCGATCAATGTTGAACAGTTGACATCGATCGATGACCAATTCAGAGACAGCCGATCCCAAGCCCAAATTTGAGAGAAGACAAAAAATTACAAGATTACCCTGGACGAGTTTTGACCTAGATTTTAGGGTTTTATATTTATACTTTATGTATTACACCTTTCAGGGTGTACAGAGTGAGTGTGCAAGCAGGCAGAAGTATTCTATTATAGTTTTAGAGTTTTTAGGGGACAAGATTCAGAACTCATTAGAGAGATTTGTATTGGATCCCTAGTAATTTATATGCATTTATTCAGATTGTTTTTCTTACTCTAATTATGTCTGAGTAGTTATCAACTAGATTTAGGGCTGAATGATAGCAATCATGGATTAGCCCAAAAGTAGGATTGCTAGGTTAAATTTAATATTCATCAGTTGAGTTTTGCTTAATTCTTGCATTTTAGAGGAGCTAACTAGTATATCGAAAGTAGGACATGGACGACTACGAGAGTAGGTTCTGTGCCAAAATAGACTCCATTGAAATAGGTTGTTAGTTGCATGCGAGAGCTGGTCTAATTAGATTGTTGAACATATCAAATCTCGTTCACATTTCCTTCTGATTTCACCGTCGATCGACATCAGGCCTTAGCCGTCGATCGATGGTCTTTCCTTTCTCTCGCATACGAGAATTGGAGTTAAAAGGGTTAGAATATTTAATATTTTGAGTTCTAGAATATTTATATTTCCGTGCTTCCTATTCCCCATAGTCCATTAAGCTTGAAACCCTAGATCTAGCACATTAACATTTGCATCTAGTTAGTTTAGTAGCATCTTTCTATATTTACGTTATTATCTTATTTCCATATTGCATCTACACCTTCTAATAAGGAATATTTCCTTAAATTGATTAAATACTACTGATATATATATATTATTCCTTAGAAATAAGAAATCTATTGTGTGTCATTGTGCTCTATGGATTCGATCCCTAAGTACTACACTTGATCTCTCTTGGCAAGAGTATTGTTTTGTGCATTATGATTAAGGGTTAATGTGACAGTTAATTATTTAGGATATTTATACTCTGCTAGAACAATAAACACACATGTCAAATTTGTCGCTTTTGCTGGGGAGCATTGATCACCATTAGATTTAATTTCTAGGATTTAGTCTAGGTTTGTTTTTATTTTCAAGTTACTAAATTTTTTCTTTTCTTTGTTTCTCATGTACATCCAACAGAGTACCAGGAGCAATAGAGGACAAGAAATACTATTTTCATACCCACATACGCTCGAACGTACGGTCCGCAAAGAATGATGACAAGCATCGATCGACGGTATCTAGTCATCGACCGACACCTCTTCACGGATAGCATCGACCGACATCAAAACTCGAGCACCGACCGATGTCGACTACATAGCATTGATCGATAAACACTTACCCACATCGATCGACGACATCATACGAGTTCAGATTGTTGCGCCTATGGAAGTGGTTCAGAATGAGAATGGATATTTGCTTGATCTCAACTGCACTTGCGGAATGCAGCAGGTCAAAAAATACACGATTAGGGGGCTGTAATCCCTGATACAGAAGCAGAAGCAGAAGCAGACGCTGCAATAGCTCAAACTGAAGCTAATGCCCAAGCTGCTCAGAGAACACTGGCTGACTACAACCGTCCAGACCAGTTCTACGCCAACAGCTCCGCCATTCGTCCTCCAGCTTTTTAGAGAAATGATTTTGAAATCTAGCCCACTTTCTTCGGACTTGTAGCGTGGACGCCTTACCATGGGTTGCGACATGAGCATCCTATGGATCACCTGGAACGATTTGAGGATCTAGTGACTGCTATTAAAGCTAATGGAGTCCCTGAGGACTATCTCTTTTGTAAGCTCTTCGAGTACTCACTTGCTGGAGAAGCTTCATACTGGCTTAAGCAGCTACCACCAGGATCTCTGACATCCTAGACTGGCATCAAGAACGCTTTATTGCGTAACTTCTTTAAGGATGCGAGAGAAGAAGATTTGCAGAGCAAGATTGCTAATTTTTCACAAGATCCTTAAGAGTCTTTCAGGAACTCATGGATCAGATTCAAGTCATATCACAAAGACTGTCCACATCACAGGTTTAACGAAGTGCAGCTTCTTAGCACTTTCTTCAGAGGTATTAGATTGCAATATCAGATGGCTTTGGATACAGCTAGTGAAGGGGATTTCAGCACCAGGATCCATGAAGAAGCTACTAGATTGATTGAGAATCTGGCATCAAGTAGAAATACAAAGAACATAGACTTTGAAAGGAGGAAATCAACCCCAGCTCTGAGCAAGGAGCAGATTGAAGAAGTTAAGGCAAAACTGGATAATGTTCAGAAATTTCTCAAGAAGAAGGTTACTTTTGCAGAAGTAGAAGCGATAGAGTCTGGAGAAGATGTGAACTACATCGAAGGGAATGGTTTCCGGAGACAAGGGAATCCAAGTTTTAACAGGAACCCCTATGGGAATGGTCAAAGGAGTAACTTTAATCAGAATTCATAGCGAATGTCCTTCAACAACAACGTGACTTATGGATCTTCCTACTACCAGAATCCTCCTCCAGAAGCTTAGGAAAGCAAGATTGAAGCAATGGTTGATAGTGTTTTAGAGGGACATCAGAAGATGACTGTAGATTTCAACGGAATGATCGATGGTCTGTACCTTAACCTCAATACCAAGTTCGAAAACCTCAGAATCCATGTGAAGAAACTAGAGAATCAAGTGATGCGAACAAGTGAAACCATTAAGAGGCATGAGAGCTTGATCAAGGTGAAAATGGAGGTTTGAAAAAAGCACCACGTCAATGAATTGATTTATGATGATTTCTGGTAGGAAGTTACGAGAGAGAAGATCCAAGACAGTGATTTGCATGTGGAAAATTCCATGTCACTCGGCACTTCTCATCCGCATCGATCGACATAAAGCAGTGAGCATCGATCGACGGTGAAGCCCACAGAATCAGTGGCTTCGTGTGAATCGACTAACATCGATCGACACAGAACTTGTAACATCGATCGACGATGTGACCTACGCATCGATTGACATTGCAACCTCAGCATCGATCGACATATTAGGAAACCAGTTCGAATGCCAAACCTCAATGCAAGTCTGATTGTGCGTCCAACTGTGACAGTTTCAGAACAGAATACAAACACGTCTGAAGCTATGGATCTTGAAAGAGAAGATGAGGGACACTCAAAGAGGAGGCAAACGATCCCCAAACATTAATGCAGAAAAGCCAATGAAAAGGAGATGGTTAACTTTGCTAAAAGAGTTTTTTTTTAATTCCTCTAGATATTTCTTTTGATGAAACTTACTATACTCACAGATCGTGAATATTTTTCAGGGAAACAAGGGAGACAGATGATGATATAGAGATAATGTTCAATCATCTCAGAGAGAATATGAAGTAGAGGACTTGTCTGAAAAAGAAAACTGATCCTGGAAAGTTCGCGATCCCATGCTTCATCAAAGGCCACAAATATCTCAATGCCCTCTGTGATACTGGATAATCAGTGAGCATCATGCCAAAATCTATGGAATATGAGCTGAACCTAAGAGTGGAACCCTCCAACAATTCGTTCACGTTTGTAGACTGCTCAAGAGTAAAGTCAGGAGGGATGGTAAAAGATGTTTCAATGCAGATCAACAACACCCTAGTCCCAGTTGACTTCCATGTGATGGAAATCAGGATATGCTGGAACTCTTCACTACTACTCGGTAGAGCTTTTATGGCCATTGTGGGAGCTATTTGCGATATGAAGCTAAACATGTTGTATCTATCTCTAATTGATCAGAATATTTTTTATGAACCTGTCAAGAATAAGAGAAAGGCTACTCTGATTGAATTATGTAATGATGAAGAGCTTGTGGCCACATGTTTCTGCGATCATGAGTTACATGAGGAATCAGAAGTTGGGGCATCGATCGACACCCAACCCACACCATCGATCGACGAGCTGGAAATTCTACAATCGATCGACACCCATGCCTCATTATCGATCAACACCCACCATTCAGAACCGATCAACACTTGGCCCATCCCAGCCAACCCTGAGTAAGACGAAAAATTACAGAGAAGAAGAAATAATTGAATACTAAGGGGTTGCTACAGAAGTGGCTGGTGTTTTTCATGTTTCCCATCAACTCGGGAACGCGACATCGATCGATGGTAACCATTCACCATCGATCGATGCTAGTATTCACTCAGAGTCCAAACTAGATTCAACAGCAGAACCCAAAAGGGAATAAGGTTATCTACGACCAGATGAGTTTGGCATTATGAGAAATCTATATGGTCACGCACGAGCTATGGACGGCAGAATTCTACATGTCCCGAAGGAAGATGTGGCAGAAATACTTGCGATGGCTAATGGAGCTGGGAATCTTTTCGGCCAACAGTCTGATACTCTGGCATCAATTGACAGCCACCATACATCATCGATCGACACCCACCAGGCATACCAAGGATACGGTGAAGCTTACGAAAAATACGATGCAGATTACAAGAAGGAAGATCTGATTGAGTTTTGTTGTCTAGCACTAAAAGAATCTTGCTGGGTAATGAATGCGAAAGCATATAATAGAGCATCGATCGATGGCATATCTTGGCCATCGAACGACATCAAACGCAACTCAGAACCAGAGTCAAGAACAGAAGATGTAGATAATGGTCATCTGAGACCATATGAGTTTGGAATTTTCAAAGACCTGGAAGGATGTGCACGAGATCTATCTGGAAGAATTCTAAACATACCAAAAGAGGATGTGTCAGACGCCCTTGTTATTGCTAGTGGATCAGGAAATTTACTTGGACAACAGCCATCGATCGACGCACGAGTGCAAGCATCGATCGACAATGAGAAACAGAAGAACGTGCCGATCCACAGTGATCTATACACTCCCAAACATCAAAAATTGATCGACGAAAGCCATCATGCATCGATCGATACCATTCCAGGGGTGAACCAGTTTTGTACCTCTAATCCTTTTGGTTCAAGAAGTCCACAATCAGCCGATTGGATAAACCCACTACTGATAGACGGTCACGTAGAGCTTGGAAAGAGAGATTATGATGCTAATGGCAGAATAATTTTCCATTGGGAAAATAAAGATGATTATGGCATCTACAGAGATAAGAACGGCAATGCGTGAGCTACAGACGGAAGAGTTGTGAATGTGTAAGAAGAAGATATCAGGGAACTTCTAGAAAGAGCTATTATGTTTGAGCTGAGCTACATATGTTTTAGAACATGCAGCAAAGACCGCTATGTCTATGAAGAAGCAAGAAACATACAGAAGAGCAGATATTGACGATATCGTGCATGAGATCTACAAAGCTAAAGAGATGTCACTGAATGATTTCTACAAGAGGCTTGATTATGTCTACTACCCTATAGACAAGTACCTCACCGGTTTGACTACACGCATGGATGAGATGAAGCAAGATTTGGATACTATTCAAAGACAGCGTGCGATTAGAGCAAACAAAGTGACATCGATCGACAGCATCATCATGCAATCGGTCGATGCTAAGTTCGACAGACAGAAGTCCACGGCAGAAGAAAAATTAAAAGACAAATCCGATGAGATTGTTTTTTCTCAGAGCCTGATGAAGGATGATATTTCTCAACAATCGGGGGATATATCAGAAATTACAGCTGCCAGACTTAGAATGCTACAGCGCAATATTGAGAATCTACAAATGAGAATGCATTCATTGGAGGTTTCTAAGGAGATCATGAAGAATGGGAAAGCCAAAGAAGATAAGGCTATGAGAAGCTTCGTTGGTGCGTGGTTTCAGAAGATCAAAGAAGATGTAGACACTTATTTTCCAAGTGTTGATCCACCTCCATTTTAATCAGAATGTTCAAAATGTCGTTCTTAAGACTATAACCAAGCGCTGAGTGTGAGGCTGCCCACTGTTTAGTAAGTTTTTATTTAGTTTTTACTTATAATACTATTTATTTCAATTTTTACTTTGTTTTTACAGACAGTTTAAACCAAAATCGATCGACACCATAGAGGCACCATCGGTCGACAATGGATTGCGACCATCGATCGACCAAACCCGCCTAACATCGATCGACGCTCTCTTATAGAGAGAGGTATTGAGTTTTCTACTTAAGCTACTTACTTATGATTTGATTTTTCTTAACCAAACCGGATCGGATTACACTGGGATACTGTAATTTAGGTATGGGGGAGGTTAGCTAACGCTATTTATTTGTTTTTGAGTTCTCTCTCTCTCTATATATATATATATAAGTTTTTCAAAAAGTTTTATTGACTCAAGAAGGGGACTATGATCAAGATTTATTATTGACTAACCACACATTAGCACCATTCTTGGAAGGTTGTTTGCATAGATTACTACATATACCAAAGTGGATCATCCTGCCACTATATCACACTTGCTTAGAAAGTTTGAAGGAACCGAAGCTGATTTCCAACACTAATCCTGACATTATCTGCTTTCTTTGGGATTTGGTATACACTGGATCAGATTCCTTCGGCAAGTTTGGAAGGTATAATTTTGTGTTCTTCTAATTCCCCTCTCTCTCCCCTTCAGATAAAAAGGATCGAACATGATTTGGTGGCTAAAACCATTAAAGCTTGATTCATATGATTCTAAAATGAGAAGAATGTCAAAAAGAAGTGAACATGATCTGGTGGCAAAAAACATTAGGACTTGATTTATGAAAACCTATCCAAATATCTCAGTCAATTAAAAAAATAATATGACACCCTTAAAAGAACGAAGACATTGACTGAGAAGAAGTGAGAAGAGAGGAATGAAAGGAATCAGAGAAGACTACCTGTGTATTCAGATACTTGCAGAGTTAAGAGTCCATATATCCTTTGTTCGATTCTCCCAAGGTAAACCATGCAATTTTATTTTATACACAGAAATGAAATCAGTAGAGGGGCGAGTCAGACTGTATTCGCTAAGTTGTTGGTAGAATGGATTTCGTTGCTATATAGGGTGACAGTTATACTTAGACCTTATGTGAGTCTTTGCTTTTCAAAACCTCTTTCGCATGCTTGTTTTTTTGAGGACAAGCAAAAGGTTAAGTCTAGGGGAGTTGATATAGCCTATTTATTGCCATTTTAGGCCCTGTTATAGGCTCTATTTGGGGTATATTATATGTGTCTAGGCTATGTTTTGAGGTATTTACAGGTCCAAGTACGTTTTAGAGATATATGGAGATAATTGGAGTTTTTGGAGCCTTTAGAATAGAATAATCCGTAGCCGATCATTAAGAGAGTCGAAGTACAAGATAGTCGTCGATTGATAACACAACCTTGTCATCGACCGATGGTAGAAGACCAAGATCGATCAATGCTGAACAGTTGACATCGATCGATGACCAATTCACAGACAGCCAATCCCAAGTCCAAGTTTGAGAGAAGAAACAAGATTCCAAGATTACCCCTGGACGAGTTTTGACCTAGATTTTAGGATTTTATATTTATACTTTATGTATTACATCTTGCAGGGTGTGCAGAGTGCATGTGGAGAGTGAGTGTGCAAGCAGGCACAAATATTCTATTATAGTTTTATAGTTTTTAGGGGAGAAGATTCAGAACTCATTAGAGAGATTTGTATTGGAACCCTAGTAATTTATATGCATATATGCATTTATTCAGATTGTTGTTCTTACTCTAATTATGTCTGAGTAATTATCAACTAGATTTAGGGCTGAATGATAGAAATCATGGATTAGCCCAAAAGTAGAATTGTTAGGTTAAAGTTAATATTCATCAGTTGAGTGTTGCTTAATTCTTGCATTTTAGAGGAGCTAACTAGTATCTCGAAAGTAGGACATGGACGACTACGAGAGTAGGTTCTGTGCCAGAATAGACTTCATTGAACTAGGTTGTTAGGTGCATGCGAGAGCTTGGCTAATTAGCTTGGTGAATTTATCAAATCTCGTTCACACTTCATTCTGATTTCACCGTCGAACGACATCAGGCCTTAGCCGCCGATCGATGGTATTTCCTTTTGCTCGCAGACGAAAGTTGGAGTTAAAATGGTGAGAATAATATTTGAGTTCTAGAATATTTATATTTCCGTGCTTCATATTCCCCAAAATCCATTAAGCTTGAAATCCTAGATCTAGCACATTTACATTTGCATTTAGTTAGTTTAGTAGCATATTTCCATATTTACGTTATTATCATATTTCCATATTGCATGTACACCTTCTAATAAGAAATATTTCCTTAAATTGATTAAATACTACTTATATATATATCTACCTAGCTTAGTTCTTAGAAATAAGAAATCTATTGTGTGCCATTTGTCTCTCTAGATTTGATCCCTAATAAGTACTACACCTGATCTCTCTTGGCAAGACTATTGTTTTGTGCATTAGGATTAAGGGTTAATTTGACAGTTAATTGTTTAGGATATTAATATGCTGCTAGAACAATAAGCACACCGTGTCACCAAGCCATGCGGCCAGACATGTGGAGGACATGGTGTCCCCTTGCATCCAGACATGTGTAGGATGTGGTGTCCCCTTGCAGGCCACCCTGGTCATGCAAGCTAACATGTGGAGAACGAGCTGCCGTCGCGCATGCGACCGGAGCCATGCACACTGAGACACGGGCTGCCACATGGCTTGAATCTGTTTGTCTGCTGTTTCCTATAAATAGGAACGCCCTCCATCTCATTTCAACACATTCAGAACACTTCTTACTTAAAACGTGAAATAGAAAGAAAAGAAAGAAAGTTAGAGTTTCAATCGTTTTTGAGTGTTTTTGGCAGTTTTTGAGAGTTTCGAGAACAGTTACTCTGCCAGTTTTGGGTCGACATCTAGAGAAGGTCCTACTTGAGTGAAGATCAGAACAGACGTGAGTCAAATTGATAAGGTCGACAAAGGATTCAGATCACAGAAGACGGACATGGGGTTAAGGCCAGATTCAGCCAAAGAACTGTGAGTTACAATCAATTGATTGCTGAGTTGTTTTCATGCAGGTTCCCCTTACTTGAAGTTAGATCATGGAAGGAGGCCAGGTCTAACTTAGTAACAGTTGGATTAGTTAATGGTTGAGGTTAATTAATATTGATTGATTGAGTTGCTGGCATGCACAATTGTTGCTTGAGATTAGTAGTAGCATGCCAATGGTTAGGTTGATTGGTTAGTTAGCGAATGCTGAATGCTTAGATAATATCTCTAAGTTGTGGATTGATATGTATTTTGGAATTATTCTTTATGCTAAATTATAGAATATGTTTGCTTGTGTTAGTAGTGATGAATATTAGGGACCTTGTGTTATTTTACCGGGCTTAGTATTAATCATATATTGGCCATATAGCATTTGTGCAACCCACAATGCTAGGCATATTAGGGGTGAGTTAGTGTTCCTTATGACCTCGTACCCTGTGGATTCAAGGAAACCCCTTATTCGCTGGATAGGGAAGACTCAGAGAGACGGGTCATGGCCTAGGTCTGAGTGTTACACGACAGTGTAATGGTCGACATTGACCCAAATGACTGGGGGATGTCGCGCGGTGACCTGATGGACTGTGGGCCGCGGTCGGTTGAAAGTTCATTCTTCTAACCTCTGTGTTAGGGAGATAGGATATTGCCAATAATGAAGGAGGAACCTAATGTCACCAGGGCCAACCTATATATATATATATATTATATTGTGTAAAGGGATTGGTAAACCCGAGTTTAAGTTGAGATCGAGTTAGCAAGTTTTTAGCGTTTATCTTATAGTATCGTAATTATCTTGCTATTATTATTATCTGCTGCTCATTTCTGATTTTTCTTATATTATTATCATTGAATTGTGTTTAATTATTATTAGGTGAACCTCTCGCTTTAGATTTTTTTAGGTTGGGATAGCGAGGGGGTTGTATTTCCTATTTTGTGGATTGTAACTCGCTCAATGATGCTAGACTACTCACCCCTCACTTGTTGTTGTTTTCAGGTGACAAGTAGATCGAGTCAGCCTTTAGAGGTCGCCGGAAGCTAGGACGGCTGGTCTAGAGTTTGCATCTTTTTGCTTAGATGTTTTCAGAATATAAGTATGTACTTTTGCTCTCTTGGCATGCCACCACTTGTATATTATATTGTGTGTTGCGAACCATATAGTATATAAGATAAATAAGGAGATGTTTTGTATAAACGACTTGTTGTTTCTGATATTCGCTTGTCCAAGCTAACACAACGTCAGATACGGGTACGGGGTGAGAAGCCTTAGGCCTTAATCTGACGGGATCTGTTAGTGGTTAGACTGGCCTAGTCATGAATTGCACTCTTTGTGACCTTAGTCGGTTCCTTCCTAACCCATCATGTAGCGCTTCTGAACCTTGGTAGTTTGATTGTTGGCCGGTGGTTCGACCTATACATAGAACTTTCTGGGTGTGTTACAGAGGTGATATCAGAGCTTGATTTCATCCATACGTGACACAAGTTCTTTTCAGTGTTTTATCATGTCAAAGAAGTCGCAAAAGATGCTTTATGAAACCAGCCGCTTCCCCTATTAAGTTTAATAGGAATAAGACTTACCTTTTTAATTGTGTGTAGATGGCTAATCGCGGGAAAGGTGATGATGGACGAGATCGGATATGGGGAGAGGGTAGGGTTTCAACAGGGAGATGATTGGGTTACAGATCAGACCTGGATAATGAAATGGATTTAGTGAGATGTTTGGTCATGATAGCAGCATCCCTTAGAGGACAAGGTCTTTTCCTATGTACGCTAACATGACCAGAGTTACCCGTGAAGACAGTTTGTTGAGCATTAGCCCAAATCATAATCAGGACGAGAGTCCACAACATGGCCAATCCGCTTAATCAAACCGACAGCCCGATCAAAACCATTCCACAGAAAGGCCACAAGATCAAGTAACCGAAAACACCTTGAAGCTCTTACATGATGTAATGACCCATGCACTTAGCAATCAAGTCAGATGTACTCATACCCCTAAAGTTTCCCATTTTTATCTACCATGAAGAACATTGGATCCTACAAGTACAAGTACAAGGGAGGATCAGATCCTATTGAAGCTGATAAGTGGATTACTACAATGGAGAAAAATAATGAAGCCATGGAGTGTCCAGAGGAATATAAGAAGAAGCTCGTTGTGTACTATCTGATTCCTGAATTCAACCCGGCTCGTGAATCAATGCCTCCTCCTCATGCCAAGAGAGAGATTGTTTAGGGACTGTGCGCTCCCAATGCCACTCTGACTACTTCTTTGAGGGGTCACAAAATACCATGCACTAATCTCGATGTGACTAAGAGTAGGAAGTGTACCAAGGGCGTCGAGGCTGGTCCTCTGCCAGCAGGGGCGTTCGGTTCGGGTATGATGCCACAACATCATGCCAAGGTTTGTCTCAAGAGTGTTTCTTTGCGAGTATGTTTGTTGTTCTCTGATTGCCATCTTGTTTTCAAAGTTTGTATCTTTTATCGATGGGATGATCAATGATTGCGGATCAGAGGTTGAACGTCTTACAAAAGAGTTGGCGGAATCGCAGGATAAGTCATTGCAGCTCGAGGTGAGGTTGAAAGTTATCGAGGACTCTCATTCTCTTGAAGTATCCGAGTTCAAGGCTCAGAATGGTGAGCTCGAGCGAGGCCTTGGGAAGATTGTGAGTTCTTTTCTCAAGGCTAAACTGGCCACGATGACTAAGGCTTCAGAGGTGCGTCGACTTCAGCGACAACTTTAGAGCAGAGAAGGTCTACGAGTTTTGGGATTTAAAAGGTTGAAGATGCTCTTCGTACCAAGTTTCAGGCTCATTTTGGAAGGATCTCCAATTCCCTTGATTCCCTGGTCATGGTTCGTAATCGAGACCTGGCTATGGCGTCCATCGAAGGGGGCTTGGATGAGATTCGGCTATTTCAGGAAGACGTACCCCCATCTCCATAGTCCGAGGAGGCTAAGTTCTCCACTCGTAAAGAGGAGCTAGCGAATGTGGAGGGTGACTTCGATCTGATCCTCAACGGCCTGAATTCTGAGTGTACCCATCTGTCATGCTCAGATGACCCGGAGAGCCAAAATCTCGTGGTCGAAGAAGGCAGAGGCGGCGCAGCCCTGAATTTGGACGAGGTGATGGGAGAGTTTGATGTTCCGTGTTTGGAGGATGAGTGAGGTTGTAGTCTCGTTTGAGACTTTTGTCGTGTGTTTCGTTTATGTTATGGTTTATGTTTGTTTCGGCCATATGTGGTCATATTTTCATTTCTGGACTGGCCACCCACGGCTTCGAATCCTTGCTGCTTTGCGCCTTTTAAATGAATTTTATTTTGCATTTTAAGAGCATATGATTGTAGAGGGAGACTACAAGTTGTCATCTTGTATCTGACCCTGGGCGAATTGCTATATTCTTGGTCCGCTTCGAGGGTTTTTCGCAAAACTGGACTTTGAGAGATATCTGAGGACGTCCAAATATAAGCAAAGAGTCATAATTTGGGATCTCGTATTGATTTTATACTATGCCAAGAGATGGTAGAGACCAGTGTAATGGGTTTAGGGGAAGAAATAGGTTTACTCTCGGCTTAAGGTTTGCGATTACTAATCGACTTTTGGGTTACCTATTGCGATTTTAAGCTGATTCCGTACCGATTTAAATTCCGTGATATATTCTCGGCTTATATGACTTGTCTGATAGGAATCGAGTATCTCTCCAAAGACAATTTTTACGTCGTCTGGAAGTGCTAACCAAAATTTTGGATTTCTTTTATAGCGCTATTATCCTTGTGACAGATGTGTGAGAGCTATCTCTACGAGATGGCTTAGTATGTTTAGAACATTGAGAGTTTGTTGTGATCGGCAACAAATCTATTGGTATATATTACCATTTGAGTTTTCTCGAAGGATACAGGCTTGTGAAAGTGTTTTCAAGACGAGGATTTCGTTTTTGAAAGTTTTAGTGAAAAACACTTCTTCGATAGCGACATGTCGCTATGTCGAAGGTCGAGTTTTTCTTATTCTGCATTTTGCGATAAAATGTTTTTGGGCTTCACGCCTTCTATTAGTGCGATCGCTTGAGCGTTTTCACTCATAATTTTTCGAAGCTTGTAAAATTTGCATTGCGTTTTCTTATTGTTGGAAAAGATTCACAAATATCGAGTATAGGAACAAATATTTTGAAATTCAAAGCATACGGGTATACGTATACGTACACACTCCCCCATCTTATTAGAGAGGGGGGGGGGACAGCTGAACTCGTCTTGCGAAGAATTGCCTACGTACCCCTTGATGTGGGGTTTATTTTTATTTTTATTTCACTTCCAAATTAACCCTATATTCCCAGTTTACTCTCTCAATTATGAGGTTCAATTGTAGTACTTAGGGATCGAATCCACTAAGACTACAATTGCACAATAGACTTCTTGTTTTCAAATTAAAGCTACATGAATTATAATAAAAACAATAAAAGTGATTTCAAGATTGATTTGGTTTGTGAGGATTAAATTAAGAGATTAGACTTTATGGAAAATTCTCGATTGATGCTCATTCTAAACAGTACTGTTTTGTGGTTTGATGGGTTCTCTAAACTTATAATTAAACTCTCGTTTGTTACTAGTTGTTTGGATTGTGTAAGTTAGATTCCAGTTTATAATCAGGCTCTCGCTTGCGCTATATAACCCTAATTTCTAAGACTGAGGTGATCAAGTTCAACTTAGCATTAAGAGAAACTTAAACAAAGAACCAAGAAGATTACCCTAGCAATTCTATAAAATCAACAATACATTACTACCATTGAATTTTCCTGAATCTAACAGAGAACTACTCAGACATAGCAATAAGGAACATGAATAAATTATGAATAAATTGCATAGATAAACTGAGTAAAAAAATAAGGAGTTCAAGATCTTCTCTATAATGATGATTAGATCTTTCTCTCCAATAGATGTAGCAATGTGTTCCAACTCTAAACTCTAAAACTCGGGTGTAACTTAGAAACAACCTTCTCTCTTAGGTTTTCTTGGCTCCCTTTAAAAAAAAGATAGAAAACCCTAATAAATAGTCTAAATTTCGGTTAGAGACTTATCTTGCAATTAATGAAACTTCTGGGTAAAACTTGTAATTTCTCAAGACTTCACAATCTTTCTGTCGACTTAACGGTCGATCGACGCATAGTGTGTGACGTCGATCGATAGTATATTCATAAATCTGAATCCGACTTGGAGTTTCCGCCGAGCAATCCTGAATGCTCCAAAATAGTTCAAAAGCTCCAGTTGCTTCCAATAAGTACCTAGACCTGTAAATACTCTAAAACAATACCAAATGCATATAAAAGACTCTAAATATACTCATATATAATAGGTAAAATAGGTAAAATCCATGGTATATCAACTCCCCCAAACTTAATGTTTTGCTTGTTCTTAAGAAAAGGAAGCCTATGTGAGAGGTTTTGAAAAGCGGAGACTCACATAATGTTTAAATATAACTGTCACCTAACTTTATTGAAGCCACATCCTATAAAGTCAATCACAGAGAAACTTTATATACCCTATCCTAGTATAGCAACCAAATCCATTCCCCTCTACTGATTTCATTTTTTTGCATAAAATAAAAGTGCAGGATTTACCTTGGAAGTATCGATCAAAGGATATATGGACTCTTACCTCTGCAAGTATTTGAACACACATGTAGTCTTCTCTGATTCCTTTCCTCTCTCTCTTCTCACTTCTTCTCAGTCAATGTATCCCTTCTTTTGAGGGTATCATTTTATTTTTTTTAATTGACTAAGATATTTGGATAAGCTTTCGTGAATCAAGCCCTAATGGTTTTTGCCACCATATCCTGTTCACTTATTTTTGACATTTATCTCTTTCTAGGATCATATGAATCAAGCTTTAATGGTTGTAGCCACCAATCTTGTTTGACTCCTTTTTTATTATGAAGGCGAGAGAGAGGGGAATCACAAGCATACAGACTTTTACCTTCCATACTTGCAGAAGGAATCTGATCCAGTGTATACCAAATCCCAAAGCAAGTAAATAATGTTAGGATTAGTGTTGGAAATCATCTTTGGTTCCTTCAAACTTTCTAAGCAAGTGGGATATAGTGGCAGGATGATCCACTTTGGTATCTCTAGTAATCTCTGCAAACAACCTTCTAAGAATTGTGCTAAAGTGTGGTTAGTCAATAATAAATCTTGATCATAGTCCTCTTCTTGACTCAATAAAACTTTTTGAAAAACTTATATATATAGATAGTAAATAAAACTCAAAAACAATAAACTTGCATTAACGAACCTCCCCTAGACTTAAATTACACTGGCCATAGTGTAATCTTCCTCAGATTGGTTAGGAGAAATTAAATCGTAAGGAAACATTGTTAGAGATAGTCGAATATACCAACTCTGTTAGGAGTATCGATTGATTGCAGTATGTGCGCGTCGACCGATGGTAAACCACCATCGTCGATCGATGATGTATTCAAACTATCAGGTAAACCTTCAAAAATAGAAGAAATACTAAAGTGAGTAGTAATATAAATAAAGTTAAAACTCGTAACTCTCAGTTAAATCGCCATCGATCGATAGCGACAAGAAGGCGTTGATCGATGCTAGGCGCGAAGGTTGAATCGTGTGTGTCGAGTCTCCATTCTGATCATCTCTCTTTGGGTTAGCTCTATTAGAAACTCAAACACATGGTGAAAACATCCAAACAGCAATAAATAGATAGTTTCATTCAACAGGCAACAAGAAAAATAAATATGAGTATAAGTCTGAAAGGGAAATGAAATAAAATATGAAGGAGTATCGAAGTGACTACTCCTCGTCAGATTTATCCAGGTCATGCTGCTGCTGCTGTGGTGCTGGTGATTGTGATCTAGCTCTGGCCCTGGGACGGCTGAAGCACTGGCACCGTGACATCGTCTCTACCCTGACCCATATCGCTCGAAGCGCGTCCACCATGACTCGCTGGAAAGCACCATGGTCGTGCATGGGGATCTCCAGAATCTGAGAGAAGGCTGGGAGAGGTGGAGGTGGCTGTGCCGGCTCGTCCGCTGCGGTTGCTGCGACCGACTATGCTTGTCGGAGGCCTCCTCTTCGTCGTACTCTGTGGGGTGTCGTGTGGAGGTGACACTCATCTGGGTGAAGTGCTAGGTGCTGTAGATCGTTAGAGAAGTCTGTCACCTCGCGCACTGGCAGCTCTATCATCCGAGGTCCCTCTTCATCCACAAAAGACCAAAAGGGTCACTCCTTCAGCCACTGGGTCCTCATCAGGTGACCCTCATCCATGAAGCGCAGCTCTCTCTCCACCGAAGCTCCCTAGAAGCTAATACCAAGAAAGCTCAAGATGGGTGTCAAGAGGCTCCCTCTCGTCTCCCTCTTCGTGCCAGAACCCTTGAAGGGTTTGTCCTTTAGGGTCGCCAGGTTCTTAGAAAATATAGCCCCCAAGTTCACCTGCTGATCGCTCATAGGTGGAGGAAAGACCTCGTCATCAATCCCTACTAATTCCCTGACGGAATAGTACAGCAATGTAATCTCCTGAACCCTAACCTTGTTGGGCTCCATCTTGCACAATAGGGTGTTGGCAAGGACCTTCAGGAAATAGCGCAGAGTAGGGTGAGAGACGTTCGTCTGAGTGGCTGAGACGGAGTCGAAGTGGCCTGTTCCGATGAGGCCTCAGAAGGGAGGTAGGCCAGGGAATGCAGCGACTGAACAGGCTCTGGTACCAATTTCGAAGCCATAGATCTCGCAGAGCTGCGGGATGGGGATCTTGTACCAGATGCCTCTGATGAGAATGGTTAGGGTGGCCTCATGTGCCAGCTTCACCCTGGGGCTCTTGTAGAGCACCTTAGCCGTGTATATGCACTATCGGACCAGGTCGGGGTACAGAGGATATGGCTTAGTAGCGATGGTTCCCAATCCAAGCTCCTGCACCATCTGTCTAAAATTAGTGTAGGGCCCGAGCTTCTTCAGAGTTCAATTATCGGCGAACTTGGTGTGCTCGATTGTAACACTCTACCAAACGTTGTAATAAAGGCTCTCAAAGTCATCCCACTCCTCGCTCAGGGGACGATGTGTGCAGTCCCTCGATGCCACCGCTTTTCGAGGGTTGGGTTAGTCCTCAAATGTCACAAGTAGGGCCTCCTCTTCTTTGGGCCAAGGGTCTCGGCATGGAAGACCCCGTGGTGGAGCACAGGAGCTACCAACCTTGTATCACACTTTTTTTCTCCTCTAGTCCATCTGAATTTAATCAAACAAAGCACAAATCAGAATCGATGTCGAGATTAAAAGAACAACCGTCGATCGATGGTACCGCATGGTCATCGATCGACATAACCTCATGGCCATCGATCGAAGGCGACTCATGGGCATCGATCGATGCTCTATCGCTGATCAGTGATCAAGAAATAAAAAATAATCAACTCAAATCGTGCAAATAATATGTAAAGATGATAGATAGTTCCTAATATAGTACTCCAGCACCCTAAATCATCCAAAATTTTGAGTTAAACCACAACAGATTCAATTTTCCTTCAAACCGTAAAATTTCCCTAAACTAAGAGATTTGGAGAACATACCTTGATTATTGAGTGATCTAAAGAGCTAACCAGGTAGAGAGGGTAGAAATCAAGTGATTTAGATTCAAAAGCGAGCAAAATCGGCCAAAATTTGGGAGAGAAATCGAGTGTGAAGTTCGTGTGTGTTTTTGGCGGTTTTGAAAAAAATGTTTTATGAATCGGGGTCGTGTCAAGTTAACCTAATCGACACACGACTGTCGATCAATGGTCCAATAGGGGCATCGATCGATGGTCTGGTCGGCGACTCCATATTCACTTAAGAAAATTGCATAATAAATAATAGATAATTATTATATATATTAATTAATTAATTATTGCTATTATATATGTTCTTCTTTTTGTTTTATGTTTTTATTATTATTTGTATGAGTATATATATATATATATATATATATATTATTTTATTATTAAATAATGGGTTGCCTACGACTCAGCGCTTGTTGAAAGTCGCTCGCTTGACGAAAAATTGGCTTATCATTCTGTGTTAGGCACCTCTAGATGTGTGGTTTGAGTATGCAGAATTTCAGCTCTAGCCCAATAATGTTTCACACGCTGCCCATTCACCATGAAATCTTCTCCTTTAGGATTAAATAGGAAAATTGTCCTGTAAGGCATAACTTCTTTAATAGTGAAGGGTTCAGACCAACGAGAACGTAGTTTTCCAGGAAATAGAGTTAATTGAGAGTTGTACAAGAGTACTTGATTGTTCAGTTCAAAATGCCGTAAAATAATTTTCTTGTCGTGATAGGCTTTCATTCTCTCCTTGTAAAATTTTGATTTTGTTGAGCTCATTTAGCTGAATTAATCTCTGTAGATATAGCATCAAATTTTATCTTTTATATGGCCCATTCGGATTTTTGCGCTAGTTCTACAGGGAGATGGCAGGATTTACGATAGATTAAGTGGCATGGGGTAGTTCCTAATGTTGTTTTAAACGCTGTTCGGTATGCCCAAAGTGCATCATCTAACTTGAAAGACCAATATTTACGGGTTGATCCTACTGTCTTTTCTAGAATTTCTATACGATATCTGCGTACCAAGGTCTATCGGTGGTGTTTAGTGCACCCCCCCCCCCCCCTTAACGCCTGCTGTCTGAGATCGGATAAATAACACATGCTTCTAGAAGTTTCATGATTTCCTTCTTAACTACTTCCTTCAGATTGGGGTTCAATCTCCTTTGGTGCTCGATGGAAGATTTTGATTCATCATTAATGTCATATAACGAATAACTGAGAGCCTTGCGGTGCTTTTGAAGTTTTTTTAGAAACAGTGCTTGTTCTTCGCTACTCAAGTTTGCATTTATGATGATAGGATAGGAGTTTTCATAAAGGAAAGCATATTAAGACCGGCCGAAAGTGGTTTGAGCTCGATTTTGGGTGCCTTTTCTTTACTCCGGTCGTCGGTCATAGTACGCTGTTGATCGATGATGATATTTGGGTGTCGATCGACGGGGGCTGATGGATTGAGTTCGTCAAGATTGACATTAAAAATTTCTTATGTGGCATCCATTAACCTTGTATACTCTCCAGTGCGATCTTCTAATGTAGAGATGTCGTCGTAAGGAGACGTGGTTGCTTCCTCTAGAGGTTTCGTCAAGCACATGTCTATGAACGATTCTTCTGCAAGGTCGGAAAGGTAATCAATGGTTATTTTATTATCTATTCCATGTCAAAGACCATCGGTATACGTCCTTCTCTAACATCAATGATCGCCTCGGCAATGGCCAGGAAAGGTCTTCTTAAGATAATCGGATTTTGAGGTTCTCGCTCATATTTAAGCACTATGAAATCTGCTGGTATATCACAGTAATGAATGCGTACGTGTACGTCTTCAAGTACACCTTCCAGAATTCTAGTGGATCTTTCAGCTAAAACGAGTGTGACCCTGGTAGATTGAAACAGTGTTAGCTCGAGAGCGACTACAATTGAATAAAGCATTAGTTTTACACTAGAGCCTAAATCGCAGAGGGATATTTGAAATCTATCATCGCTAACAATGCAGTCCAAAATGAAACTACCGGGATCAGGGAGTTTAACTGGTATTTTTCCTTGAATAATTTCGCTCATCTTATCAGACACCATCATCACGCAGTGTTCTGATTAATGGAATCCTCGTGATGCTGCATCTTTCACGTATTGCTTAATAGCAGAAGAGATGCCTTAGGAGAGGAGATGTGAATGGCATCTCTTAGTGGCATCTCAATGTTTACTTTGTCAAACGCTTTCTTGCATATTGCTTTTCCTAGCTACTTCTTCTTAGACTTATCGTTTTTTCAAAGGAAAGGGGGCTTTCGATTGGTAGATCCTTGTTGTCACCTTTTCTGTTGATTTTGGATCAGATCTTCGATCGATTCTTTCTCTAGGGTACGATCGATTTTCAGTAAAGAGTGTCGATTGATGTCCAGTACGGGGTGTCGATCGATGTCTCCCACGTCTATGTTCTTTCCCTTAGGTACGATATTTTATTCCTCAAGGTCGCCATTTTGGCCTAATGTTTCAGTTTCAAGAAGGATTTCAGGATCTTTCTCGTAAACTTCTAGCGGGATGGGATGCGATTTTTCTTTTTCATCCGTCAAGATTTTCTCTAATTTATTGATGGTGATTTTTTCTTTAACGCTAGGGGTTAGTTGTCGATCGCTTCGTAAATCTATGACACTGCAATGGCTCCTCGGGTTAGTATCTGTTATACCAGGTAAGAATTCGTCTCTCTCCTGATGGACATATCGTAGCTCGCCACTTGGTTGTCGATTCTCTTAATGTGTTTGCTCAGAGTGTCAAATTTTTCTGTCATCTCTGAGTATATCAGGTATAACTTTTCATTGAGCTCAGCAGCTATTCTACGGTTTCCAGTGAAGACTTGGTTCATTTATGACTTTGAACTTCTTTCGTATCTATTCACAACGGTGTCGTAGTCGCTTGTGAAATTGCCATCGCTTTCCAAAAATCGTTGATCATTTAGGTCATCACATCGGAGAACTCAACTCGTTTTTCCAAGTTTGAAGGGGCTTCATCGTACTCACCATAATGTTGAGATAAGTTATATCCATGTAGAAGGGCCACAACTGGTGCCAGAGTTTTTCTAACTCGGATCAAGTGTTTCTCCTCTGCGAAAAATGGTGGTTCCCTCCCTTCGGTGTCTCTCTTTTCGAAAGCTCTACCTAAATCTATGTTTTCTATCAGTATTTTAGCGTTTGCATGGCTTCGGGTGCCGAAGTTCCCCTCGCTGGCTGTATCAAGGATGGTTTGATAGTCTAGGTTTAGTCCTCTATAGAAAGTGTCGATGAGTTGGGGTTCTAATAATCAATAGTGTGGGCACGAAAGTTGGTAGTTCTTGAACCTTGTCCAGGAGTTTTTAAAAGATTTACGGCTACCTTGAACGAAAGTGGATATTTCCCTTCTTGCTTCCTAGTATCTCTCCTTGTCGAAGAAGTGGTTGATGAAGGCGCTTCTAATATCTGCCCAATAAGTCAGGGATCCTAGCGGTATGGCGGTAGCTGGTCAGACACCTCCTAGAGTTGCCTTCTAGGGAGAAAGGAAAAAGTTTGCAGCGATTAAAATCGTCCTTCACAATGTCTTCTAGCATCTCGATGTGATAGTTCGGGTGTTTAGTGGGAAAACCATTGAACTTATTTTTGCGTTCCATAATTAGGAAGTCGATATGAAGCTCAGAGATTCCAGCATGGTTATCGGATAATCGAATCGCGGACCTATTGGAATAGGTTCTGCTGGGGCTTAGGTATTCGAGCATTGGCAATTCATGCTTTACCTCATTATTTGAAGATTTAGTGATTTGATTGGGGATTGCAGCTCCCTGATAATTAATTAGTTGGCTTTCTTCGTTGCTTTTATTGTTCTTTGGTTATATCAAGATTACTTTCTTATTATCAGAATCAGTAAAGGCGTACTTACCTGCTTCCGGCTGATTGGTATTGATCTATGGCAATGAAAGAGTGTTGGCCGAAAGTAGTGGACAAACAGTGATCAATTCCAGATAAGCTCCGTCGATCGATGATTGTTGTCCAGAATCCATATTCTCTCCTTTAAGTACCTGTATCATAAGGTTTAGGGAAATATTAATTTAGCAAACAGTAAAGTAAAAATCTAGACAATATTCTAAAAGACATCTAATTGCAATAAGAAAGAGTCCCCGACAACGGAGCCAAATTTGATGTGGGGTTTATTTTATTTTCACTTTCAAATAAACTTTATATTCCCACTTTACTCTCTCAATTAAGAGGTCTAGTGTAGTACTTAGGGATCGAATCCAAAGAGACTCTAGGATTGCACAATAGATTTATTGTTTTCGAATTAAAGCTAGATGAATTATAACAATAACAATAAAAGCGATTTCAAAATTGATTTGGTTTTGTGAGGATTATATTAAGAGATTAGACTTAGGGGAAATTCTCAGATAGGTTTAGATAATGCATACTAATAGATTTCTAGGGTTTTATTAAACATTGTTCTGAATTCAAACTTTAAGATTTAGGAGATCGCTCTCGCGCATCTCGACTGAGCGTCGATCGATGGCAATAAGATGGTGTCGATCGACGCTCATTCTAAACAATAATTGTTTCGTGGTTTGATGGTTTCTCTAAACTTCTAATTCAACTCTCGTTTGTTACTTGTTATTTAGATTTTTAAGATAGATTCCAGGTTATAACCAGACTCTCGCTTGCGCTATAGAACCCCAATTTCTAAGATTGAGGTGATCAAGTTCAACTTAGCATTAACAGCAACTTAAACAAAGAACCAAGAAGATTACCCTAACAATTCTATAAAATCAGCAATACATTACTACCATTGAATAACCCTAAATCTAATAGAGAAGTACTCAGACATAGCAATAAAGAACGTGAATAAATTCTTAATAAATTGCATAGAATAAACTAAGTAGAAAAAAATAAGGAGTTCAAGATCTTCTCTGTAATGACGATTAGATCTTTCTCTCCAATAGATGTAGCAATGTTTTCCAACTCTAAACTCTAATACTCTGATTTAACTTAGGAGACTGCTCTCTCTTAGGTTTTCTAGGTTCTCATTTAAAGAAAGATAGAAAACCCTAATAAATAATCTAAATTTTGGCCAGGGACTTGTCTTGCAATTAATAAAACTTCTGGGTAAAACTTGTAATTTCTCAAGCCTTCACCAATCTTGCTGTCGACTTGACTGTCGATAGACGCACTGTGTGTCATGTCGATCGATGGTATATTCATAAATCTTGATCCAACTCAGAGTTTCTGCTGAGCAATCATGAGTGCTCCAAAATAGTCCAAAAGCTCCATTTGCTTCTAATAAGTACCTAGACCTGTAAATACTCTAAGCAATACCAAATGCATAAAAAAGACTCTGAATATACTCTATATATCATAGGTAAAATCCATGATATATCATCAATGCACTGGCTGAGGATGGAAGGATCATCAATGTTTCAAAACATGATATAAGAGCAATGCCTGAGATTGCAGATAGTAAGGGAGGCTATTATTTTAGTCTACCAGAGTATGATGGATGTTTTCAGCTGCCTGGATCCCACTTTACACCTTCATGTCGGCCATCACCTGAGGTCTACTTGAAAAATTAAGTTGAAGAGATGATAGCTGACATTAATACAATTCAGGTGAGGATATTTGATAAGTTATACAGGAAGATTGATTCAATCTATTACCCTCTCAACAACAACATTAGATGGTTAAGTAAGTGTATGGAAGAGCTGCAGCTGAAAGTGGATTACACACATGAAATCATAAAAAGACATGAAGAACACAGAACCAAAGATTTGTAGGCACCTGGTTCGAGATGAGCAGAGAAGATGTGGATACTTGTTTCCCAACAAGTGTTCCATTACCTCCATACTAGCAATAAAGCATCCAAAACGTCAAACTAAAAACTAAAAATAAGAGCTTTATGTGAATCAACCCATTTAACAAGTTTTAAATTAGTATTAGTTTCATTTTTTCTGATTTTCATTCTTGTTTTATTACAGGTTAAAAAAAGAACCGAGAAGAGTCTGCGTTGAGCAACACTTGATCAATTCCGATCAACAAAGCATCACGACCATCTTTTGATCGACACTCACCATCAGCGAGCAGGTATACTATTTCTTTCTTGTTAAATTTTTTCCTTATGATTTATTTCCCACCAATCTGAGACTGTATAAACTGGGGATAATGTTGTTTAAGTCTCACGGAGATTTTACAGATATTGTGTGTTATTTTTAGTTTTATATGTTTTTAAAGAGTTTTATAGAGTCAAGAAGGGGATGCTGAACTTTTTTGATTTCTACTTATTATTTAACCACTCTCTAGCACCATTCCTAAAGGTTATTGATTGCTGGGTGTACTGAATGTAAACACGTAAGTGGACCACCTACCAATAACATCCATTCTAGCTGAGAAAGTCAAAAGGAACCAAAGCTGACTTCCAACCTTAATCTACTTAACTTACTTGTTTTGGGGCTTGGTATACACTTGATCGGATTCCTTCTGCAAGTCTCGCAGGTAAACATTTATATGCTTCTGTTTCCCTTCTCTCATCTCTCTTCCGCATCTAGTAAAGAGAAATATTGAGATTATTTCTTGAAAGATGCAGAGGAGTAGGAAAATTTCCTACGACCCCGTTATTCTAATTCAAAGAGGAATGATCATACATTGTGGAAAGCGAGGGGTAGGAAAATTTCCTATGACACCATTATTCGCCTTCACTTTGTCAAAAGAAATAGGAAGATGTACAAAACAGACTGCATCAGCGTCACTGTTCATTGGAGTAAAAAAACAAAAAAGAAAAATATTCAGAGAAGAGAGGAGATGGGAGAGAGAAGGGATCAGTGAAGACCACCTGTGTGTTGAAATAGTTGTTGGGGGTAATATTTCATGTGTCCTTTGATCGGTATTCCCAAGATTTAGCCTACACATTTATTTGCATAAATGAGGTCACAAGAGGGGTGAGTCAGGAGAATATCAGCTAAGCAGTGGGTTGGAATGTTTGGTTGCTAAGCTAAGCTCTAGTACTTGGAAGTGCTGTTGAAGTTAGTACCATTCTGATGTGGCTTGCAACATTGCAGAGGTTAAGGTAGTAAAGTTTAAAGCTTGTCTTAGTCCCTGTATTTTCAAATCTCTTTAGAGGATTGTTCTATGTTTTACTTGAGGACAAGCAAAAAGATAAGTCTGGAGTTGATATACTACGGATTTTACTAGTTTTTACCTATAGTATAGTGATTTTGGATACTATTTGTACATGTTTGGAGAGTATTTTAGAGTCTTTTAAGGTCCAGGTCTGTTTTAGAGCAATGTGGAGATTATGAAGCATTCTAGAGCTTAATGATGAAGAAACTCGTAGCTACTGAAGAAATCAGAAGTCAGAGTCGAAATCTAGAAGAAGTGTCGATAGACACTACCTTCTTGGTATTGATCGGCACCGAACCGATTAGACAAGCCAACTTGTTCGTGACCGACTTGATGCCCGAAAGTACTACATAATTACAAGACTACCCCTAGCTGGCCTAACAACAGCCACAATATTTTGGAGTCCAGTTTTCTTACTCTATCTATTTATGCATTCCATTTAGATATCTGTTATACTTTGCTTAATCATGTCTGGGTAGTTTCTCTTGTTAGATTTAGGGTTTTATTAGGGTTTATAGGAATAGCTGAGATATAGAATTTCTAGGGTGATCTTTAGGATTCTTCATCAGAATTGTGCTTATTGCTTGCGTTCTAGAGTAGCTAACTACAACCCTGAACCGAGGATACTGATAACTACGACAGTAGGTTCGTTACCAAATTTAATTCTGGTAAGCTAAGTTGTTAAATAGATGCGACAGCTTGTCTAGTTAACCTAGAGAACATATCGATTATGACATTAATGCTTGACTAAGGAAGTAGCGATCAACACTCATACCATAGTACCAATCGACACTCACTCCGTGTTCACACGTGACAGATGGAACAAAGTCTTAGTCATCTGATTAGACTACCAGCGACTGCTAGATATCCTACTATTACTTTCGTGTTAAAGGACGGTTTATCATACACCATTTGCATCTATATCATAATTCTATTAAACCCTAAGTCTAGCTATTTATTATTATTGCTTACAAACCAATTGCCTAATCAATCATTATTATTTACTTCTTATCTTAATTATAATACATCTAGTCTATTGTGTGCCCATGCTCCTTGTGGATTCGATCTCGAAGTACTACAACTGAACCTCTTATTTGAAAGAGAAAGTTGCTCAAGCTTCTACCAATACTTTCTTATTGTTTCCATGATGTCTTAAGTAATCGTCCAATGGATCCATTGGGTTTCTTGGTTCTGGAACGAGTCATAGGACCATTTGGAGTCACTAAGGCATCTTCATCCACGAGCTGGTCCATGATCACATCTGTGACACAGGTTCTTCAGTCGTTATCATGCCTAGGGTCATGGAAAATCATCTAAGTCTGAATATAGAGCCTTCTGAATATTTATTCACTTTTGTGGATTGCTCTAGGTTGAATTCCGTAGGAATTGTCAGAAACCTTCAAGTATATATCTGCAATGCCTTATTCCAGTGGATTTTCATGTCATGGATATTCAGATATATTGGAATTCTTCTCAACTACTTGGGAGAGCTTTCATGGCTATTGCAGTAGCTGTTTGCAACATGCACAAAAATCAGATGTGCCTCATACTCATTGACAAGGATACTTTCTATGAACCGGTCAGAGTAGTCAAGGGAAACACGCCCTACATTGATATAGGGGATGATCCATGATTTGTGGCAGTTCTTTATTCTGATTCTGGCGCAAAGCATGAAGATGATGGAGAGGCATCGATCGACACCCAACCATCAGCATCAATCGACTCCCCTTCGACTCCAGAATTCTGAGAGCCTTTTTAGGTTGAAGCCACCATTCCAGCTAAAAGAAAGGTATGTGTAATAGCTCCAGATGAGAAAGGAGTTTAGAAAGATGAAGAGGGTAATGCACAGGCTAAGGATGGAAGGACCATCAATGTTTCAAAAGAAGATATGATAGCAATCCACGGTATGATGATTTTTTTTCAGATGTCTAGAATTCTTCCTACAGCTGCTTAGTGGCCAGCACCTGAGTGTGACAGAAAACATCAGATTGAGGAGATAATAGCTGATATTAATACAACTCAAGAGAGGATGTTTGATGAGTTCTAAAAAAAGATTGATTCAATCTACTACCCTCTCAACAAAAGAATTGGATGGTTAAACAAATGTATGGAAGAGCTACAGATGAAAGTGGATTACACACATGAGATCATTCAGAGACATCAAGAGAACGGAACCAAAGGAGAAGAAGGCATCTAAATCATTGTAGGCACCTTTTTCGAGATGATCAAATAAGATCTGTATACTTGTTCCCCAACAAGTACTCCATTACCGACATACTAGCCAAAAATCTCCAAAACGTCAAGCTAAACACTATAAACAAGCGTTTCATGGGAGCCAACCCATTTATTAAGTTTTAAATTAGTTTATTTTTTCTTTTTATTGATTTCCCCGGAAACAATCATTACGCTCTGCTCTTTTGTTTGTAACCGTGTGTCACCATGTATTTTCCTTAATTCTTGACTGGAGATGAAACATTAAGGAGGTCACTAAGTGGCATCTCTACAACTATTTTGTGGATCATTTTCTTCCATATGGATTTTTCTAGTTTTCACTTGGCTTTCATTCGATAGTGGGTAGAAAAAAGAGGTCTTGGGTTTTAAACCCTTTCTACTACTGGTGCCAAAGATTTAGATGGTAGTTGATCTGGAGGGATCGGGTGTTGATCGACATGGCGTGTTAGCTGGCGATCGACACTCTCGTCGATCCTCGACCCACTTCTTTGTCATCGAGACCGGGTTGCAATTCTTCTAACTATTCAGCTTGGTATGATCTCTCCAATTCTGGTAAAATAGTTGAACCATGCTTAGGAGTATAAAGTGATATCGGCTGCAAATCAGTTTACCAATCTTTCTGGATTTCTACAAATTCATCTATGGTGATGTCTTCCTTTACATTTGGAGTGAGCTGTTTTCCACTTCTTAAGGTTAAGGCACTAACTTGACGCCTTGGATTTGTATCAGTCCTCCTAGGGAGAAATCCTTCTTCTGTACTAACAGCCGCCACGTTCGGCGCGACTTAACCATCTAACTTCTTAATTTGGTCACTTAGAGCTTCAAACTTCTCCATCAGCTTGAAGTATATAAAGTCTATCTTACCGTAAAGATTGGAGGCCATTTTCCGATTTCCCATGAAGACTTGGTTTATCTTTGATTTTGCATTTCCTTCTTGTGCTTTTATAGCTGCATCGTACTCTCTAATGAAGCTAAAACTGCAAAAGCCAAGTTGTCAATCCTGTAAAGTGGTTACGCCAATGGATTAAACTTGTTCTTCTCGTTCGGGTGAAAATTCTTCATATTCTTTCTCGGATCAAGATCGATTTTGTTCCACTAGAAGAGCTTGAATAGATTCCAATGTTGCTTTTACTTCAGCCAACTTAATTTCCTCTTCGGACTCCATTGGATCACTTCGTTCAACATCCATTCTCTCCAAACCTTTACCTGAGGTAACTTTCTCAATCAGCCTTATATCTTCCTTGAGACTCTTAATTTTGATGTTTACTTCACTGGAAAGTGTCAAGTGTAGTTTGGTAGTTGACGTTCAGGCCTCTGTAAAAGATATTGATCAACTGAGGTTTGGAATAGCCATTATGTGGGCATTCACGCTGGTATTCCATGAACCTTCTCCAAGAATTTTTAAGAATTTTTGAAAGGTTCGCTAATACTTTTGGAAAAGTGGATATCTTGTTCCTCACTTCCCAATATTGTGCCTCGTTGAAGAAGTTGTTGATGAAAGCGCTCCTAATATCTCTCCATCAAGTCAAGGATCTGGGCGGTAGCTGGTCCAGCCATCTTCTAGCGTCTCCTTTAAGCGAGAATGAAAATATGTCGTCCAACTTTTCGATGTGATTGTTAGGGTGTTCAGTAAGAAACCATGGAAGGGATTTTGACGTACCAGAATGAGTAAATCGAGATAGCTGAGAACCTCTTGTGCTTTTCTCTGGTAGTCTGATTGCATACCTATTGGAATAGGTTTTATCAGGTCTAAGAAATATTGCATTGATAATGGATGCTCCTTCTCATTATTCAAGGTTATGGTAATTTTATCGGGGATTTCAGCCCTTGTTCATTAATGAGTGGGTTTAATGTGTTACATGTTTGACATTCTGGATCTTCCAGGAATACTTCCTTATTATTATATAAAGTAGTAAGTGTAGACGTACCTGCGTCTAGCGGGTGGTGTCGATCGGTTCCAAAAGTGTGTTGTCGATCGTCATTTCTAATGCAGTGTTGATCACTTCTTCTTCCACTTTGTCGATCGATGCTCGTGGTCCAGAATACTTGTTTTTTTTTAAATATACATGTTTCAGCTGGAAAAGAAATAATTATTAGTAAACAGAAATTAAAATCTAGACTATATTGTAAAATAAATCTAAGGGTAAAAAGAAAAAATCCCCGGCAACAACGCCAAATTTGATATGCTCAAATTAACCTTAAGAGCTACTCTCTCAAATAAGAGGTCCAGTTGAAATACTTAAGGATCGAATCCACAGAGATTACACAATATATTTATTGTTTTTGAAATATAGCTAGAAAGTAATAGTAGAAAGCAGTAAACAGAGAGATTAAGTGTTGTAAGTTATCAAGATGAGATGAACCTAGACTAAGGGAACTCTTAGGTGTATTTTGAATGCAAACTAAATGTGTTATTATGAATGTATTTAGGTGCAGTTCTCAAACTCAAGCTCGAGTTATAATCAATCGACTTTTGTGTGAAAAGATTATCTAATTTTTAAACCTAGGACTCATACACTTGTACACTAAATGCATGGGGAGTGTCGATCGATGTCATACAAGTGATGTCGATTGATATTATTTCTAGACAAGCTTTAGCGAACAGGTTTGATAGGTTCTCTAACCTCCTAGACCAACTGTATTATGAGCCTTGTCAATTAGATCATACTAGTCTTAATTCAAGTAGTAAACCAAGCCTTCGCTTACGCCGACTTATCCTAAGATCTTGGTTTAAGGTGATCAATCTTAGTCCTAGTAGTATGAACATCTAGATGAAGAACTAATTAATTTCCCCAACAACAATACATATTTATCAGATCATTAACAACCTTTGAAGAACCCTAGATCTAATAGTGAAACTACTCATACATAATCATAAAGAACATGGTATTAGTCTGAATAAATTGCATAAAATAATTCGAAAGAGTAGAGAAACAGAGTAGAAAACAAAATAAGTTTAGGATCTTCCCTCATAAGGTGTTCAGATCCCTCTCTCCAATCCTAAGCTGTCTCTCTCTTAGAATAATGAAGCATATGTTTCAAAACAGTTGAAACCCCTAATAAATAGCCTAATATGCGGCCAGGGACATGTTGTGAAAGTTTTGGAACTTTTCGGCAATTCTTGTAATTTCCTCAAATCACCATTAAAATCGTGGACGGCTGTGGTGTCTATCGACACACATGAGGTGGTATCAATCAATGTTTTGCATAAAGATAGACTCTGATTTCAAGTTTTCATGAGAGCTTTCCTCAAAGCTCAAAGATGATCCAGAAGCTCCAATCTTGTCCAACAGGTACCTAGACATGAAAATACTCTAAAACAACTCCAAATGCATATAAAAACTCTAAAACGGACTTATATAATGGGTGAAAAAAGTAAAATCCCTGACATATCAATACTCTCAAGATTTAGCCAAGACATTTATTTGCATAAGTGAGGTCAATAGAGGGGTATGTCAGGCGGCATCAGCTGAGCTGTAGGCTGGATAGTTTGACTGCTAAGTTAAAGTCTAGTACATGGAAGTTCCCCTGAGGTTGATACCAATCTGATGTAGGTTGAAATATTGCAGAGGTGAAGGTAGTTTTTTCTTAAAAAAATTGTGATTCCCATTGTTTTCAAAACTCTTTACAGGATTGTTCTGTGATTTGCTTGAGGGGAATTGGCGTCGCGTACGACTTGGGTGAACGGTCGATCAAGAACTTTTTGGTTTCCTAGAGACCTGTTCTTGGATCGATCAAGATTTTCTTTCGCTAACTTCTTGAGAACAACTTCTTGTTAGATGAATTAAATCGAATCTTTCAAGGTAATAACCAAAAGCTTTGTTTATCAATCAAAAGTCTCTACAAAAGCTCTAAAAGAGTTCCTTATATAGGACTCTTTTGACAGTCATTAAAATTTAAATCCTAATAGCAAAAGGAACTATCAAAACACATAAGAAAAAAGGAAATATAACTAAAACACATAAGAAAAAGGGAAATATAACTAAAACACATAATAAAATGGAACTATTCCTAATTGGAAAGTTTAGGTTGGCGCCAATGTGCTAGATGTTGCTACATCAGGACTCCCCGGGAGAGAAGGATTTGACCTCAAATCAGAACCATTGGCGTCAGTAGCATAACGAGAGAGGTACTTGAGATTGAAAACATCAGAGGTCTTGATATCATCTAGAAGGCGTGAACGGTGGGCATTGTTGTTGAATCATTCCAAAACTTCAACCGGACCAGTTTTCTTTGACTTGATCTTGTTGTAGGCATGAGCGGGCAGCTTATCATTAGTAAGATAGACCCATACAAGATCACCGATGTCAAAAACCATCCGACAGCAATGTTTTTCAGCGGCCTGTTTATATTTACGCGTCTGCTTCCAAACGTGCATGTGTGGTTGAATGTACCTGAGCAAAGGACTCAACAAATTTAGTGGCATTGCCATGAGAACGAGTGGGATCCGTAAGACTCGTAAGGTCAACAGACCATGCGAAATGGTACCATAGATGACCTGGAAAGGACAGAAACCCGGGATCCTATTTGTAGCATGATTATGGGCGATTTCTGCCTGAGGAAGTTCAGAGTCCCACGTACGAATGGCATCACCTACAAGACACCTGAGAACATTACCCATAGAACGGTTTGTAAACTTTGTTTGCCCATCGGTGTAGGGATGGTAGGAAGAACTCATGTCAGGTGTAGTTCCCAAAAGTTTCCACAAGGAACGCAAACAGTGACCCAAAAACCGAGAATCACGATCAGAGACAATAGACAAAGGCAGCCCATGAAGTTTGTAAATTTCTCGAAAGAAAAGTGTAGCCACCTGCATAGTATCGGTCGTCTTCTTGCACAGAACAAAACTGACCATTTTGTAAACCCGATCAACAACCACGAATATGAAATCAAAACCTTTTTGTGTCCGTGGAAAGCCGAGAACAATATCCATACTGATATCCGTCCAAGGTTGTGTAGGTATTGGCAAGGCATATAGAGGCCAGCATTAGAAGCGTGTTGTAACGACCCGCTCCTGAAGTATTTTTATTTGTTAAAGATTAAGATCGAGGAGAAGTTTATTTGTAAAAGAGCAAAATATTTCTAAGAGTTGGAACACTTATATTCGTCAAGAATGGAATAAGAAATCAATTTTTCTCTAACTATTGAATTTTCCTTGCTAACTAAGTATTATTAACTAAGACTAAATCGCGATAACTAATCACAAAACGATCGGAGTATAAGCAAGGTATCGAGGGACCGTGGAGCCAATTAAAGGAATACAGGTTCCAAGTAAGGCAAGTTGACTAGTCATCATTGACAGGATTATATGAAAGGCAGGTCGGGTTGGCGGGAGTCATATAAGGAAAGAATTATAGATCGGTCAAGCCTTTAAGGGAAAGTTTTGACCAAGTCGATTAAGGAAACAACACTTAATTCTCGGCTTGGTGAGCAAGTCCAAGGGTATTATAAATGGGACCGCCAGCTCTTAGTTTTGGAGACAGCTGAAAGCAAGTCCTATAGAGAGGTCAGAGCAAGAACGCAGTTCTTGAGAGAGAGTTTGGAAAGAGAGGATCAAGCAAGGAGGACCGTAGGAACCTTCACCGGAAAACGCAGTTGAGTTCAGAGTCTTCGATCTTTTAAGATCAATTCAGGTGAGGATGTGATTCGTGAGAGTCCAATAAATATTGTTCTTCCTAGTTTGATTCCTTACGATCGGATTGTTCTTGGATAAAATTCATTTATGGTAAGTCCGTTCATAATGTTCTTAGGAAAAAAGGTGTGATGGAAATTGTTTATAGAAAGTCCGTTCTTCGTTATTCGAGATATTTCTCAAGGATCGAAGAACGTCCATACGTTCATAGGATATTTTCATTTTAGATTGCGTGAAATGATGTTATGTTTAATTGAGATATTTACATGAAATACTTAGAGTTGATCCGACAAGAATTGAAATGTTAGATTGAAAATGTTATAGAAACGGATTGAGAATTGAAGTAATTTAAGAAAAGTACGAGATTTGAAGAATTTGATTAAGTTAAGGAAAGTATGTTTTGGCTTTGACCGTGTATGTTGGCTTTGGCCGTTATGGACCTTCGGATCACAGGTTGGCTTTGGCCGCAGGTTTGGCCACGGCCGTTATGGACCAACAGGTCACAGGTTTAGCTTCGACCCAAGGTACGGCTAAGGCCACAGGTTTGGCTATGGCCATTGGTTGGCTTGGCCAAAGGTTTGGCTACAGCCAAAGGCTGATGGACCTTCGGGTCGGAATATTAGGAAATGTTAATGTAAAGGAATGATAGAACTGGAAGTTAGGTTGTTTGTTTTGATGAATGAAAATGGATAACTAATAAGAAATGATGGAAAACTGATTGCTAAGTTGATAGAATGAGAATGCTAGGTTGTTAGGATGATATGGGGAATTCGATTGATTGATTATTGGACTGTAGTGGGTGGTATTAGGCGTCCTCACTGAGTAATTTTGTATTCTCATGCCTGCTTTTGTTATGCAGGTAACGAGTAGTTGTTTGGACCGGAGCGCGGGATGAGGAAGACCATCGGGGAGGGGTATTCAGTATTGGGATTGTTATGGGATTTTCAGGGGAATTTTTACGAAACTTATTTCATACGATTATAATATATTGACTCGGATTTATTATTAAAACTACAGTATTTATTTATGTTACTTAATGAAAGATTTCCGGGTTGGGGTGTTTTAATTTATCAGAGCGGGGTTGACCAGTCAGCCCTGTCCTGGCTGGTCGTTTTTTCGAAATTGGGATTTGTGGGAATAGGTGGAACGTACCGATGGTCTAAGTCTCGCGAGAAGGATAAGTGTTTACGATTATGTGAATGTTTGTTATGAATGTGCGTTATGATTGGATTTCTTGGTTTAATGGCTAAGAGAATTTCTGGATGAACATGTGTTAGTGTGAGCTAACTTAAGTGTCAATGCAGATGGCTAACACCAGGAGAAAGGTGAGGGATGTTCAGGAAGAGAATGTGAACGTGGGAAATGTTGAGACCGATGGAACTGGTGCTGCGGGGGTCGATGCTGGTGCAAGGGGTGCGACCAATGATGAGATACCACCCCCACCCCCGGGTGTTCCTCCAATAGATGCGGCAATGGCTAACATGATGCCGATGATGCATGCATTCTTTACGCAGGTGTTTCCGTGTCTTCAACTTCCAGTTGCAGCCTTGGTTCAGGAGGGAGAGGGGGCAAATGGGGTGCAGAAAGGACCACCGCGGACACCAAGCTATTTGGAGCATATGAACCAGATGACAAACCTCAAGACGAGATAGTTTACTGGTGGGTGTAAGCCGATAGAAGCAGACAAATGGAGGAGTCGGTTGGAGATTAACTTTTTGTCGCTGGATGGCCCAGTTGAACACAAAAGAGACCTTGCTGTCTTTTTCATTGAGGGTGATGGATATCAGTGGTGGCAAGGAGGGCTTCGCAGAGACCCAAAAAGGGTGCAAGATTGGGTGTCGTTTAAGGAGGATTTCACGAGGTAATACTTTCTAACTGAGGCTCGTATCAAGTTGGAGACCGTATTCCTTGAACTTTGTAAAGGCGCAAAATCGGTGTGCGACTATGAGCAGGAGTTTAGCCGGCTCAAAAGATTTGTTGGAAGAGAGATGGATGATGAGCAGCGTCAAATTGAAAGGTTCATGTGCGGGATGAAGCATGAACTTATGACCATGATGGTGAGCAGAGATTATCAGAAATTTGGGATATTGGTTGACAAAGTAGCTTTGGTTGAAAGTGGACTGGAGGAGGTTGCGAGGCATGAGCGTTCACGGAGGAACCATGTGTTGTCGAGGCCTAAGCAAGTTGAGAACCAGGTGGTCGGCAAGGCTGTGCCTACATGTGGAACATGTGGTATGATGCATCATGGTGTGTGCCATCAGGGTACTGGTGGATATTTCAAGTGTGGAAGTATGGACCATCAAATCCGGGACTGTCCTAATGGAGACGCAGGAATTGTTACCGTTGTGGTGTTGCTGGACATCTGGCTCAGGACTGCAGGGCACCAGCGAATGCGCAACAAGCTCGTACGCGTGGTGAACGTCCGGAAGGGGATCAGCAACCACCAGATAAGAGACAAAATGTAGCACCAAGGGTGCATATGCTGGGCGTGGAGAATGAGGCAACCCCGATCGATGGTAATTTTTGTCCCTTACATTATTTTATTATGGTTTGAATGGAATTCTTAGCATAGGGAATGTGTGACGGTTGTGTAGGAATTTTTAGTATTGGGAAAACTGAAATCCACACTTTGTTTGACTCTGGGGCGTCACATTCATTTGTGCGTCCTGAAGTTGTTGTGTGTTGGGCGTCTAAGAACGTTCTCAAAGAAAGCATCAGGATGGTTCAGCGGGTGGTGAGATACTGAAGTCGCATGCTATATATCAAGATGTTTCAACTGTAGTAGGCGATGTGGACATGCCTGGGGATTTGATGGTGTTACCAATCAAAGGGTATGAAGAAATTCTTGGAATGAACTGGATAGCACACTATCGAGCTAAGTTGGACTGTGAGAAATGTTGAGTGACCTTTACTCGGGAAGAAGGGAAGCTGGTGTTTCAAGGGAAGAAGAAGGAGACTGGAATTCCGGTAATATCGGCATTAAGATCATAACGGACTGTCGAGAAAGGATGTGAGTCATTCATAGCAACTATCACTGTTGCTGGTGCGGATAGGGAAGTGTTGTTGGCCAAAATTCCGGTGGTACAAGAATGTGAAGATGTGTTCCAAAAGCTCACCGGATTAACCGCCAACGCGGGATGAACCGTTTACGATATAATTGGAGCCTGGAACTGCTCCTATTTCCAAAGACCCTTACCTTATGGATCCAACGACAATGGCAAAGTTGAAAAAGTAACAGGAGGAATTGATCGAGAAGGGTTTCATTAGGCCGAGCAGCTCACTGTGGGGTGCACTGGTATTGTTCGTCAAAAAGAAGGATGGTAGTTTCCAATTGTGCATTGATTATCGAGGGCTGAACCAAGTGACAATAAAGAATAAGTACCCTTTACCTCGAATCGATGAGTTATTGGATCAGCTCAAGGGAGCATCGTGGTTCTCAAAAATTGACTTGCCATCAGGTTATCATCAAATCCCTATTGCAGAAGAAGAAATTTGAAAGACTGCATTCAGAAAAAAGTATGGCCACTTCGAATTCAGGGTTATGCCATTCGGGTTGACAAATGCTCCAGCGGTGTTTATGAAGCTGGTGAATGGAGTGTTCCATAAGCTCTTGGATGAGTTTGTAATCATCTTTATTTATGACATTTTGGTGTTCTTGAAAAGTCCAGAGGAACATGAGGGACATCTTAGGGTGGTGATGGAGAAACTGAGAGAGCAGAAACTGTTTGCTAAGCTAAGCAAGAGCAGTTTTTGGCAAAGGCAGATTGGGTTCTTAGAAAATGTGGTCTCCGAAGAAGGAGTTGCAGCGGATCCAGAATAGGTTGCGGCCATCGCAAATTGGCCGAGGCCAGGAACTCCCATAGAAATCAGGAGTTTCTTTGGGTTAGCGGGTTACTATCGTCAGTTTGTGAAGGGCTTTGCAAGCTTAGCAAAGCCATTGACTCTGATGATGGGAAAAGATGTGAAGTGCGAGTGGACTGCAGAATGCTAGGAGAGCTTTACGAGCTTTAAGGATAGATTAATGAGTACACCGGTGCTAGTAATGCCTCAGCCAGGAGTGGCATATGTTGTGTTCACATACGCATCAAAGAGGGGGCTAGGTTGCGTCTTGATGCAAGAAGAACGTGTGACTGCTTATGCGTCTCGGCAGCTGAGGAAAAACAAGGAGAATTATCCCACTGACGATTTGGAGATGGCAGCGGTGGTGTTTGCACTCAAGATTTGGCGTCTTACTATTATGGGGAAAAATTCCAAGTGTTTACGGACCATAAGAGCCTTAAGTACATCTCCACTCAACTAGAATTGAACCGAAGACAGAGAAGATGGATGGAGATGGTGGCCGACTATGATTTAGATATAGCTTATCACCTAGGGAAAACTAACTTAGTAGCTGATGTACTGAGTCCCCGAAAGGCGAATGTCTCGGCCGAGAAGGAGATGGAAGGGTTGATTTCGATGCTGGGGATTCTACGGGTTAATGTGTTGGCGGGCGAGTCCGTTTGTCTAGGCGAGGAAGCGGCAAATCAAGCTGACCTACTGACCCAAATAAGATTGGCTCAAGGGAAAGATGAAACACTGGTTAAGATGATCGAAGAATGTGTTGTGGGGTATTGGAAGACCGGAAACGAGACGATCATCTTCCATGGACGTGTATGTGTTCCAAACGACAAGAAGTTAAGAGAGAAGGTACTGAAGGAAGCACACCAATCTAAGTACTCCATACATTCGGGATCGACGAAGATGTACCATGACCTTAAGCGGTACTACCATTGACCAGGGATGAAAAGGGATGTAGCAGGATGGGTAGCCAAGTGCCCGACATGTCAGTTGGTGAAAGCAGAACATCAGGTTCCGAGTGGCTTATTGCAGAGTTTACCAATGCCTGAATGGAAATGGGATACGATCACGATGGACTTTGTCTGCGGGTTTCCGAAGACTAAGGGCTTCAAGGATTCAGAATGGGTGATAGTAGACCGCTTAACTAAGTCAGCACACTTCCTTCCATTCCAAATGTCAGATGGTGTGGATAAATGTGTTGAACTCTACATGAGGGAGATTGTGAAACTTCATGGTGTTCCTGTTAGCATCGTCTCAGATCGAGATCCGCGATTTGCCTCAATTTTCTGGTTGGCATTCTAGAAAGCACTGGGAACCAAAGTGCACATGAGTACGGCATATCACCCGCAAACAGATGGGCAATCGGAGCAGACGATTCAATCCCTAGAGGATTTGTTGCGGGCTTGTGTAGTGGATTGGGGTTACTATGGGAGAAACATTTACCACTAGCTGAGTTTGCGTACAACAATAGTTATCACTCAAGTATTGGAATGTCACCGTACGAAGCTTTGTATGGTCGTCCGTGTCGAACGCCCTTGTGTTGGGTTGAAGTGGGGGAGGGCCAAGATCTCTCCCCAGGGGTGCTAAAAGAAACGACAGACAAGATTAAGTTTTCAAGGAGAAAATGAAGGAGCTCCAAGATCGGCAGAAGAGCTATGAAGACAAGCAGAGGAAAGAACTGGAATTCCAAGTGGGTGAGATGGTTTACTTATAAAGAGTGTGTTTAAGGGAAAGGAGAGAACAGAAAAGATGGGGAAGCTGCAGCCGAGGTATATGGGACCGTTTAGGATTGTACCATGGTTTGGACCAGTGGCATAGCGTTTGGAATTGCCCGACGAGCTCCATCCATTCCATGATGTGTTCCATGTGTCTCTATTGGGGAAAGTGGTAAGGGATCCGACACGGATTGTCTCACAGCCACCTGAAGATTTGAGTTCTGGTTTGTCGACTCATTAAACCAATAAAAGTGACAAGGCTTCCAGACGAGAAAAATAGGAGGGAGAGATTTCCTATGGTAGAAGTTGTATGGGAGCGTAATGGGATGCGAGAGACTACAAAAGAGCATGCGAGCATGAAGAGGGCTGAGTATCCAGAGTTATTTGAGACCCAAGTGGATGAGCAGATGGTGGGTGCGGATTCAGGGACGAATTCCTCTTGAGTGAGGGAAAGTTGTAACGATCCGCTCCCGAAGTATTTTTATTTGTTAAAGATTAAGATCGAGGAGAGGTTTCTTTGTAAGAGAGCAAAATATTTCTAATGTTGGAACACTTGTATTCGTCAAGAATGGAATAAGAACTCGATTTTTCTTTATCAAATTGTCCATGCAAACTAAGTATTATTAACTAAGACTAAATGGCGATAACTAATTATAAAACGATCGGAGTATAAGCAAGGTATTGAGCGACCGTGGAGCCAATTAAGGAAAGTTTGGTCCTTCGAGAATATGGTTTCCAAGTAAGGCAATATGACTAGTCATCATTGACAGGATTATACGAAAGGAAAGTCGGGTTGGCGGGAGTCATAAGAAAAAAATGTAGATCGGTCAATCCTTTAAGGGAAAGTTTCGACCAAGCCGATTAAGGAAACTGCACTTAATTCTTGGCTTGGTGAGCAAGTCCAAGGGTAGTATAAAAGGGACCTCTAGCTATTAGTTGTGGAGACAGATGAAAGCAAGTCCTAGAGGGAGGTCAGAGCAAGATCGCAGTTCTAGAGAGAGAGTTTGGAAAGAGAGGAGCTAGCAAGGAGGACCGTAGGAACTTTCGCCGAAAAATGCAATTGAATTCAGAGTCTTCAATCTTTTAAGATCAATTCAGGTGAGGATGTGATTCGTGACAGTCCAATAAAGATTGTTCTGCCTAGTTTGATCCCTTTGGATTGAACTGTTCTTGGATAGAATTCGTTTATGGTAAGTCTGTTCATAATGTTCTTAGGAAAAAAGGTGTGATTTAAACTGTTTATAGAAAGTTCGTTCTTCGTTATTCGAGATATTTCTCAAGGATCGAAGAATGTCCATACATTCATTGGATATTTTCATTTTAGATTGCGTGAAATAATGTTATGTTTAATTGAGATATTTACATGAAATACTTAGATTTGATCCAACAAGAATTGTAATGTTAGATTGAAAATGTTATAGAAACAAATTGAGAATTGAAGTAATTTAAGGAAAGTACGAGATTAGAAGAATGTGATTAAGTTAAGGAAAGTATGTTTTGGCTTCGACCGTGTATGTTGGCTTCGGCCGTTATGGACCTTCGGGTCGCAGGTTGGCTTCGACCGTTATGGACCTTTGGGTCGCAGGTTGGCTTCGGCCGCAAGTTTGGCTACGGCTGTAATGGACCGATGAGTTGCAGGTTTGGCTTCGGCCGAAGATACGTCTACGACCGCAGGTATGGCTACGGGCGCAGGTACGGCTATGGCCGCAGGTACGGCGACGGCCGCAGGTACGGCGACGGCCGCAGGTATGGCTACGGCCACAGGTTTGGATACGACCATAGGTTGGCTTTGGCCAAAGGTTTGGCTATGGCCAAAGGCTGATGAACCTTTGGGTCGGAATGGTAGGCAATGTTAAAGTAAAAGACTGATAGATCCGGATGTTAGGTTGTTTGTTTTGATGCATGAAAATGGATAAGTAATAGGAAAAAATGGCTAAGTAAGAAATGATGGAAAACTGATTGCTAAGTTGATAGAATGAGACTGGTAGGTTGTTCGGTTGGAATGGGGAATTTGATTGATTGATTATTGGACTGTAGTGGGTGGTGTTGAGCGTTCTCAATGAGTTCTATTGTATGCTCATGCCTTCTTTTGTGATGAAGGTGACGATTAGTTATTTGGACCGAAACGCAGGACGATGAAGACCATCTGGGCGGGGTATTCAGTATTGGGATTGTTATGGGATTTTCATGGGAATTTTTACGAACCTTATTTCATACGATTATATTATATTGACTCGAATTTATTATTAAAACTTTTGTATTTACTTATGTTTCTTAATGAAAGATTTCCGGGTTGTGGTGTTTTACGCTTCCTTTTGACTGTTTACAGACGACACAACGTTCCATGAACCATTCGACATTTTGACGTAAAGAAGGCTAGAAGTAAGAAGAGGAGACAAGGTGCAAGGTACGATTGCGGCCCATATGACCTTCACGGTGTAGTTCATTGAGAAGGTACAAGCGAAAGCTGGAATCTGGAATACACAACTGATTACCACGGAAGAGGAAGTCGTCATGGATTGCATAGGCCGAAGAAGCGACACCATCGAGAACAACTTGGTAGATCTTGCCAAAGAATGGGTCGTCATGATAGAGGTTGGCCAAGTGATTAAAACCATACACAAATGCATGCAATGTTGTCAAAAGAGAGCGACGACGGGTTAACGCGCCAGGAACCCTATTAGATGCACCGGACGTGTGCTTGATGACAAAGGTGAAATGCTAGAAGTATGAAATCCAAGAAGCATGACGAGATGAGGCCTTACCCTGGCTACTTATGTGCTTGAGCGCATCACGGTCGGTGTGAAGAACGAAATCCTTATGAAACAAATAATACCTCCAATGCTTAATGGCCTGGCCGATTGCGTAGAATTCAATGTCATAAGTGTTATAACGTGAGCGTGCTCCCCCGCCAGTTTTTTCACTATAAAAGGATATTGCACGGCCTTTCTGGCTTAGAACCGCACCAATTCTTTTGTCAGTGATTGTTGTGGGAGTAGGCCACGATTGAATTGCCGAGATTTTGTTTGGATCGACCGCAAGACCTTGTGATTAGACTATATAGCCGAGAAAGTGGATGGTTAACGATCTGAACTGACATTTTTTAAGCGTGGCGAAGAATTTTTCAAGATGGAGAACAAATAACACCTCTTCAAGGTGTTGTATGTGGTCGGCGAGAGACATGCTGAAGATCATGATGTCATCAAAATAAACCATGACAAACTTTCCTATGAACGGACCCAAATCCTGGTTCATAACGCGCATGAATGTGCTTGGAGCGTTAGACAAACTGAAAGGCATCACCATCCATTCAAAATGACCTTCCTTGTCTTGAAAGTTGTTTTCCATTCATCGCCCATATTGATTTGAATCTGATGATACCTACTTTTTTGATCAAGATTGGAGAAGATAGAGGCAATACCAATTTGATCTAGCAAGTCATCAAGACGAGGAATCGGGAAACGATAACGAACTGTGATTTTGTTTATAGCTTGACTATCCACACACATTCTCCACGAACCATCTTTTTTGAATGATAAGGGATGGAACCGCGCACGGAGAATGGCTTTCGCCGAGAAAATCCTTGGGGACTAGTTCTTCTACTTAGCAACATAATTCTTCGTGTTCACTTGGGCTCATGCGGTAATGAGAACGGTTTGGAAGGGAGGCGTATGGGAGTAAGTCAATACGGTGTTGGATATCTCGTAGAGGAGGAAGTTCATCTGGAAGATCGTCTGGAAAGACATCCGGGAACTTAGAGATGATGGACGCAAAGGTAGGTGGTATTTCCGTTGGGTGTTGTAGGACCTTTGGTTTGGAGATGACTATGAGGACAATACCGGCTTCATCCATAGTGGAGATGAACGGAGTGCGCTTAAGGTATAGCACGAGAGTGGTGTTAGTATTAGTGGCTTCTTTGGCGATGTCTTTGGGCAATAGCTTGAGGATGTACATGCGGTTGGTGAGAGTGAAGCTCTAGGTGTTAAGGAAGCCGTGATAGATAATGAGGCTATCAAATTCCCAAGGCCGGCCGAGAAGTAAGTGGCACGCATCCATGGGGGAAATGTTGCAATAGACTTGATCCTTATATGACGGGCCGAAGGAAAAAAATAAACTAATGCTCGTCGTGTGACCACGAGATCATGGTTTTGTTGTAACCATGAAAGCTTCTAAGGTGAAGGGTGGGGTTCATCTTGCAACTTGAGTTTGGTAACCGCTTCAGCTGCTATGAAGTTTTCACAGCTTACGTAGTCAGTTACAAAGGAGCAAACACGTCAATTTATTGTACACCATGACTGAAAGAGTTTGTTGTATTGGGGAAACTGTTCGTTGGCCTTTGGTGTGAAGAACGAATTCCGCACCACTAGGAGATTACCTGAATTGGAGTAGAGTTCTTTCTTCCTCGTCGTGTGGTTCGTCGTAATAGGTGGGCTCGTGATCTTGCTAGACTTCGTCCATAAGTAATCCGCGTCTGGTTAGAGAAGGGCACGCGGACTGTCAGTGGACAGTCCCTCCACAAGAAAAACATTTGAAGCCTCCAGGACGAGGTTTCTGATTAGGATTAACATGTATGATTGCTGTCTCAGGTTTGGTAGTAGGCGTTTCGGTCGAGGGATTTTGAGGAGTGGTCTGCCTGGGTGGTCGGGTTGCACCCCAAGCTTGAAACCTGGTTTGGCCTTGAGCCTACACTGTCATGGCTTGTTGATGGGATTTAAAGATAGACTGAAGTCAAAATAGGTTCAAGGTAAATTGAATTTGTTGACGTAGTCCTCCGATGAAACGCATGGTGAGTTGTTCCACCGTATCACGTACTTTTACACGATTGATCATCTTGAAAATTTCAGCTGTATCTTCATCAACGGTACGAGTTCCTTGCCGTAAATTTTGAAATCTATGGAACATCAACTGATCATAGTTATAGAGTAAAAAGTTCTTGCGCATCTCTAAGTTTATCCCATGAGGCGATCTTTTTTTACCTAACCTCGACCGAGTTGTCTTGACTTGAGACCACCAAGCCGCTGCTCGATCACGAAATCGAATGGCTATAAGTGGGACATATTGATCATGCAAAATTTGTTTGAATTCGAGGATTTCTTCCACGGTTACAAACCAATCTAAAAGTTCTTCGGCCACGGTACCATAAAACTCGGGGAAGTCTATTTTGAAACTAGATTTCCACGCTGAATTGTTGTTGTCTTCGTCCGAGTCCGAGTCAAAATTTTTGGGACGTTGGCAGCTATGGCATAGTGGGGCAAAGGGGTTGGGGTCATTATCGGAGTCGTCGGAGATGGTAAACTGGTCGGGTCGGTGATGGCGGTGTCTAGAGTTTGGGCATTGCGTTGTGAGCGCAGCAACGGTTACGATGAGGTCTGCGATTTGTGGTTGGAGATCGTTGATGGATTGTTGAGTAGCTGGGATATCATCATCGACTTGTTGTTGAGAAGGAGACTTTCGAACCATCATAGAAGTCTAGCTGGATTTGGAGCTTAGCAAAGCTCTGATACCAACCAGGAGCAGCGTACGACTTGGGTGACTCGATCAAGAACTATTAGGGTTCGTAGAGACATGTTCTTGGATCGATCAAGAGTTTCTTTCGATAGCTTCTTGAGACCAACTTCTTGTTAGATGAATTGAATCGAATCTTTCAATGTAATAAGCAAAAGCTTTGTTTTATCAAGCAAAAGTCTCTGGAAAAGTGTTAAGCGAGTTCCTTATATATGACCCTTTAGACCATCATTAAAATCTAAATCCTAATAGCAAAAGGAATTATCAAAACACATAACAAAAAAATGAAATATTACTAAAACACATAAGAAAAAAGAAATATTTCTAATTGTAAAGTTTTGGTTGGCGCCAATGTGCTAGATGCTGCTGCATCATGAAGCAAATGATAAGTCTGGGGAAGTTTCTGTACTATAGATTTTACCAGTTTTCAGCCATAGTATATCTGCTTGTTAGAGTCTATTATATATGTTTGGAGTCTATTTTAGAGTATTTTCAAGTCCAAGTATGTTTTGGAGCATTGTGGAGATTATGAAGCTTATTGATGACGAAACTCATAGCTATTCAAGAAATTAGAAGTCAGAGTCGAGATTCAGAAGACGTGTCGATCGACACTGCATCCATGGTGTCGCTCGACACCCGTGCGAGTAGTCGGGCCGACTTAAGACCGACTCAAGCCTAGAAGATCCAAATAATTGCCGGAATACCCTTTGCCAAATTTATACCTAGTATTTATAGGTTTTGCCATGATTGGGCAACATTCCACCTTACAATTCACCACCATTCTTAGAAGTTTTTTAGCTATTATTTGAGAGAAGATTAAGAACTCCTTCAGAGCTTTTGTATTGGAACTCCAGTTTTTCTACCTTATTTTTTATGCATTCTATTCAGATTATTATATATGTTATTCGGTAAATATAAAATAAAAATAAAAATAAAAATATAATTGATATAAATTGTTAAATGTTTTAAAATAATGGCAGTTAGATATAGTATTTTAATTTATTTAAAGGCAGAATTAATGCAAGTGTGACAAGAAAAATACTGAATTTTCAAATAATATTATACATATAATACATTGTTAGAAATACATTCTTGGTAACAAAATCTATCTCATCTCTTCTTCTTCTTCTTAAACCCTTAAATCATAATAATCATCGTGGTGCGGACACCAATATACCAGACTCAACTGAAAGTGAATCCAGAGAGACCAGTGACCAGTTAGATTAGGAGCAGGAGGATAACCTGGAACTGAATGATCTGCAGGAGCAATTGGATGAGCTGGAGCTGGTCGATCTGTGTACAGATGGTTGGACAAGTTTTGGAGAGGAGTTACTTGATGCTTCTTAACTCAACAGTGGACAAGGAGATCAGATTGTTCAATCCATATGGCATGGAGAACGACTTAGCTGGGGCAGAATGGAAGAGGATCAGCTTCAATAAACATATGGGCAAGAGAACTTGATGGAGGATGCGCTTGTCTTCTCAGTTGGACCTGTAACAGGATCATTAACAAAAGCTCAAAGAGAAGCACCTCTACACTTAAGTTCCTGGCGTGAAAAGAGAAGAGGAGTTAACCAAGAAAGAAGAGAAATCAGACGACTGGTTTAATCTCTTTATGTTCAATGATTTGTAATGTGCTTTTAATTTTAACCAAAGACAATCTGCTGTAAGATTAAACCAGTAAACCAATTTCAATTAGAATTAGGATTAGATTAAGCTAAAACATTATGGTGTAGGATTAGGTTTTCTTAGGACGTTTTTATTTATTGTACGCAGCTGGAAGTTAGTTTATAATCAATCAATCAAAGAATTTTCAGCAAACTGCTTTCTCTGTTCAGCAAAAGGAACATTGATCTACATTTAAGGGAAGGAATTTCTGTGTGAATCAATCTAAGACAATATAGGGTGATCATGTGTCTTTGAGTAGCAACGCATCTCTGAAACCCTCCTTTGCAACAAAGAGAAGTCCATCGTCCAAACTGAGTGCTAGTAGCCTCCAGGACAACCCACTTCCATCTCCTTCGAGTGATCCAGGAATAGAAGCCTATCGAGGACGGTACCAAGTGGTATCAGAGCCACTTGAAAGTTTGGGTTAGCGTTTGTCTACTCTGATCATTCACTCCATTAAATACTTCTCTTATCGTTCTATCTAGTGTAAGATAACCCGACGAACCCTTAAAAACAAACAAAGAAAAACAGAAAAGAAAAGAGATCTAACGATCCAGAAAAAAAAACTTTCTGAGGAGAAATCCAACAAAGAATGAGCTGACGAGAAATTCAGCTGGGTGGTAATGCGTTTTAGCAACAAAAATCTTGCAATCTCTCTATGTATGTTCACGAAGGAATCATAGTTTTAGAACTTAAGTGTTTTTATTTTTAATCTTAACTGAATTTGTGAGAAAGGCAGAGACTTGGCGCCTCAAACTGAGTGAGAGAGAGACTTGTATTGTTGCTATCTTTTTCTAACTTGTTTTTCAGGTTCAATTTCTGATGAAAATAAAGATGGGAGGCTGTAGATGAACCTTGTGTTCCACAAATCCAACTTGATCAACTGCAATTTGAAGCTATGATAGATGAGATCACTAGGAGAATTCAGAGAGATATCCAAGCTAACATTAGATATCCAAGCTAACATTGACTTGCCTGGTATTGAACAAGTTGAAGGTGGAGCGTCTGAGCGAGTGAGGATCAGAGGTAGGAGAAGAGCTCGTGTAGTAGAAGACAAGAAGACTTAGCAGAAGAGAGTGAAGGTGGTTCCCAAGATGAACAATCTAACATGTACAACAACAGGCGACAACAATCTGAAGGTAATCTAGGAAGCTTCAAACTGAGGATATCACCATTCCATGCAATAATGATTCTGATGCCTACCTGGAGTGGGAGAAGAAGATAAAGCTGTTCTTCAGTTTCCAACACTATTCTTAGGAGAGGAATGTCAAGTTAGCAGCTACTGAATTTTGTGGTTGTGCTATAAAGTGGTGGGAGCAGATTGCAGCAACAAGGAGACACAATTGCGAGTCTAAAATAACATCCTGGTTTGAGATGAAAACTGAGATGAAGAAGAGGTTTGTTCCTTCCCACTATGGAAAAGACCTTCACTAGAGTTGAGAAGGTTTTCTCAAGGATCTAAGAATGTTGAACACTATCATCAGGAGTTGGATACACTCATCATGAAAGATGAAGTGATTATGGATGCTGAAGCAACATTGGCTAGATTCCAGGGAGGATTAAACATAGATATCCAAGATAGGCTGGGGTTACAAGACTATGAGGACATGGATGAGTTGTTGCACAATGAAATTCTGGTTGAGCAATAAAACAAAAGGAGGAGCACTACCAGGTGTCAATTCGGCTCTGCCTCTAAACCATCCGACTCTAGGGATGACAAGTCTTTTGTTAAGCCAAAAGAAGGATCCTCATCAGTGAGAAGCATGTGTGGAGACAAGGGTAAGGGATCAGCAACACCTACTAGGTCCAAGAATGTCAAGTGCTTTAAATGTCAGGCATGTGGACACTATGCTAATGAGTGCACCAACAAGAAGACTGTGATCATTCTAAAGAGTGGTGAAGTAGTTTAAGAAGATGAGAATCCGGATGATGAATTTGATGAGGAAGATGTGGGTTACTCTATCCAAGGAGAGTTGCTAGTCACCAGGAGAAATATTAATGCTCAACCAAAAACAAAGGAGCATGAACAGAGAGAGAATATGTTTCAGACCATATGTCTTGTCCTGAACAAGGTGTGTAGCTTGATAGTTGATGGAGGAACAGGCACAAATGTTGAAAGTGAGACACTGTTGAACAAGTTAGATAAGGCCTAACTTAAGACGGTAAGGCCTAACTTGTTCAACAGTGGATCATGTGTCTTTTCTAAAATTGATTTAAAGAGTGGTTACCACCATATTCGAATGAAGGAAGGGATGAGTGGAAGACTACCTTTAAGACTAAGTTATGATTGTATGAAGGGCATGCAATTTGGTATTACTAATACACCTAGCACATTCATGAGGCGAATGAATCATGTCTTGAGAGCTCTTATTGGTCGATTTGTTATTGTTTACTTTGATGATATATTGATTGACCATGAAACAACATGTTGAGCATTTGAGATAAGTTCTAGGTGTGCTTAAGAAAGAGATCTTGTATACTAACTATAAAAAATGTTCTTTTGGAATAGATAACCTTGTCTTTTTAGGTTTTGTGCGACATCACAGGGCATACAGGTTGATGAAGAGCAGTTAAAGGCTATAATGGAGTGGCTAACCCTAAACCCGTTGGAGAAGTGAAGAGTTTTCATGATCTTTCTGGCTTCTAGCCATCAAGAAAAGGTTTGGATTCACTTGGGGAGAAGCTCAGGAAGATGCATTCCAAGACTGTAAGGGAAGTTAACAAGTGTTAACAAGTCCTCATTTACTTCTACTCCATGACTTTCTTAAAACTTTTGAAATAGAAAGTAATGCTTCTGGACTGGGAATGGGAGCTGTGGTGATGCAAGAGAGGAGGCATATAGTTTACTTCAGTGAGAAGCTTGGAGGCGCCATGATATAGCCTATTAATTACCATTTTCAGACCATGTTATAGGCTCTATTTAGGGTCTATTATGTGTGTCTAGACTATGTTTTAGGGTCATTACAGGTCCAAGTATGTTTTGGAGATATATGGAGATACTTGGAGCTTTTGGAACATTTAGAGAAAAATAATCCGTAGTTGATCAGTTAGAGAGTCAAAGTACAAGACAGTCGTCGATCGATGACACAACATTGTCATTGACCGATGTTACAAGACCAAGATCGATCGATGTTGAACACTTACCATCAATCGACAGCCATTTCACAGACAACCGATCTCAAGTCCAAGTTAGAGATAAATGACGAAGATACCCTGAACGAGTTTTGACATAGATTTTGGGTTTTATATTTATGTTTTATGTATTACACGCAAGTGTGTGTGTTGGAGAGATTTAGTTTTCCAATATATTTTTAATGTTTTTAGGGAAAAAGATTCATAACTCCTTTGGGAGATTCGTATTGGAACCCCAATATTTTATCTATGCATTATATTCAGACTATTGTTCTTACTTTAATTATGTCTGAGTAGTTATCAACTAGATCTAGGGTTGAACGATAACAATCATGGATTAGCCCAAAAGTAGGATTTCTAGGTTAAGTTAATATCTATCAATTGAGTTGTGCTTAATGCTTGCATTCTAGAATAACTAACTATGATCTCGAAAGTACGACATGGACGACTACAAGAGTAGGTTTTGTGCCAGAATATACTCCATTGAACTAGGTTGTTAGGCGCATGCGAGAGCTGTTCTAATTAGCTTGGTGAAGATATCAAGTCTCGTTCACACTTCCTTCTGATTTCACCATCGATCGACATCAGGCCTTAGCCGTCGATCGATGGTCTTTCCTTTTGCTCGCATACAAGAGTTGGAGTTAAAAGGGTAAGAATAGTTAATATTTGAGTTCTAGAATAATTACATTTCCGTGCTTCCTATTCTCTATAACCCATTAAGCTTGAAACCATAGGTCTATCATACTTACATTTGAATCTAGTTAGTTTAATAGCATATTTCCATATTTACATTATTATCATATTTTCATATTTCATCTACACCTCATAATAAAGAATATCTCCTTAAATTGATTAATTGCAACTAATATATATATATATATATATATATATATATATATTTACCTAGCTTAGTCTTTAGAAATAAGAAATTTATTGTATGCCACTGCTCTCTGTGGATTCGATCCCTAAGTACTAGACCTGATCTCTCTTGGCAAGAGTTTTATTTGTGTGTTAAGATTAGGGTTAATTTGATAGTTCATTGTTAAGGATATTCATACCCTGCTAGAACGATAAACACACCATGCAAATTTGGCACCGTTTTTGGGGAGCATTGATAGCCATCAGATTTAATTTCTAGGATTTAGTCTAGGTTTGTTTTTACTTTCAAGTTACTAAATTTTTCTTTTCTTTGTGTTTCAGGTACATGCAAAAAAGTACCAGGAGCAATTAAGGACAAGAACTATTATTCTCAGACCCAGAGAAAAAATAACGTACGATCCGCAAAGAAAGACGACAAGCATCGATCGAAGGCATCTACACAGCGTCGACCGACACTTCTTTATGGACAGCATCGATCGACATAGATCACACCTCATCGATCGACAAAAGCTTACCCGCATTGATCGATTGCATCAAAAGAGTTCAGATGGTTGCGACTTTAGTATTGGTTCATAATAAGAATGGAGACTTGCGTGACCTCAATGGTCAAAAGATAGACCATCAGGGGTGCTGTAATCCCTGATACAGAAGCAGAAGGCGAAGCAGACGCTGCAGTAGCTCAACCTGAAGCTAATGCCCAAGCTGTTCAGAGAACGCTGGTTGACTACAACCGTCCAGACCAGTTCTATGCCAACAGATCCGCCATTCGTCCTCCAGCTTTTCAGAGAAACAATTTTTAGATCAAGCCCACTTTCTTTGGACTTGTAGCGCAGACGCCTTACCATGGATTGCGACATGAGCATCCTATGGATCATCTGTAGCGATTTGAGGATCTAGTGACTGCTATTAAAGCTAATGGAGTCTTTGGGTACTATCTCTTTTGTAAGCTCTTCACTCACTTGTTGGAGAAGCCTCATATTGGCTTAAGTAGCTATCGCCAGGATCTCAGACATCCTGGAATGACATCAAGAACGCTTTCTTGCGTAACTTCTGTCATGACGCGAGAGCAGAAGATCTAAGGAGAAAGATTGCTACTTTTTCACAAGAACCTTCAGAGTCTTTTAGAAACTCCTGGATCTGATTCAATTCATACCAGAGAGATTGTCCACATCACAGGTTCAACGAAGTGCAGCTTCGTAGCACTTTCTTAAAAGGTATTGGATTACAGTATTAGATGGTTTTGGACATAGCTAGTGAGCGAAACTTCAGCACCAGTAGTCCTGAAGAAGCTACGAGATTGATTGAGAATCTGGCATCCAGCAGCAGTACCAAGAACACAGATTTTGAGAGGAGGAAATCAACTCCATATGTGAGCAAGGAGCATATTGAAGAACTCAAGGTCAAAGCTGGATAGTGTTCAGAAATTTCCCAAGAGGCAGGTTACTTTTTTGGAAGTAGAAGCAATAGAGTCTTAAGAATATGAGACTGAAGAAGAGGATGTGAACAACATCGATGAGAATGGTTTCCAGAGACAAAGGAATCTAGGTTTCAACAGGAACTCCTATTGGACTGATCAAAGGAGTAACTTTAATCATAGTTCACAGCAAAAGCCTTTCAACAACAACAAAACTTATGGATCTTCCTATTACCAGAATCCTCCTCCAGAAGCTCAAGAAAGCAAGATCGAAGCAATGGTTGACAGAGTTTAGAGGGACAGCAGAAGATGAATGTGGATTTCAGTGGAAAAATAGATAGTCTGTACGTCAACCTCAATACCAAGTTTGAAAACCTCAGCACCCATGTAAAGAAGTTGGAGAATTAAGTGATTCAAACAAGTGAAACCATAAGGAGCCATGAGAGCTTGATTAATGATGATTTTTTTTGCAGGAAGTTAAGAGAGAGAAGCTCCAAGAAAGTGATTTTGGTGTGGAAAGTTCGATGTCATTCGGCAGTTCTCATTGGTGTCGATCGATAGTGAAGCCTGCAGTATCAATGCCTTCGTGTGAATCGACTGACGTCAATGGACACAGATGTCAGAGCACTGACCGATAGAGTTATATACGTATCGATCGACAGTGCGACCTTAGCATCGATCGACAAAAGAGGAAACCCTTTGGACTGCCGAAAATCAATGAGAGCTAGATTGTCCGTCCGATCGCGATGGTTTCAGAACAAAATACAAACATGTCTGAAGCTACGGATCTAGATAGAGAAGATGAGGGAAACTCCAAGAGGAAGCAAAAGATCCCCAAACATCAATGCAGAGAAGCCAATGAAAAGGAGATGGATAGCTTTGATAAATGAGTTTTTAAAATTCCTCTAGATATCTCTTTTGATGAAGCTAATTATACTCACAGATTTTGGATGTATTTCAGAGAAAAAAAGAGAGACAAATGATGATATATAAATCATGTTCAATCATCTCAGAGAGAAGATGAAGAAAAGGACTTGTCTGAGGAAGAAAAGTGATCTTGGAAAGTTCGTGATTCCATGATTCATCAAGGGCAACGAATATCCCAATGCCCTTTGTGATACTGGATCATCAGTGACATTATGCCAAACTCTATGGCAGAAGAGCTGAACCTTAGAGTGGTACCCTCCAATGACTCTTTCACATTTGTACACTGCTCAAGAGTGAACTCATGAGGAATGGTAAAAGATGTTCCAGTCAAGATTAACAACACCCTAGTCCCAGTAGACTTCCACGTGATGGACATCAGGACAAATTGGAACTCTTCACTACTAATTGGGAGAGCATTCATGGCCACCGTGGGAGCCATATGCGATATGAAGTTAAACAGGCTGTATCTATCTCTAATGGATCAAAATATTTTTTATGAACCTATTAAGAATAAGAGCAAAGTTACTCTTATTAAGTTATGTAATGTTTCAGAGCTTGTGGACACATGCTTCTGCGATTATGAGTTCAATGAGGAGTCCGAAGAAGGCGCATCGATCGATACCCAGCCTAGACAATCGATCGACGAGCTTGTAGTTCAACAATCGATCGACACTCACCCTTCAGAACTGATCAACACCTACCATACAAATCTTGATTACAACTCAGCCTATCTCGAGCACGACGAAGAATACAAAGAAGAAGAGATAATCGAATACCGAGGTACTGCTATGGAAGAGGCTGGTGTTTTTCATGTTTCCCATGAACTCGGGAAATTGATGTCGATCGATGGTAACAAATGACGTGGGTGTGTTTTTATATTCTAATAGGGTATAAATATCCTAAACAAATAACTGGCAAAGTAACCCATAATCCTAACACACAAAATAATAATACTCTTGTCAAGAGAGATGTGGGAACCGAAATTTGCACTGTCGATTTCCCGTTAATTAGGAACGCAGAGTAAACCCTAGTTTCCCAGAGGTACCGGATATCTACTAACCACACACTAATCAGTCAGAACATGAAGTAAATACTGAGGAACAAATTAAGAATCAAAAAGAGAACAAATATATGTCTTATTCCGAATTTGCGTATGAGAATTTACAAAAGGATAGGAGCCTCGGCTATGAGAGCTGACAGCGAGATCCTTAGTTCTAATAACCTAAGATTGCAAAACCCTAATTGACTCGCAGCTAAGATAACAAAAATGGAAAGTTGTCTAAATGCTCTAAGTGCTAAGCTATGTTTGCTCTGAGTGGAGATTTTTGTGTCTCTATGCATCATCACCCTTGAAGTTCTTATATACTCCTCTAGAGGCGGTTTGCTCTTTCCCCTTATGCCATTGGTCGAATTTATCGCTTCGCATAAATATTCCTTTTTTCCTCAATCTTCAAGATTATCTTCGGAAATTTAACATTTATCCTTCAATCTTAACATTTATCCCTTCCAGCAGAATAAAAGATAAACCATAACAAAGTTTGGGCTTGATTTCGGATAAAGTCGTGATTGGACCTTTAGCCGAGCTTTAGACCACGTCGGGTCATTTTCTGACTTAGGTGTTTCTATGATTTTATAAAAAGAGCATGCTAAGACGACGTCGTCCGAGAGTTAGGATCTTTTGTATGGGGCATGTGACTATAGGTGTTTATTTAACCGTTATCGTCTCATACGATCGACCCGATCCTTTCTCGAGAAAAGAGTTCTTTCGGTAAAGTTCCAATGTCAATCCCGTTCGAGACGGAACAAAGATAAGTTCGATCAAGTATTGACAAAGAGAGTTTAACGAAGACGAGGTGAAACTGGATTGATTTGATCCGACTTTCCAAACGAGCGAGTCAAATTGCTTGTGCCATTTAACTCGCCCGTTCGTCGAGTTGGCCTTGTCCAACTCGCCGTACGGGTGAGTTGGTCGTGTCGTTTCAACCAACTCGCCCGTACAGAGAGTTGGTTGGTTTGTGCCATCCAACTCGCCCGTATGGCGAGTTGGCCTTGTCCAACTCGCCGTACAGGCGAGTTGGTCGTGTCGTGCAAGCCAACTCGCCCGTATGGTGAGTTGGACAGTCCAACTCGCCCGTATGGTGAGTTGGACAGTCCAACTCGCCCGTATGGTGAGTTGGACAGTCCAACTCGGCGGACGGGCGAGTTGGTTTGTTCGTTCCGTCCAACCTGCCCGTATGGTGAGTTGGACAGTCCAACCCCGTCGTACGGGCATGTTGGTTGGTCTATGCCGTCCAACTCGCCCGTATGGTGAGTTAGCCTTGTCCAACTCGTCATACGGACGAGTTGGTCGTGTCGTGCCATCCAACTCGCCCATATGGCGAGTTGGACGGTCCAACTCACCGTACGGGCGAGTTAGTTGGTTTGTGCCATCAAACTTACCCGTATGACGAGTTTGAGAGTCCAACTCACCGTATGGGCAAGTTGGTTGGTCTGTGCCATCCAACTCGCCCGTATGGCGAGTTGGTCGACCCATGTAGCTTGATTTGCCCATTCGACAGGGTGGATGTCTTACTCGGCCATCTTCTCCGTTCGGGGATTTGGATGATCCAGTCCTCTAGTTGTTTCTTCAGCCGTTCGGGGATACGTTTACCTGAGGTCTTTGAACAAACTCTTCCTGATGTCTCATTTGTGCAGACCTCTCCTTTGTGGTCAGTCAAGATTTCACCTCATTTTTTTCGTTTCCCTTATTCCGAGTCAGTTTCAGCAAGAACGCATTTTCCCAGTAGGTTTCCGATGTTGATTCCGTCGTAACCGATTTTGACCCCAATAGTTAGCCCCCAGCTCAGTAGAATCGCTAGGTTCTAGCTAGTGGTTTTGGCAGGTTTGGTAAGCTAGGCGGAATTAATGTTTGAAAAGGTCCGTTGAAAGTGGTCTACTTATTCCTCCAAGAGCGGAATGCAGTAGGATTGGGGCTGTGCCTTTTGAAGTCTGCCTACGTACCCTTGTAACAGGGATTAAACCTTTCGTAGTTTGTTCTGGAGTTAAGGTTCTTACTTCATGTTTTCCAGTGAGACCCTTATGGTTTAGTTGTGTGTCAGGTAGACATTATCAGGCATGTTTCTACCAACGACATTGTATATTGGACCTATGTCGGCCTCGAGACCAGCCTTGTAGGCTGTTTATTTTGGCCGAGTGTGGTCATACTTATGTTTTCGGGACTGACAGCGTGTGGATTTGGATCCTGACCGCTTTTCGATTTGTTTTAATGAATAAACTTGGATTTTTTCTTGAAAATTAGTTTAAGTAGATTCGGATTTTTGTTATGTATAGAGGGAGGGATACGAGTTGTCATCTTGTTCCCAACTCTTTTGCGGATCATCCTATTTGTTGCTCGTTCGAGAAGTTTTTCAAAGTTTCGTGAGAGCTTAAATATGGACTTGTATGCTAGGAATCGAGCATCTCTTCGAGGAAAATTTATGTCTCCCGAAAGTGCTGACCAAAATTTTGGATTTCTTTTGTAGCGCTATTACCCTTGTGTCGGGTGTTCGAGAGCTATCTCTACAAGATGGCTTAGTCTGCTTAGGTTGTTAAGAGTTTGTTGTGATCAGCAACAAACTTATTTTTAGATATAATCGTTTTTCAACCTTCGCGAAGGATACATGTTTAAGAAGGTGCGTATATTTTATAGTCGCGGACGGACTGGTTTTAAGGTTAGCATTCCGTTTCGGAAAGTTTTGACCAAAAACAGTTCTCCAAGCGTTAGCGACGTCTCGCTGTGTCGAAAGTTAAGTTTTTTATTTCGTATGCCGCATTTCGTGCTTGAAATGTTTGCGGGCTTGAATATGTGTGGTATCGCAAGGTTTTTGTTTAACCTTACGGAAGAGAAATGTTTTGTTTTTTTCCGAGGAATTAGGACCAATGGGTCGCGTAAATTTGTCCCTAAGAATATGCGACTTCCATCATTGTTCTTTGTGAAGAGTCGTCCCCCGAGATTTATTTCGTCTATAGTTAAGGATGCTCCGTATAGCTCTAGGAGCTTTGTTATGAGTTTTTCCTTACGTGCCGCTTTTCACTTGTAAAACGCTATGGGTTTAGAGAAAACTGAAGAACATATTGAACTTGGTTGGTTGTCGACAAGTTTCTGTTTTCCGTTAACCGTACGGTGGTTACGACTAAGTTTCGATATTAAGAATTTGTCGTATGATTTGCGATTTTGGGTTATACGATTGTTATTTGCACTTGGCGTTTTTAAACTAATCGTGGATTGTCGTTTTGCCGCTAAGTTATTGGGTGAGCAGTTGTTACTCAAACATTTTGGCTCGGTGTGAAGGATGTGTTCAGCCGAATAGCCGAGGATGTTGCTGGTCACGGATAGACTACGGCACGTTCGTGTTAACATTAAGGTCATGCTAGTTTAGAAATTTCCTATAGAGGATACCGAATTCCAGTTTGGATTTTTATCGGATGGAGTAATTGGATGAGGAGTGAGATCTGTAAGATCGTAGTGCGAAGAGATAAAGTTCAGTTTTTTCGTTGAGAGACGAGTCATATCACTTTGTTTTTAGTTATACGCAAATTTTCCAAAACACTTCTCCGTAAAACTTGCTACATTTGTTTCCGAAAGTTTCTTCACATAATTTGGTGTGGCTATACGAAGGATGTTTCGCGTAAGATGTACGAGAAGTGAATGGCATAGAAGTAAGTTGTGAATGTCTCTCACAGAATACTCGTGATATTTGCGAATGGGGAATGTGTTTTCCTCATTCACTTTTCCGCATTGCGAAGTCATTTTTTCATGACACCGATCTTCTTTTTTCGTAGGTTCTTTCCGTATATAATGTCATAGTTATACGAAAGTAATGGATGCTTGGTTTTATGAGGCATCACATGGCCTAAATGATTTTCTGTCTACTACTGCAAGAGTTTGCTTTGTCGAAAGCGTTTTCTTGATGTCGAGACAATTTTTTTGAAGTATGGGAGTATACGAGTGTAGTATACGTACCTACTCCCTCTCTTTTTTTACGAAAGAAGACGGCTTAGCCGATATTTTGAAGGGTTGTGTACGTTTTTTCTTACGAAGATTGGAATGATCGAGAATCCAGGTCAGTTTAAAGACGACGCTAGGATTTTGACTTGGGGACTTTCAGGTTGACGATTAGGAATACGTCGGTTTAAGAAAATACCTAGGAACGAGACGGTTTTAAGAAGAAGTTCGTGTTTCTAGTTCCTTCTTTCCTTAGGAAGCGAGCTAAGTCTGTGTGGCGATCGTTTCTCAGTTTTCCGAGAGTTTAGTCCGGTTTGCAAAATTTGCATAAGCAGTCACAGAACAATAGATCAACACAGGAAAAATCCTAAGATTTAGATCGCTAGACTATTCTCCTAGATCCTAAGTTCCCTAAAGTTTTATGGCGATCTCCGAAGCGTTTTTATTTCTTAGTACCTTCCTACGAAAATTCCAAGTCTGATTTCAAAAAGTTCCAAGCCGGCCATACCTTATTTTTCTCGAAGGTTTGGGTTCACCTCTTCTCTGTTTTGCTTGCTCATCTCCCCTTCCTCTTCTCTTTTCTGTACGCCCCTTAAGAATGGTAACAATATTAGTTATTCCAGGCCGCTTTTAGGCTCGAACCTCTCTTGCGGTTTTTATCGTAAAGTTCCCACGGTAACTCCAATCGAGACGAAACAAGAGATGTTTCGATCGGGGTTCAAAGGAGAAGGCTAAGATGGAGGTAAGGGCGAGTAGGATTCCCAATAGGGCGAGTAGGATGCCCAATAGGGCGAGTAGTATGCCCAAGAGGGTGAATAGGACACCCAAGAGGTCGAGCAGGAGCAAGCCAAGGAGTTTAGGCAAGTCTCACTTGTTTTTGTCGTAAAATATCAATGAAACTCCGATTGAGATGACACGAAAAGTGTTTCGATCAAGATTCTAAACAGAACAAAAAGGAGAAGCTTATCAGGGAATTCCAACCTCGCCATGAGGCAAGTTGGAGGGATTATGTCACACTCGCCACCGGGGAGAGTTGGACAGTGTGCATCCAACTTGTTGTGATCGTAAAATGTCAACGGAAACTCTGATTGAGACTAAACAAAAAGCATTTTGATAGGAAATCAAAGGAGAACGCAGAGGTGAGCCAAAAGAGTGCTCATCCAGTCCAACTCGCCCAATGACGAGTTAGATGGCTCGTTTTGTTCAACTCACCCCAATGGGCGAGTTAGACGGCTTGTCTCGTCCAACTCGCCCATTCGGCGAGTTGGACTGGTCAAACTCGCCAAACGGATGAGTTAGACAGCCCGTTTCATACAACTCGCCCGTTCGGCGACTTGGACTGGTCTGACATGTGCGTCCAACTTGTTTTGATCATAAAATCTCAACGGAAACTCCGATTGAGACGAAACAAAAAGAGTTTCAATCGGGATTCGAAGAAGAACGCAAAGGAGAGCCAAAGTAATGATTTTTTTTTGTCAAAATCGCCCAATGGGCAAGTTGGACTGGTCAATCTCGCCCAATGGGCAAGTTGCACGGCTTGCACATTCCAACTCGCAATTTGGGCAAGTTGGACTCGTCAAACTCGCTGAATGGGCGAATTGCACGGCTTGTACTGTCCAACTCGCCCGTTCGGCGAGTCGGACTACACAAGTTTGGATGGTATGCTGGTGCATCGTTTCGCAAACGTCTTCAAATTTTTTCTACGAAATTTGTATCAGAAAATGCTAAGTCGTTTCACTTTCCGAATGATGTTCCATAAAACATTGTCAAGTTTGATTTACGAAAGCTTTCTTGGAAAATGTTGTTGAGCTTTAATTTTACGAAAGTTATTCCGAGAAATGTCTTGAGTTTAGTATTACGAAAGCTGTTTCGTAAAATGTTGTTGAGTTTAACTTTACGAAAGTCGTTATGTAAGCGTGTTTTCGTGTTTGGATTTACGAGAGTCGTTTTTCTGGAAAACTTATGTTTTAGCCTCTGAATATTTGGTTGTGATGAGCTTAATTTTCGGGAGTTGACTTAATCGGAGATTTTCTTGTTTCTGCAGGATTGATCCAGGGGATTTCGAGTAGTTTTCTGAAGTAAGTTTAAGTGACACTCATCGAGAATTAACTGAATATGTTGCGTAGAATCGAAGCTTGACTCTTTACAAAATCATAGGTTTCAGAGAACGTTTTAGCAGTGAGGGATGCAATCTCTCGTTTTGCTTAGTTTAGTTTTCGTCAGCCGTTTTAGGTTTCGAGTGATTCAATAGAGATCAACTTCGTTTTCAAAAATTGTTCAGAAGAAGTACAGAAGTGGGGGTTGTGAGCCCGATTTGATGTGCTTCCTATCTCTGTGAGAAATCTAGGGTTTCTCCTCAAATTTTGGGAGAGCAAGTTTTATTTTTCCAAAAGGTTTTTGAAAAAGTTCTTTTGTCAAACCCTTATGCTCTGAGATTTTCCCACCTTGTTAATGAGACGAACTTTACGGGATTTGATAGATTTTATCGTTACCCTTTCGGTTTAGTGAGAGAAATTGCGAGCTTGTTTTGGTGCCCCACCTATGGCGAAGAGTCGCGACTAGGTTTTCGATTTTCTCAAGCACTGCGGCCCTTGCATAAGCATTGGCGACGGGAGCAGACACAGCTAGATTTGTTTTACCAGCATTGTTGTGAGCTGCTGTATTGTCTTTCATATTTCCATACATTGTTTCGATCAAGCATTTTGTGGCCATGAGTTATAGTAATCCGACCCCGGATCCTTCGACGCATTCTTTGTTGGCTTTCATTTCTAGTACAATACCCTCGTCTCTTCTTTTATGATAATGTAATCCGTGGCTTTGTGAAGCGCGTCTTGGATTGTACGCAGCTTTTCCAAAGTTATCCACTTCCTGAACTTTGACTTGAACCAGAGCGTTTTTCGAAGTCCGTCTATCGCGACTTTGCCGCTTATCCTGCAGACTCTAGCCATGATGGTTTTGAACCGTTTTATGAGTGCGTGGAGAGTTTCGTCCTCTCCTTGGGACAAGCTTCAGAAGTCCACGTCGGAGGTTTCTTGATCTATGAACATCGAGTATTGTTTGAGGAATTATGAGGCGAGCTGGCGGAAGCTTCCGATGGAGTTTCGCCTAAAGAGAGAGAACCATTCTAGCTCTGCTCCGGGAATGTTCTCTACGAAGAGGCGGCATTCACCAGAGTCTCTCTCGTTTTCTCTGAATCTGGCTCTACCCATCGCGACCTGTAAATCCTGTAGGTGTGCCTTACGATAAGTAGTTCCGTCGTATGGCATCACTTTGACCTTCTCAGGATCCGAAACCCTAGTTTTGGTGATACGAGTAGTAAAGGGTGTTTTAAGAACTTCTTTAAGAAGTAGATCGATCTCCGGTGCGGTGCTAGTAGCGTGGTGGATTTGGAACTTCACCACCCTGACTTCGGACACCGTTTTCATGAGATCATCGCGGAGATCGTGGATTTCCGAACTCTTGCTAACAGATTTCTGAAATTTCGACGTTTGCTGCAAGTGCTCCGAGTTTGCTCCTCGGCCAGATCTTCCTGTTCTTTCCAGAAGATAGTGTCTTCTTCTTCGTTCACAGGGTTGTCGACTAGGATTCGTCTCGAGCTGCTCGACTTCTGGTGTGGCGCAGATGTATGTCTCCATCTTCGTCCATAGGTTTGAACTGACTGCTAGATTCCACGTCGACATTTTCGACTTCTCCTCCTTCTTTATCTTCATTGATAGGATGAAGGTCTCCCGGGTTTTTCCGTGTAGGCGCGGGAGTCACTTTGTCAGGGTTTTGTCTAGACGGTTTGCCTTGCGCGTTATCGGACCGGTCCAAAGGCATTGTGAAGTCGAGTCTTCTTCTGCGGATTCGGGTCGTTCCCCGCGGAAAGATGGCCCGGTTCCTTGCTGTGAGGGTTTCAACCTCTTTACAGAGGGAATTCATGACCTTATCATGTTCTTCCGACTTCTTCTGAAAAGGTGAAAACATCTTCTTCACCTCCTCGAACATTGCGGTGTTTGCGTCGGCGTTGAACGCAATGACGTTCGTCGCTGGAGTGTTTTCAACGTTCTCGTCGACGACGTTATCATCACGAGGCTGTTGGTTGTTGAGATCTGACATGTTTTGATTTTTTGTGGCTGGCTGAGAATTAGATTGATCCGTACCCCCCCCCCCCTCCTTCGAGCGCCAAACTGTGGGAACCAAATTCGCACTGTTGATTTCCGTTGAATTAGGAACACAAAGAAAATATTGAAGAACAAACTAAGAAACGAAAGTAGGACATGGACGGCTACGAGAGTAGGTTCTATGCCAAAATAGACTCCATTGAACTAGGTTGTTAGGTGCATGCGAGAGCTGGTCTAATTAGCTTGGTGAACATATCAAGTCTCATTCACACTTCCTTTTTATTTCACCGTCGATCGACATGAGGCCTTAGTCGTCGATAGACATCAGACCTTAGCCATCGATCGATGGTCTTTCCTTTGGCTCGCATACGATAATTGGAGTTAAAAGGGTCAAAATAGTTAATATTTGAGTTCGAGAATATTTACATTTTTCGTGCTTCATATTCCCTATAATCCATTAAGCTTGAAACCCTAGGTCTAGAATACTTACATTTGCATGTAGTTAGTTTAATATAATATTTCCATATTTACATTATTACTATATTTCCATATTTCATCTACACCTCCTGATAAGGAATATTTCCTTAAATTGATTAATTGTTACTAATATATATTTACCTAGCTTAGTCTTTAGAAATAAGAAATCCATTGTTTGTCATTTCTCTCTGTGGATTTGATCCCTAAGTACTACACATGATCTCTCTTGGCAAGATTTTTATTGATGTGTTAAGATTTGGGTTAATTTGATAGTTAATTGTTTAGGATATTCATACCCTGCTAGAACAATAAACACACGATGTCATGCCACCTTGAACTACCCAACCTACGACAAGGAGCTTTATGCCTAGGTGAGAGCTCTCAAGGTGTGGCAGCATTACCTTTGGCCTAAAGAGTTTGTGAGCCATACAGATCATGAATCTCTTAAGCACCTCAAAGGGCAACAGAAGCTGAACAATGTGGGAACCGAAATTCGCACTGTCGATTTTAGTGGACGAAAGCAAAGAAAATCCTACTTTCCTTAAGGTTCGGATTCTCTGCAAGAACCAACGACAAGTAATCGAATAAACGCAGAAAATACAAAAACATAACAAAATGATTTAAGAAAAGTTTGATCTTTATTTTGAGTTCTCGTAAGAGCATAGAGATTGTTACAAAAGATTGTACAAGCTTTGCCGAAAGAGCTGTAAGCGAGTTTTTTTTAGTTCTAGTCACCTAAAACCTTAAACCTAGTTCAGTCGTAGCTCAATAAAAAAGACGAAAAAGATAAGCAAAAGGTTTTGATTGATTTCGGATTGGACCTTATGAAAGTCTGCCTACGTACCCCCTTCAAGGATCAAGCCGAACATAGTTCAGTTAAAGAGTTTGAACAAGATATCAAACTTCCATTGCGAGTTTTTCTAGTAATCAAGTGCAAGACATAGAAAACCAAGCATGTCAAGAATGAACCCAAGTTTCCTAAGTCCTAAGTTTTTTGTTCTGAGACTTGTCATGTCCTTGTGTCCCCCTCCCTTGCTTCTCTTATATAGGTCTTCAAGGTCGGCCGTCTTTCCTTTTCTACCCCCGATTCTAGTTTATCCTTCCGCAGAAATCTTCCTTAACTTCTCGATTTTCCAGAATTATCTCGAAATTTGAAAATTATCTTCTTTTCCATTTATCTTATGCGGATATCGATTAGACTATCATTATAGTTGGGCTATTTTTTTATAAACCCGTAAGTGGCCTTTTATCGGGTTGTAGACCATTTTGGGTTGTTTTGCGATTTAAGCAATTCTATGATATTTCGGAGAAATCTTCCTTCGTATGATTAAACGATGGAGGCTCCGAAAAATAATAAACCAATCATATAGTCGAGATAACATTGGTTTTTAAGTTAATCGTTATCGTTTTATCTGAATGACTCGGAGTTCTACGAGAAAACAAGTCTTTGCGATTTTATTGTAAAACTTCAATGGAAACTCCAACCGTGACGAAACAAAAAAATAGCCTAGTCAAGGTTCAAAGGAGAGAGTGGTGAAGAGGATATGTTTGTCTAGTCGCCCACGGGCGTCTAGACTTGGAGGTGATGCGGTTGTTCCTGCGATCATACGTCTTGACTCATTGGCTAGGGCGATGAGGAGTTCGGATACGAAGACTTCTTGCTTTCTTTTTATATGAAAGAGAAATAACGTTTTCGCGGTAACTTTTAGGCATCGATTCCATCGTGACCATTTTTGACCCCAACATCGTAACCGTTTTTGACCCCAACAATCGAAGATTGTTTCGTAAAATTCATCATTTCTTGCAGAAAATCTTCCGCAAGAATGTTTTTTTGATCATTTCGTATTTGGATATAAACTATTTCATTCCTTGTCCGGGATGAAATATATGAAGTTTTTTCTTATATACATATGCAAAGAGGTTTGGCTTACGCCGTATAGTTTCTCTAACATTTTCAGCTTATATTTCCTAAAGGCACAAGTTCTCGGAGGATATTAGCCGTTGATTTTGCCATGACCGATTTTGACCCCAATAGTTAGCCCCCCCCCCCCCCCAGCTCGTAAGATGTTACGTGTAATTTATTGGAGGTAGTGATTGGCGTGTTATGCTGAATCAATGGCTAAAAGGGTCCGTTGGTCAAACCAGTTTTTTTTGTAAAGTTGCTAAGATTGGGGCTGCGCCTTATGAAGGCTGCCTACGTACCCTTGTCTAAGAGATCGAGCATTTTGTATATTTTGTCTCGGATTCAATATTCTTTCGACCTATTTTTTATTGATACCTTTGTGGTTTAGTTATGTGTAGATATTATCGAGCGTGTTCTGCCAATGGCATTTTGTATTGGACCTTTATCGGCCTCGAGACTAGCCTTGTAGGCTGTTTGTTTTGGATTCATGAAGTCATGGATTGTTTCCATTTAAAGATGTATAGAGTAGGCATACGCGGAGAAAAGAGAAAGAATATAAGTTATCATCTTACTTTTGATTCTCTGTGGATTGTGACACTTGTCGTTGTGTAAGATGAGAATATCCAAAGGTTTGTGTTCAAGAAGTCTCATAAACGCGCAAATATCAACGTAGACACATATTTTGGAATTTCGTATCAGGTTCGATACTATGCCTTGAGATATTTGAGACCAGTGTGCTGGGTTTAGGGCAAGACTTAGGCCTAGTAACGGTTTAGTGTTTGCGATAATTGTTTTGACCTGATTCCGTCTCGATATTGAATCTGCAACAAGTTCTCGGCTTATATGACTTGCATTGATTGGAACCAAAAATCTCTCCAAAGACAATTTTGAAGTCGTCTAGAAGTGCTGACCAAAACCTCGGATTTCTTTTATAGTGTGATATTATCCTTGTGTCAGATGTCTGAGAGCTATCTCTATGAGAGGAGATGGCCTAGTATGTGTAGGACGTTTAGAGTTTTTCACGATCAGCAACAAACATGATGGTAAGTGTTTTGAGTTTGAGCCTTCGCGAAGGATGTTTGTTTGAGAAGATGTTAGTGAGTATGACTGTTTGGTCTTCCAAGATGGTGTTTTTATTGAGGAAGGTATTTTGTCAAAGAACAGTTCTTTAGGCGTCTGCGACGTCTTGCAATGCTTAAGATTGGTTTTTCTTTCATATGCCACATTTCTTGCTTGAAATGTTCGGGGGCTTGCAGATATTTTTCGGTTTCGCAAGGGTTTTGTTTTAACCTTATGGAAGAGAAACGTTTTTGTTTGTTTGTGGATGTACGCAGCCAAAACTGTTGTTTGTGTTTGTATGTTAAATTGTTTGATTTGTGATCGAGGAATTAGGACCAAGGGGTCCCGTAAATTTGTCCCTAGAAGTAAGCATTTCCTTTATTGTATTTTGTGTTGAGTCGACCCTCCGAGATTTATTTCTTATATATATTAAGGATTGTTTCTATAGCTTTAGGAGCTTTGTTACGAGTTTTTCCTTAGGTGCTGCGTTTTATGAGTAAAATGTTGCGGGCTTAAACTGAATTGTGCAACACATAGAACTTGGTCGATTTTTCGACAAGTTCAAGTTTTTTGTTAACCATTTGGTTGTTAGGACTGAGTCTTGTTATAAAGACTTTATTGTATGATTTCCATTTCTGGGTTATGCAATAACTATTTGCATAATCGTCAATTGGCATTTTTAGACGAATAGAGGATTGTCGTTTTTGCCGTTAAGTGATTCGATGGAGCGGTGGTCGCTCAAATGTTCTGGCTTGGCATGAAGGCTTTGTTCAGCCGCATATCCGAGGACGTTGTTGGTCATAGATTAGACCATGGCGCTTTCGTGTTAACATTGAGGTCAAGTTAGTTTATAATTGTCCTTAAAGGGGACGCTGAATTATTGTTCAGGCTTTTACGGGAAGGCTTAACTGGCTGAGGACCAAAGAACATTTGTCAAGATTGGTAGGGCAAGTATGCCGGAATTTTCCATTTTAAGATGTTCGATGGTGGTAGAAAACAATTTTCCACTTTAGGTTTTCAGTTATATGATGAATGTTTTGTATAATGTTTCCTTTAGTCGAACGCAATTTTTTTTTATTTTTGTCCGAGGAAGACGAAATGTAAGAAGCTTGATAAAGAACCCGTGCGCAGTGAGTTGCGGGATGATTGCCTGCTCGGATGTAACCGAGGGGAATGAAAGTCAGAAGCCAGCAAGCCGCAGGACTGAAGAATAAGATCTGTGAGATCGTATTGCGAAGAGATAAATTTTAGATTGGTCGTCTGAAGTCGGATCATACAGCTTTATTTTTTTCTATGCAAAAAAAAACACTTCTTCTTAAAATCTGTTGTGTTTATCTTTGAAAGTTGCTTCGTATGATTTGATATGACTATACGAACAATTTTTCATTTAAGTTTTACAAGAAGGGTTCTCATAGAAGTGAATAGCGAATGTTTCTCGTGGATTACTCATGATGTTTACGGGCGAGGATTAAGTTTTCCTCATTCATGTTTTTATAGTGCTAAGTCATTTTGCATGATACTGATCTTGTTTCCTTGCAGACTGTTTTCATGTAAGTTGTTTTAGTTATACAAAAGTAATGGATGATCGGTTTTGTGAAGATAGTTAATCGTCGTGACGTATGGACATGTCAAAGTACCAATGTTTCTGCAGATTTTTTGGGAAAATTTTCCGCTTTGATTTCGATCATTGGTAAAAGTTGCTTGGAGTCACTCATGTAGTGATACGAAGGTTATTTTGTTACTATCTAGTGGCGAAACGTTTTCGTGAGTTTCTTGAGTGGAACGAATCGGTCAACTAGCGATAGATCTAGTCAACGACCAGGGAGAAAGCATTCCTTTTGTTGTTCCCGCTGCCACTTGTAATCTCGATCTTTTCTTGTCGCAAATTTTTTTATGCCGAGGCAAAAGTTTTTGAATTATGGGAATATACGAGTATATTATACGTACCTACTCCCTCTTTTTTTAAGGAAGCTAAACGGCTGAATCGATATTTTGAAATTGTGTACGTTTTCTATTTCGAAGATTGGGATGATCCACAATATGGGTTGACTTAAAGACGACGTTGGGATTGTGACTTGGTGGTTTTCAGTTTGACGACTTGGAATATGTTAGTTTTGAGAAAACTGCTAGGAACAAGTCGGTTTCAAAACAATGTTTGTGTCCCTAGTTCTTTCATTTTAGGAAGCGAGCTGAGTTTGCGTGGCGATCGTTTCTCGGTTTTGCGAGAATTTAGATTGTTTTGCAAGATGTACCTGAATAATTATGGAAAAATAGATCGAGATAGGGAAAATCGTCTAAGACTTAGTTCGCTCGACTATCCACCTAGCTTCTAACTTCCATAAAGTTTACGGCAATCTTCAAATCGTTTTTATCTCTTAATACCTTTCTACGAAAATTAGAAGTCTAATTTCAAAAATTTCAAGTCAATCATACCTTAGTTTTCTCGGAGATTCGGGTTTGCCTCTCCACTGTTTTTCTTGCTCATTTCCACTTCCTCTTCTCGTGTCTGTCAACTTCTTATGGATAGTGAGAATATTGATTCTTCCTTGATTTCTCTACCTTCCTGGTCGTGTTCAGACTGGAGCCTAATTTGCGATTTTGGTTCGGCGATCCATATTTTTCAATCTGGGTTTCAGTCACTGTACCAATGGTTATACAAAAATGAATAAGTATATCTTCAAAGGCCTCTCGGCGTATAGGAACAGCCAGGAGCGATCAGGAGATGCCAAGGGTGGTCAAGAAGTCTCGCTGGGCGATGAGGCTTTGGTGAGAGATCATAGGCGATGGGATTGGAGAGATGACAATGAGACCATGGATAAAGGCTGTTGGGCAAAGTTCACTTCTCAGATCTTGGTCCATCTTTTTCCTTTTCTGAGAGTCTTTTTGTATGATCTGTGTTTGATTTTCCAAAGGTTGCCGAATTGTTTTTAGTTTTATGTATGAGAGTCGTTTCGTTAATGTCCCCAAATTTATTCTACCAAAGTTGAATCATAAAATACTAATTTACGAACGATGTTCCGTAAATATTGTCGAGTTTAATTTTACAAAAATTGTTTCATAAAATATTGTCAAACTTAATTTTAATTCTGCAAACTGCAATGAGTTTAATTTTACAAAGCTGTTTCATAAAATGTTGTAGAGCTTAATTTTATGAAAGTTTTTTTGTAAACATGTTTTCGAATTTGGCTGTACGAGAGCTGTTATTTGGAAAACTCACGTTTTGCAGTTGTTCTGCAAATTTAGTTTCCGATTTTTATATCAGAAACTATAGCTGCGATGGGCTTAATTAACGCGACTAAACTTAATAAGAAATTTTCTCATTTCCGTAGGATTAACTAAGGGAGTTTTGAGTAGTTTTTCCGAAGTAAGCTTAGGTGACAATCATCGACAATGCACTGAATATGTTACTATAGAAGTGGCGCTTGAATTTTTATGAAACCTAAGGTTTCATAAAACGTTTTAGCAGTGAGGGATACGATTTCCCGTTTTGCTTAGTTTAGTCTATGTCAGACGTTTTAGGTTTCGAGTAATTCAATAGCGATCAACTTCGTTTCTTTGAAAATTATTCGGACAAAATACAGCAGTGGGGGTTGTGTACATGATTTTCTGCTTTGCTTTTTCCGCGAGTAATCTTGGGTTTCTCCGTGATGTTTTGGAGAGCAAGTTTTCTTTTTCCAAAAATGTCTTTTAGTCGAAACCTTACACATCGATATTTCTCCAAATCGATAATGAGACGAACTTTATGTGGTTTGATAGATTTTATTGCTGCCCTTTCTGTTTAGAGAGAGAAAACATGAGCTCGTTTCGGTGCTCTTCCGGTGGTGAAAATTCACGACTAGTTTTTCAATTTTCTCAAGCACTATGGCGTTTGCGAAAGTGTTGTCCATAGGTGCAGTCACTTCTGTAGTTGTTTTACCAGCATTGTTGCGAGCTGCGAGTTTGTCTTTCATATTTCCGGAAATCGTTTTGATTAAGCGTTTGTGGCCATGAGTTAGAGTAATACCCCCCCCCCCCCTCTTTCTAGCGCCAAACTGTGGGAACCGAAATTTGCACTGTCGATTTTAGTGAATGGAGCAAAGAAAAGAAAATTCTACTTTCCTTGAGGTCCGGATTCTATGCAAAAGCCAACAAAAAGTAGTCAAATAAACGCAGAAAATATGAAAAGATAACAAAACGAATTAAGAAAATTTTGATTTTTATTCCAAATTCTTGTATGAGCATAGCGATTGTTACAGCAAATTTAAAAAGTTCGGCCGCAAGAGCTGTAAGCGATTTTTCTAGTTCTAGCCACCTAAAACCTTAAACATAGTTGACTCGCAGATCAATAATAAAAGACAAAAAAATAAGAAAAAGGTTTTGATTGATTTCGGAATGGACCTTATGAAAGGCTGCCTATGTACCCCCTTCGAAGGTCAAGCCGAACGTAGTTCAGTTGAAGAGTTTGAACAAGAGATCGAACTGCCTTTGCAAGTTCGTCTAGTAATCGAGTGCAAAACATAGAAAACCAATCATGTTGAGAATGATACTGAAGGTTCCAAAGTGCTAAGTTTTGCTATGAGAGTTTTCGTGTCCATGTGTACCTCTCCCTTGCTTCTCTTATATAGCTCATGGTCGGGCGTCTTTCATTTTCTGCCGCCGATTCGAGTTTATCCTTCCGTGGAAATCTTCCTTATCTTCTCAATTTTCCATAATTATTGAGTCAAGAAGGGGATTATGATCAGAGTTGAACTTTTACTTATTATCTAACCATTTTATAGCACCATTCTAGATTTGTTGATTGCAGAGAGTACTAGAAATACCAAAGTGGATCATCCTGCTACTATATCACACTTGCTTAGAAAGTTTGAAGAAACCAAAGCTAACCTCCAACCTAATTTGACTTAGTTTTTTGCTTTGGGGTCTAGAATACATTGGATCTAATTCTTGTTGCTAGTCTGGAAGGTAAAAAGTCTGTGTGCCTCTGATTCCCTTCTCTCTCTCTCTCTCTCTCTCTCTATCTCTCTCTCTCTCTCTCTCTCTCTCTCTCTCTCTCTCTCTCTCTCTCTCTCTCTCTCTCTCTCTCTCTCTCTCTCTCTCTCTCTCTCTCTCTCTATTCGGCATCTATAAAAGTAAAAGACTGAGATGATTTCCTGAAAGATGTAGAAGGGTAGGTAAATTACATGTGACCTTATTATTCTAATTCAGAAAGGAATGATCACACACTGTGGAAGCGAGGGATAGGTATTTGGGGGTGAAAATCGGTCATGGCAAAATCAACGGCTAAAATCCTACGAGAAATTGTGCCTTAAGCAAATATAGGCTAAAAATGTTAGAGAAACTATGCGGCATAAGCCAAACCTCTTTGCATAAGGATACAAGAAAAAAAATGTATATTTCATCCCTTAAAATAATTTCTATCCAAATATGAAATGATCGGAAAAACTTTCTAGTGGATAATTTTTTCCAAAAATGACGAATTTTACAAAACAGTCTTTGGTTGTTGGGGTCAAAAACAGTCACGACATTCGTGTCAAAAACAGTCACGATGTTCGGCTCAAAAATGGTCAGGACGGAATGGATGCCTAAAAGTTACCGCGGAAATGTTATTTCTCTTTCGAGTAAAAATAAAGCATGATATCTTCGTATCCAAATCCTCATTGCCCAACCCCTCTTGTCCCAGCCAACGAGTCAAGACGTACAATTGAAGGAACAACTGCATCACCTCAAAGTCTAGACGCCCGTGGGTGACTAGACATGCAACGTCTAACTGCCCAAGGGGGCCTAGACCCATGACGAATTCTAGTCGCCCATGGGCGACTAGACGCACACCAAGTCTGGTCGCCAACGGGTGACTAAACTCACTACCAAGCCTACTTACCCATGGGCAACTAAACGCACCCCACGTCTAGTCGCCCATGGGAGACTAGACCGTATCCTCTTCATCACTCGCTCCATTAAACCTTGACTAGGCTGTTTCTTGTTTCGATTCTACTAAAGTTTTTGTTTAAGTTTTACGATAGACATCGCAAAGACTTGTTTTCTCGTAAAACTCTTGAGTCAATCGTATAAAACGATAATGGTTAACTTAAAAACCAATGTTATCTCAACTATGTGATTGGTTTATTATTTTGCGGAGCCAGCATCGTGTAATCATACGAAGGACAATTTCTTCTAAAGAAATCGAAAAAATTGCTTAAATCGCAAAATGACCCAAAACGGTTTAAAATGCGATAAAAGCCCACTTACGATTTTTGATGAGAATGAGCCCAAATATAATGACGATCTACCCAATATCAACAGAAGATAATTGTCAAGTTCCAAGATAAGGATGATTTCCGTGGAAGGAAACTCGAATCGGGGGCAGAAAAGAAAACACGACCAACCTTGAAGACCAATATAAGAGAAGCAATGTTGAGGGACACATGGTGACATGGGTGTGTTTATTGTTCTAGCAGCGTATGAATATCCTAAACAATTAAATTTAAAATTAACCCTAATCTTAACACACAAATAATACTCTTGCCAAGAGATATCAGGTGTAGTACTTAGGGATCGAATCCACATAGAGCAATGATGCACACTAGATTATTTATTTTGATAGACTAAGCTATGTAGATATATATATTAGTAAACAATCAATTAAGGAAATATTCCTTATCAAGAGGCATAGATGCAATATGGAAATATACTAATAATGTGAATATGGAAATATTTTATTAAACTAACTAGATGCAAATGTAAATACGCTAGATCTAGGGTTTCAAGCTAAATAGGGAATAGGAAGCACGAAAATGTAAATATTCTAGAACTCAAATATTATCTATTCTGATCCTTTTAACTCCAACTCTCGTATGCGAGCAAAAGGAAAGACCATCGATCGACGGCTAAGGCCTGATGTCAATCGACGGTGAACCAGAAGGAAGTGTGGACAAGATTTGATAAGTTCACCAAGCTAATTAGACCATCCCTCACATGCGCCTAACAACCTAGTTCAATGGAGTGTATTTTGGCATAGAAACTACTCTCGTAGTCGTACATCTCCTACTTTCGAGATCCTAGTTAGCTACTTTAGAATGCAAGCATTAAGCAAAACTCAATTGATGGATATTAACTCAACCTATCAATCTTACTTTTGGGCTAATCCATGATTGATATCATTCAACCCTAAATTTAGTTGATAACTACTCAGACATAATCAAAGAGAGAACAATAGTCTCAATATATTGCATAAATAAAATATTGGGGTTCCAATACAAATCCTTCTAAGGAGTTATGAATCTTATCCCCTAAAACTATAATAGAAAACTAAACTCTCAAGAACCTTCTCCCTCTCTCCTGTAACACATAAAGCATAAATGTAAAACCCCAAAATCTAAGTCAAAACTCGTCCAGGGCATCTTCGTATTTTCTAACTTAGGCTTGAAACATCAGTCAACGCTAAGGTAGTGTCGTCGATCGACGATTGTCTTGTACTTCGACTCTCTAAATGATCAGCTACGGATTCTTCTCTTCTAAACGCTCCAAAATCTCCATGTATCTCCATATATCTCTAAAACGTACCTGGACCTGTAGAGACTCTAGAACATAGTTTAGACACACATAATATATCCTAAATATAGCCTATAGTATGACCAGAAACTGGTAATAAATAGGCTATATCAACTCCCCCAGACTTAACTTTTTGCTTGTCCTCAAGCAAACAAAGCCTGCGAAAGAGGTTTCGAAAAGCGGAGACTCAATATAATGTCAAAGTATAATTGTCACCCTACTTTGTTGCAACCACATCCTATCAAGTCAATCACAGAGAAACTTTATATACCCTATCCTACGGTAAGAACCAAATGCATTCTACCAACAACTTAGCAAATATAGCATGTCTCTCCCCTCTACTGATTTCATTTTTTTGCATAAAATAAAAGTGCAGGCTTTACCTTGGCAATATCTATCAAAGGACACATGGACTCTTACCCCTGCAAGTATCTGAGCACACAAGTATTCTTTGATCCCTTTCCTCTCTCTCTCTTCTCACTTCTCTCAGTCAATGTCTCCCTTCTTTTGAGGGTATCATTTTAATTTTTTAATTGACAGTGATATTTGGACAGACTTCAATGAATCAAGCCCTAATGTTTTTTGCCACCAGTTCATGCTCACTTCTTTTTCACCTTTATCTCTTTCTAGAATCATATGAATTAAGCCTTAATGGTTGTAGCCACCAAATCATGTTCGACTCTTTTGTTAATCTGAAGGGGAGAGAGAGGGGAATCAGAAGCACACAGACTTTTACCTTCCGAATTTGTAGAAGGAATCCGATCCAGTGTATACCAAGCCTCAAAGCAAGCAAATATGTCAAGATTAGTGTTGGAAATCAGGTTCGGTTCCTTCAAACATTATAAGCAAGTGTGATATAGTGGCAGGATGATCCACTTTGGTATCTAGTATCTCTGCAAACAACCTTCTAAGAATGGTGCATATAGCATGGTTAGTCAATAATAATTCTTGAACATACTCCCCTTCTTGACTCAATAATTTTTTTTTGAAGAACTTATATAAATATAGATATAAAACTCAAAAAAAAATAGCATTAGCGAACCTCCCCAGACATAAATTACATTGTCCCCAGTGTATTCCGTCCCGGATTAGTGTAGGAAAAATCAAATCATAATTAAATAGTATAAGTAGAAAGCTCGATACCTCTCTCTCTGTAAGAGATTGTCGATCAGTGGTAGGAGGGTGTGTTCGATCGATGGTCACGATCCATTGTCGACTGATGGTGCCTCTATGGTGTCGATCGATGGTGGACTCAAACAGTCTGCAACAACAAATTAAAATTCGAAATAAATAATAGGATAAGTAAAAAATAAATAAGAACTTACTAAACAGTGGGTTGCCACCTACTCAGCGGCTTGGAAAACAAGTGTCTATATCTTCTTTGCTCTTCTGAAACCATGTACCAACGAAGTTTCTTGTTGCCTCATCTCCTCTGGCTTTCTCATTCTTTATAATCTCCTTATCAGTCTCCACTGATTGCAATCTCCTTTGTAGATTCTCAATATTGTGTTGTAGCATTCTAAGTTTGGCAGCTGTAGTCTCTGATATATCCTTTAATTGCTGATATATATCTTCCTTCATCAGTCTTTGAGGAAAAGCAATCTCATCGAACATGTGTTCTAATTGTGTTTCTTCTGTGGTTTTCTGTTTGTCTATCTCAGCATCGATCGATGGCCTGATGCTGTCGTCAATCGATGTCAGTCTGTTTATCTCAGTATCGATCGATGGCCTGATGCTGCCGTCGATCGATGTCAGTCTGATTGCTCCAATTGCAAGCTGTCTTTGAACAGTATCCAAATCTTGCTTCATCTCGTCCATGTGTGTATTCAAAACGGTGAGGAACTTGTCTATAGGATAGTATACATCATCAAACCTCTTGTAGAAATCATCCAGTGACATCTCTTGAGCTTTGTAGATCTCATGCACAATATCATCAATCTTTTCTCTGATGTATGTCTCTTGTTTCTTCATAGACATAGCGATATTTGCTGCATGTTCTGGTAAACATATGTAGCTCTGCTCAAATATAGTATCTCTCTCTAAAACTTATCTGATGTCTTTGTCTTACACGTTCACTAATCTTCTGTCTATAGCTCATGCATTACCATTCTCATTTCTATAGATACCATACTCATCTTTCTTTTTCCCAATGGAAAATTCTTCTGCCATCAGCATGATAAGCTCTCCTTACATGCTCTATATGCCCGTCGATCGATAGTTGGTTGATCCAATCGATCAATTTTCTACTTTCTGAACCATAGGCATTAGAAGTACAAAACTGGTGGACCCCTCGAATAGTGGTGTTGATCAGTGCTTGCTGTCTGTCGTCGACCGACCTGGGATGTTTGGATGTGTATAGATCATTATGGATTGGCTCGTTTTTCTGCTCCTCAATGTCGATCGACGCTGTAAGGTGTGAGCCGATCGATGGCTGCTGTTGTTGTCCAAATAAATTTTTTGATCCATTAGCCATAACAAGGGCATCTCCTACATCGTCCTTAGATATATGTAGAACTCTCCCATAAAAATCCCGTGCACGTCCCTCTGGGTCTCTGCAAAATTCCAAACTCATCTGGTCTAAGATAACCAATATTTGTATCTGCAGCTCTAAGTTCTTGTTCTGGTTTGCGTCTGGTGTTGTTCGACGGCCAGTAGATGACATCGCTCGATGGTCGTTTATCCACTTTCGTGTTCATTACCCAACCAGCGTCTTCCGGTGCTAGGCCACGATACTCAATAAGTTCTTCCTCTCTATAATATGCATCGTATTCGTTGTAAGCTTCACCATATCCTCGGTATGCCTGATGTGTGTCGATCGATGTCGTATGGTGCCGTCGAATGATGCTCAAACGTCAAACTGTTGGCCGAAAAGCTTTCCAACTCCATTTCACAAGTATATCTGCCACATCTTCCCTCGTGACATGTATAATTCTGCCATCCATATCTCTTTCATGACCATCTGGATCTCTCATAATACCGAACTCATCTGGTTGTAGATAATTGTATTCCTTCTCACGTTCTGCTTCTGAATCTAGTTCAGATTCTGCTTTAATATCAGCATCGATCGATGGTTTATGGCTACCGTCGATCGATGTCGATTTCTTGATTTGATGGGAAACATGCAAAACACCATCTCTTCCATAATACCAAGGTACTCGATTATCTCTTCTTCTCTGTAATCTTCGCCGTACTCGAGGTAGGCTGGGTTGTATTCGAAATCTGCATGGTAGGTGTTGATCGGTTCTGGAGGATGAGTGTCGATCGATAGCAAAGGGTGGGTGTCGACCGATTGCTGAACTACAAATGCGTCGATCGATTGTTTGGGTTAGGTATCGATCTATGCTCCATCTTCTGACTCCTCATTGAACTCGTTATCGCAGAACCATGTGAACACAAGCTCTGCATCATTACACAATTCAATACGAGTAGCTATGTTCTTATTCTTAACAGGTTCATAAAAAAAATAGTTTGATCAATTAGGGATAGATACAACATATTTAACTTCATATCGCAGATAGCTCCCACAATGGCCATGAATGCTCTCCCAAGTAGTAGTGAAGAGTTCCAATATTTCCTGATGTCCATCACATGGAAGTCTATTGGGACTAGGGTGTTGCTAATCTAAACTGGAACATCTTTTATCATCCCTCCTGAGTTCACTTTTGATGAGTCTACGAATGTGAAAGAATCATTGGAGGGTTCCAATTTCAGGTTCAGCTTCTCTGCCATAGTCATTGGCATAATGCTCACTGATGATCCAGTATCACAGAGGGCATTATGATATCCATTGCCCTTGATGAAGCATGGAACCACGAACCTCTGCTTCTTCTTATCTTTGAGATGATTGAACATGATCTCTATATCATCATCTGTCTCCCTTGTTTCCCTGAAAAACATCCACAGTCTGCGAGTATAATAAGCTTCATCAAAAGAAATATCTAAAGGAATTTTGAAAACTCTTTTAGCAAAGCTATCCATCTCTTTTTCATTGGCTTCTCTTCCTTGATGTTTGGGGATCTTTTGATTCCTTTTAGAGTGTCCCTCATCTTCTATATCAAGATCCATAGCTTCAGATTTTTCTGAATTCTGTTCTGAGTCCGTCACGGGTAGACGCACAATCGAACTCGCATTGATGCTCGGCAGTCGAACTGTTTTTCTCGTCTGTCGATCGATGCTTAGGTCGCATTGTCGACTGATACCTCTATCTTTGTCGGTCGTTGCTCTCGTCTCTGTGTTTTATTGAAGTTAGTTGATTCACACAAAGCAACTGATATTTCAGGAATCGTTGTCGATCGACGCTCATCGCTTGGTGTCGATCGACACCAATGGGAACTGCCGAGTGATAGAACTTTCCACACAAAAATCTCATTCTTGGAGCTCTTCTCTCTTAACTTCCTGCCAAAAATCATCATCAATCAATGCATTAACGTGGTGCTTCTGTCCAGCCTCTATTTTCTCCTTAATCAGGCTCTCATGCCTCCTAATGGTTTCACTTGTTTGCATCACTTGGTTCTCTAACTTCTTCACATGGGTGTTAAGGTTTTCGAACTTGGTATTGAGGTTGAGGTACAGATCATCTATCTTTCTATTGAAATCCATTCATCTTCTTCTGTCCCTCTAAAACTCTGTCAACCATTGCTTCGATCTTGCTTTCCTGAGCCTCTGGAGGAGGATTCTGGTAGTAAGAAGATCCATAAGCCATGTTGTTGTTGAAGGAATTTTGCTGAGAACCCTGATTAAAGTTACTTCTTTGACCATTCCCATAGAAGTTCTTGTTGAAACCTGGATTCCCTTGTCTCTGGAAACCATTCACATCAATGTAGTTCACATCCTCTTCTTCATTCTCATCATCTCCAGACTTTATTGCTTCTACTTCTGCAAAAGTAACCTGCTTCTTAGGAAATTTCTGAACACTATCGAGTTTTGCCTTGACCTCTTCAATCTGCTCCTTGCTCAAAGCTGGAGTTGATTTCTTCCTCTCAAAATTTGTGTTCTTGGTACTGCTGCTGGATGCCAAATTCTCAATCAATCTTGTAGCTTCTTCAGGATTCCTAGTGCTGAAATTCCCTTCAGTAGCTCTGTCCAAAGCCATCTGATACTGTAATCCAATACCTCTGAAGAAAGTTCTAAGAAGCTGCACTTCGTTGAACCCGTGACGTGGACAATCTCTTTGGTATGACTTGAATCTGATCTAGGAGTTTCTGAAAGACTCTGAAGGCTCTTGTGAAGAATTAGCAATCTTGCTCCTCAGATCTTCTGCTCTCGCGTCATCAAATAAATTACGCAAGAAGGCGTTCTTGATGTCAGTCCAGGATATCAGAGATCCTGGTGGTAACTACTGAAGCCAATATGAAGCTTTTCCAGCAAGTGAGTACTTGAAGAGCTTACAAAAGAGATAGTGCTCAGGGACTCTATTGGCTTTAATATCAGTCACTAGATCCTTAAATCGCTCCATGTGATCAATAGGGTGCTGGTGTCGCAACCCATGGTAAGGCGTCTGCGCTACAAGTCCGAAGAAAGAGGGCTTGATCTCAAAATCATTTCTCTGAAAAGCTTGAGGACGAATGGTGGATCTGTTGGCGTAGAACTAGTCTGGACGGTTGTAGTCACCCAGTGTTCTTTGAGCAGCTTGGGCATTAGTTTCATGTTGAGCTACTGCAGCGTCTACTTCCATTCTGTATCAGGGATTAAAGTCCCCTGATCATCTATCCTTTGACCTGCTGCATTACGCTGACGACCGTTGATGTCATGCAAGTCTCCACTCTCATCCCGAACCAATACTAAAGTCACAACCATCTGAACTCATATGATAATGTCAATCAATGCGGGTAATTTACTGTCAATCGATGTGGTGTGATCAATGCCGGTCGATGCTCGAGTTCTGATGTCGTTCAATGCTCTAGTTCTGATATCCGTCGATGCCCGAGTTCTGATGTCGTTCGATGTTGTATGTAAAGAAGTGTCGGTTGATGCTTTTTAGGTGCTGTCGATCGATGGTTATCGTCTTTCTTTGTGGATCGTACGTTCGAGTTTCTCTGGGTCTGAGAATATTAGTTCTTGTCCTTTATTGTTCCTGGTACTTCTTTGCATGTACCTGAAAACAAATGAAACGAGAAGTTTAATAATTTCAAAGTAAAATCAAACCTAGACTAGATCCTAGAAATTAAATCTAATGGCGATCAATGCTCCTCGGCAACGGCGCCAAATTTAACATGGGTGTGTTTATTGTTCTACAAGGGTATGAATATCCTAAATAATTAACTATCAAATTAACCCTAATCTTAACACACAAATAATACTCTTGCCTAGAGAGATCATGTGTAGTACTTCGAATCCACAGAGAGCAATGACATACAATAGATTTCTTATTTCAAATGACTAAGCTAGGTAGATATATATATATATATATATATATGCTATTAAACTAACTAGTTGCAAATGTGAATATGCTAGATCAAGGGTTTCATTCTTAACGGATTATATGGAATAGGAAGCAAGGAAATGTAAATATTCTAGAACTCAAATATTAACTATTCTGACCCTTTTAGCTCCCACTCTCGTATGCGAGCAAAAGGAAAGACCATCGGTCGACAGCTAAGGCCTGATGTCGATCGACAGTGAAATCAGAAGGAAGTGTGAACGAGATTTGATAAGTTCGCCAAGCTAATTAGACCAACTCTCACATGGAGCTAACATCCTAGTTCAATGGAGTCTATTATGGCACAGAACCTACTCTTGTAGTCGTCCAAGTCCTATTTTTGAGATCCTAGTTAGCTACTCTAGAGTGCAAGCATTAAGCACAACTCAATTGATGGATATTAACACAACCTAGGAATCCTAGTTTTGGGCTAATCCATGATTGCTATCATTCAACCCTAAATCTAGTTGATAACTACTCAGACATATTCAAAGAGAGAACAATAGTCTGAATATAATGCATAGAAAAAATATTGGGGTTCCAATACAAATCTCCCTAAGGAGTTATGAATCTGCACCCCTAAAACTATAATAGAAAACTAAACTTCAAGAACCTTCTATCACTCTCCTATAATAGATAAAGCATAAATATAAAACTCTAAAATCAAGGTCAAAACTCGTCCAGGGCATCTTCGTCATTCGTCTCTAACTTGGGCTTGAAATCGGTTGTCTGTGATTTGGTTGTCGATCGATGGCAAGTGTGCAGCAACGATCAACCTTGGTCTTGTAACATCGGTCGACGCTAAGGTAGTGTCGTCGATCGACGACTGTCTTTTACTTCAACTCTCTAAATGATCATCTACAGATTCTTCTCTTCTAAATGCTCCAAAAGCTCCAAGTATCACCATATATCTCCAAAACGTACCTTGACCTGTAATGACTCTAAAACATAGTCTAGACATACATAATAGACCCTAAATAGAGTCTATAACATGGCCTGAAACTGGTAATAAATAATCTATATCACATGGACACGACAATTCTCAGAAGAAAAAAAACTTAGCACTTAGGAACGTTCGGCATCATTCTCGACATGCTTGGTTTTATATGTCTTGCACTCAATTACTAGATGAACTCGCAAAGGCAGTTCGATTTGTTGTTCAAACTCTTTAACTAGACTACGTTCAGCTTGATCCTCTAAGTGGGTACGTAGGCAGCCTTTCATAAGGTCCAGTCCCAATAAATCGAAACCTTTTTCTTATATTTTTCATCTTTTGTTATTGAGTTGCGACTCAACCAGATTTAAAGTTCTAGGTGGCTAAAACTAGAAAACTCGCTTACAGATCTTACGGCCGAAGCATTTACAGCCTTTTCTATCATTCGGTATGCTCTTACAAGAATTATAAATAAAGATCAAACTTTTTGTAAGACCCGCATTTTCGAATAATAAAATAATAATGAAAAAATAAATAATCTGAAATCTCCATTAATTAATTCTCATAAATAACTAAAAACACCATAAATCCAAACGATAAAATAAAATCAAATAAATGTCGATAATATAATAAAATAAAAGTCTGAAAATAACGTGAAGGAAAACAGTCCAAAAGCACCAATCCATTAGGATCACTCATGCTCGTCAGTTTCACCTGAAAGGGAGAAAAAGGAAGAGGGGTGTGTAACATGGAAGTCACTCATTGAGGTATGGATGTTAGACACGCAAACCACTGACTAAGTAAATAGAACTCCCACTATGGAAGTTTAGCTCTAGCATGAACAAACACGACGTCTATAGCATCACACAGAACAAAAAATGCGCTGATTGTGCATAACTAGCTCATACACTCTGCATTCTCCTCATAAGGATATATGACATCATAATACGCGTCGCTAGCCCAGAAATCTCTTGACCCCCGCCTGTAACCGATAAGCGTCGAATGCAAACGTGTCTGCACCACGCCCCACACAAATATGCGTTGATAGCCCAAACGTCTATGAGCCCCCGCCCTCCAGTATGCGTCGATAGCCCGGATGTCTCCGAACCCCCGCCCTCATAAGCATCGCTAATCCAGGTCTCCCTGAACAGCCGCCCGCATCACATAGTCCCTACTCATATCTATGTATATGTATATATATAACATCATTTAACATCACTCAATCCATATCAAGTTGAATCCTCTAGACCCATAATTCCGGTTTACATTGAATCCTAACTATCACACAAGACTCACTTCAATCAGACGTAACATGTTTTGAAACTAAACTACGATAGAAGGAATTCAACACTAGTAACAAGATTTACAGAATAGACCTTCACGTTAAGAATTATGGAGAAGCGGTATTTATGAATACATTCTCCTCAAATGGACTCCAAGTCTGAAATCAGGGAGAAAAATCGAGTCAAAACGCCTTTCGAACGGTCAAAAACGGATAACCGGTGATATGGTCAATAAGTCAACCCGCATGTCAAAGGTCAATCTGGTCAACTCTGACCCAAGCCCTGTCAACCCTTGACCAAATTGAATCAAATTGAACCAACCGGTTTTCCTTATCCGGATTCGATTTCAATTTAACCAGATTCAAATCAATTTCAAACCGGTTTAATCCTAACCGGAAATTAATTTCTAATAACCAAGAAAACGAATCAATTACTAAACCGTACCGGCTTTACCGGTCAGCTAGTTGACTCAGTCGAGTCGCCGAGTCAGCGAGTCACCGGTGACCGGTCACCGGCGGCGACAGTTGCTTACCGGAAAAGTCACTAGTGGCATCGGAGGCGTGGTGGCAACACAGAGGTGGATGGTCGGAGACGGTGGCTCCGGCGAACGGCGGTCAGCAACGGTGGCGCGTGAGGATCACGCGCAGCTGCTCCGGCGATCTGTGGCAGCGCGTGAGATTCACGCGCGGGACTTCTGGCGGTGCGTGACAGAGGCTCTCTGGCTGCTCCGGACTCGTCTCGACGTCACGAACACGATGCTGGCCTTGGATTCGTGAAAAACCACACGGTTTGAGAGATACAATTTATTTTCTAAATGTAAATTCAATAGAACGTGGTTACGACGGCTTTCGGTGATTACCTTCGACGATTAACAGTGGTGGGAATCCGATCTCGGCTTAGGGGGCGACGGCTGGGGCTGGGTGATCTCAAATCTACTCGACGGCTCGATTTCTACAGAGTTTCGATGCAGTTAGTTTCTAATAAAAAAAATAACTAGCAGAAGCTCCTATTTATATAACTTACCTAGGGTTTCCAGCAGGTTAAATGGGTTTTGCAGGGGGCCCTAGGATTTGGGTCGTTACAATTCTCCCCCACTAACAAGGGATTCGACCCCGAATCCAGCTGCTGGTCCGACTGTCCAATATCGACCTGAAAAAGCTCTGGATAACCCCTTTTCATCTGAGTCTCAGTGTCCCAAGTCTCCTCTTGGATCTCATCTCTCTCCCAACAAATCTTAACCATCATGGTCTCTTTAAAATGAGCTCTGTCTCCCTGACGACCTTCCTCAACACTGACATGTGAAACACATCATGGAAACCTGACAACTCCGCCGATAACTGCAATATGTAGGCTACTGCTCCAACCCGTTCCACAATGGGGTATGGTCCCATATATCTCGGTTTAAGCTTTTTTAGCTTCCGAATCTTAGATCCTCCCTGAAACGTCCTCATCTACAGGTACACTAAGTCACCCACCTGAAACTCCAAGTTTTTCTGGCGCTTATCTGTATAAATCTTGTGACGGTCATGGGCTTCCTTATGCCAATTTTTGAGCATCTCCACCTGCTCTAATGTCTCTTGAACCATTGCTGGTTCTATGATACGTCGTTCCCCTACTTCTGTCCAACAAAGTGGTGTACAACAAGGCCTATCATAAAGAGCTCATACGGTGCCATCTTAATACTCGAATGTTAGCTGTTATTGTAGGCAAACTCTACTAGAGGTAAATACTTTCCCCAGCTCCCTTCCCAATCTAAAACACAAGCTCTGAGCATATCCTCTAAAGTCTGAATAGTCTTTTTTGACTGCCCATCTGTCTGCCGGTACTAAGCTGTACTCATATGTACTTTTGTCCCAAGCTCTTACTAGAAGGCTCCCCAAAATGCAGATGTGAACTTCATGCAACCTCACAATCTCTCTGATGTATATTTTTGCCAATTGATCAGCTCCATATTTCTTCTTGATTGCTAGGAAATGAGCAGACTTGGTGAGTCTGTCCACTATCACCCAAATACTATTTTTCCCACCATAGGTTATAGGAAGTCCAGTCACAAAATCCATAGTCACCATGTTCCATTTCCACTCTGGCAACGACAGGTTCTGCAATAACCCACTAGGCACCTGATGCTCAGCTTTAACCATCTGACACGTCTGACACTACGATACGAACGTAGCAACATATTTCTTCATACCAGGCCAATGATAGTAGCGCTTCAGATCCCTATACATCTTAGTATTTCCAAGAGGGGTAGAAAAACGTGAGTGGTGTGCTTGCTGTAAAATCTCCTTCCTTAACAGCTTATCGTCTGCCACACAAACTCGATTCCGGTACATGTACATCCCGCTCGAAGCTGTATGATATCCAATACTCTCACTCTCTATCTGCTAACCCAAAGCCGCGTCACTATCCTGAGCTTTGCGTATCCTGCACAATAAATCTACCTGCTCTAAGGCCTCAAGACCAGTTGTCTCTCCCTCAACAGTAACTGCACACAGTCAAAGACTAGCAAATGTCCCACTAAGCTCTTGGACCTCCTTGGTTCCTGAAACATCGCTCCTCTGCCTGCTTAAGGCATCTGCCACCTGATTGGCCTTACCCGGATGATATGTGATATCCAAGTCGTAGTCTCCTAACAACTCCATTCACCTACGCTGTCTCAAGTTCAGGTCCGTCTGAGTAAAAATATACTTCAAGCTCTGGTGGTCTGTGAGAATTTGCATCTTTTCTCCATACAAATACGACCTCCAAATTTTTAGCGCAAATACAACTGCTGTTAACTCCAATTCTTGAGTAGGGTAATTAGCCTCGTGAGGTTTCAACTGACGTGATGCATACGCAATGACATGACCCTCCTGCATCAATACAAATCCCAGACTAGTACCTGATGCGTCCGTATAAACCTCATATGGTATCTAGGGCTTAGGAAGTACCAAAACTGGTGTTTCCGTCAACTGCTGCTTCAACTCGGTGAAACTCCTCGAGCAAACTTCTGTCCAAACAAACTTTATGTATTTGCCAGTTAATTGCGTCATCAACCGCTTAACGAACTTCATGTAGTATCCTGCCAACCCCAAAAAGCTGCGGATCTCAGTAGCACTATTAGGTGTAGGCCACTCTGATATCGCAGTAATCTTCTCTGGATCTACTGCAACTCTTGCCTCAGAAATCATGTGACCCAAAAATCCAGCTGCCTGAGAAATGTCAGGCAAATATAAGTTGAAAATGTTAGAGAAACTATTCAGCTTAACCAGAACCTCTTTGCATAAGGATACAATAACAAACTTCGTATATTAGATTCCGGGCAAGGAATAAAAGAATTTATATCCAAAAATGAAATGATCGGAAAAACATTATTGCAGAAGGTTTTTGCGATAAATGACGAATTTTAAGAATCAGTATACCATTTTTGGGGTCAAAAATGGTCACTATGTTAGGGTCAAAAATGGTCACAATAGAATCGATGCCTAAAAGTTATCGTGGAAACGTTATCTCTCTTTCGAGTAAAAAAATCAAGAAATCTTCTTATCTGAACTTCTCATCGCCCAACCCGTCTTGTCTCGGCCAACAAGTCAAGACGTATGATCGAAGGAACAACTGCATCACCTCCAAGTCTAGATGCCCCTGGGCGACTAGACACGAAACGTCTAGCCTACATTGGCGACTCGACCCATGATGAAGTCTAGTCTCCGCTGAGAGACTAGACTCACTACCAAGGGTACTCCCCTATGAGTGACCATACGCACCCCACGTATAGTTGCCCATTGGCGACTACCCTCTTTCTAAGGTCTAGTCTCCCATGGGAGACTAGACGCGTACAAAAGTCTAGTTTCCCATGGGCAACTAGACCGTATCCCCTTCATCACTCTCTCCTTTGAACCTTGACTAGGCTGCTTCTTGTTTCGTCTCGACTGGAGTTTCCGTTGAAGTTTTACGAAAAAAATTGCAAAGACTTGTTTTCTCGTAAGACTCCGATTCAATTGTATAAAACGATATCGGTTAACTTAAATAACAATGTTATCTCGACTATATGTTGGTTTATTATTAATGACTAGAATGTTATACATTTGTTGGTATATTACTAGAATGTTATACATTTCTTTTTTATTACTAGAATGTTTTACACCCCTAGTAAATTACAATTTAAGCCCCTTAATTAATTTTTTTAATTGTCATTAATTTTAAATCAAAAATCCATGTCATTGAACTAATTTCCATGTCACCATAGAGGGAAAATGAAGTAAAACTCAACGGTTTCAAACTAAAAAATCAGAAACTTTCTAAACCCTAACTTCCTTTCGTCTCCCTCAGAATCGTCTCTTCTCCGCAAAGCTTCTCCGTAATCTTCGAAAACCATAGCGTCTTCGTCTTGTCTGGTATGTTCGACGGCGTCTGTTCGAGTTTGCGACTGAGTTTGGTTTATATTGTGACTGATTTAGAGTTGTATTGTAGCTGAGTTCGATTTATATTATGACTTAGTTAGGTCTCTGTTTCGGCGGAGTAACTTAGACAGTTGTAGCTAAGTTAGGTTTCTATTGCGGCTGATTTAATTTGTCGTTCTGGGTTAGGTTTCTATTGCGGCTGATTTATTAGCGTCCTATTGTGGCTGGGTTAGGTTTCTATTGCGGCTGATTTAATTTTTCGTTTTGGGTTAGGTTTCTATTGCGGCTGATTTATTAGCGTCCTGTTGTGGCTAAGTTAGGTTTCTATTGCGGTTGATTTATTAGCGTCCTGTTGTGGCTGAGTTAGGTTTCTATTGCGGCTGATTTATTAGCGTCCTGTTGTGGCTGAGTTAGATTTCTATTACACGGCTGATTTATCGTTGCTATGTTATATATGTCTTCTATGATCAGATGGATGCTTCTGATGATCAAGCACGAGATTACACTCCAAGAGGGGCTTCTAATCTGGAAAATAAAGCCATTAATCACAATTTCCATATGGGAGAATTCTCTCACGTTAGAGAAACAATAGGATTTGATGTGTGGGAGCATCTGAAGCAGTGTCCTATTGAATTAATTGCTAAGCTAGCTGATAAAAACAGTGTGTGGTCTGGTAGGACCGTACACTATCTACTATGTAGACAGTTGGTAGTCCTTAAGAATGAGATTTGGAGTCTCGTTGTTGATCAACCTATCAGGTTTAGCTTACTGGAATTTGGTGAGATCACCGGGTTAAACACAAGTGCACTGCCAACAGAAAGTTTTGAACCTGACCAAGACCAATACAGAACATTCTGGGATGAGTTGAAAGTGCCGCATGGGACTGGACCGAAGTTAGATGAACTGAAGGCAGCATTAGGGGTATGTCGGCCCTGGAGTTTTGAAAAGCGTAAATGGTTAGGGCTGTTACTTCTTCAACCCATGGGACTTTATGCTCTGCATCATAATTCTAGGATTCCCTTTGAAAGTGCAAAAAGAGTTTTCGATGATGAAGCCATGATGACTTATCCATGGGGTCGGATTGCATTTCAAGTTCTTGTTGGATCTATTAAGGGATTAAGTCCAGAAGGAGCGTCGTACACCATAAGCGGCCTGAAGGACGAGTTATTGGTTTGGGCGTATGAATCTATCTCTTGCTTTGGAGAGCGTTTTGGGACAGTGGTCGATGAGAATGAAGTTCCGCTTTTGCGATGGAGTGGAAAGCGTACACGTTCAAGTTTTACTACTATCATCTCTGAGGAAATCAGAGACCATGGTGAGGTAAGGTTTCAGGCTGAGTTAGTTTTGTTTAATGACTAAGTTATGATTTATGTGCTTTAATTGATGACTGAGTTATGATTTATTTGATGGTTGAGTTATTATTTATATGATGGCTGGGTTATTTGTTTGATGATTGATTTATCGTTTATATGATGGCTGGGTTATATGTTTAGATGACTGATTTATCGTTAACTGTTGTAGGTGCGTGTGAGGAATATGGTTATGAAGGAGGACATAGAAGAGATGTTTCCTCAGTGGGAGGATGAAGAAAATGACCCACAACTTGAAAAATTAATAAGAGACATACATGCGGGTATGTTTGTTAAAGGTTTTTGGGATGTGCAGAATAATGAGAAGGAGAAAAAAATGAAGGTTAGAGCTAGAGTTTCGTCAGAGGCTGAGCCTCCCGCAAAGAAGCTGAAGAAAAATAAGAAACAAAAGGAAGCGAACAACTCAGAAGGTGAAGCTTCTGGTGTAGAGAAGGAAGGTAGCAAAGAGATTGGGAAAATTGCGGCTCTGAAGACCATAATCACTAGTTTGGACAAAATTTCCAAAAAGTTTGACAAGTATGACTCGCGGTTCATCTCATATGATACCAACTTTGCTGAGGTCAACCAGAAGCTGGAGAATATGAAGAGTCACATTCATTACACAGTCAAAGCTTCAGTGGCAGAGCATTTGAGAGTTATTGGGTTAGGGGAAAGTGGCGAAAACGTTGATAAAGTGCCCACCTACAACTTATGTTTAGAGCAGAAGTCCGTTAATAGTTCAACGGTGGGTAAGACCCCTGCTAAAGATGCTAAGACCCCTGCTAAGCCCCCTGCTAAGACCCCTGCTAAAGATGCTAAGACCCCTGCTAAGGCCCCTGCTAAGACCCCTGCTAAGACCCCTGCTAAAGGTGGTAAATCCAATGCAAAAGGTTTCGAGGCTAAAGCTGCTGGTGAGGTGAACAAGAATTTGGTAGATGACTTTGGTGATGTTGATTTTGTTTCTGTTTCTCCTGGCAAGGCAGCAGGACGTGGTTACAGGCTTAGGTCAAAAAAACAACAGGAGGGAGATGAAAAAATACCAAAACAGACAGCGGCTGAGAAGAGGAAGATGACTCAGTTACAGAAGAGAGAGGCGGATGAGTTAAAAAGGAAAGAGGCTGATATTAAAAAGAAAGAGGCGGCTGAGTTAAAGCAAAAAGCGGCTGATATTAAAAAGCAAGAAGCGGCTGAGTTACAGAAGAATGAGGCTGAGTTAAAGAAGAAGGGGGTGGCTGGGAATAAGAAAAAGGTTCGCGAAGGTGTAATAAGAATACTTATTCCAAGAAAGAACCCGATTGTTAGTGCCAGTGAGCTCAACGATGTGACCGAAGAAACAATCGCGATGAATAACGAACTGTTGCCGGAGTCTGATGAGGACGAAGAGGAAAAGATTAGGTCTGCGAAAATTAAGACTTATCGGGAGAGAAGTGTTCAATTAACCCCAACTGGGTTAGCAGCGACAAAAGAAAATGCTCTTCCAGCACGAGGATTTCCTTATATTGGAGATAATGGATCGACGTGCATGCGGAAGAACGTTGAACCTTCAGTAGCAATCTATGATCCTCTCGCACCTGTTGATCCGGCTAAACTGGAGAAACTTATGGAACACCTAAAGCCATTCGAGTATGGATCTTTACACCATTTGTTGATACAACTATTAGCAATATTTGGTTAAACTAACTTGGATTTAATTGTTAGGAACATTCCACATAACAAGGTTGAAGAACCAATTAAGTTCTACAGATACCTCATCACCGAAAGAGCGTATTGGCCACAACCTGACTATGGATGGTTGTATGATAATGTAAGTTTAGATAAGTTTGGCTGAGTTAATTTTTCTTGTAGACTGAGTTATATAATAAGTGTTGCCTGAGTTAATTTTTCTTGTAGACTGAGTTATATAATAAGTGTTGGCTGAGTTAATTTTCTGTTAGGCTGAGTTATATAATAAGTGTCGGCTGAGTTAATTTTATTTTAGGCTGAGTTATATAATAATTGTCGGCTGAGTTATATAATACGTGTCGGCTGAGTCAATTTTTCTTGTAGACTGAGTTATATATTCTTTGTACAGCATGTTTCTGCTTATATGAGAGTCCTAAGGGGAAGGTCTATGCAAGTTCCCACCCCATTCTGGTCCAAGCGCATTGCCTTTATGGACATTTGGTTCACTCTACAATGGTGTATGGATTACGACCAGTTCAAGATCAAACCAAAGCAATTCAAATTCAAAGGTACTGGTTATGAAGAATTAGTACACGGTCGGAATCCCGAGGACTGTAAGACACACTTGAAGTGGTTGGTAGATGTGGATCACTTGTATGGAGTGCTTCAAACTGGAGGCAATCATTGGGTGGCATATGATGTGGATCTTGTGAAGGAGAAGATTGACGTTTACAATTCCATCATGGGAGAGAAAACACCAGAGAGTGAACAGAAAATACTAGATGCATTTAGGCCTCTTACTCATATGATTCCTGCAATGTTGAATGAATTCATTCCTTCCAACATCCGTCAACCTACGATGAAGCAGCTTGCGTTCCGTAGGAGGAGAGGCAAAAACATTCCACAAAACACTCAAGTTGGCGATAGTGGGGTGTATTCGTGTAAGTTTGTCGAGTGTCTAGCGCTTGGTGTAACATTTGATGGGATATCTGATGCTAACATTCAGGGTTTGCGAATGAAGATGGGAGCAGAGATCTTCGCAGAAAGAGGAGATGAATTTATTTTGAATCTTTGATTTGGTTAACTATCTAAGCATGATTTGTAGTATGTTTGACTCTTGATTTGGAGTTCCCATATCGATTTCCCTTGCAAATTTTAGCGTCCTGTGTGATTTCCAATAACCCATTTGTCCAAAACGAAAACAAGAGAAATAAGTCAGCCACCACGTACTAATAAATCAACTGTAAGTCAGCCGGAAGGTACAAATAAATCAGTTGTAATACGACTATAAGTCAGCTGTCATGTTAACATAAACTCAGCCTTATATATCACATTAACTCAGTCGTAGTGTTCACATTAACTCAGCCAATAAGAATAAGTAAATCAGTTGTAACATACCTTTATACCAAACTGCTTATTGATACATATTCCGACACTAGTAGGTCGAACTGAGGGACCAACATCGCCGAGAAAGTCCCTGTACAATTGTCCTAATATATCTGGTGTTGCTTGTCGAGATAGATTAGAACGCTCAGTTACGGAACATGTATGATCCGAATCATAAATACGAACATAAAATGTTGGGGATTCACCTTGTCTAGAAGCACGAACTCTCCAGAGACATCCAGCAACCCAACACGTAACATTGAGTGTATTCAAATTAGATACTTCTATATCAAAATCAAATCGGTCCTTCACCGTAAGAAGTTTCAGTCGTCTCTTCAAATCGGCTTTACTCTCGTATCGTTGCCCTACAACAAGGTTTAGTGAAGAAATCTGCAACCTTAGACCCTCCGGATTTCCTTGAGCTCCGCTCATTGACATGCTATGAGATGTCTTCTTAGAAGGCAACGTTGGTTCATCTTCATCTTGTGCTGGAGACTCAAAGTATGAACTGAAGTTATCATCTTCAGATGAGGCACCATCCGAGTCATCAAACATAACAAATCGGCTATCAAATTCATCATCATCATCATCATCATATTCTTCTTCTTCTTCATATTCTTCTTCTTCTTCTTCTTCTTCTTCTTCTTCTTCTTCTTCTTCTTCTTCTTCTTCTTCTTCTTCTTCTTCTTCTTCTTCTTCTTCTTCTTCTTCTTCTTCTTCTTCTTCTTCTTCTTCTTCTTCTTCTTCTTCTTCTTCTTCTTCTTTCGACACATAACTGAATAGCCTTTTCTTCTCGATTTTTTTCGTAATCTCCACACACAGACGTAGCTGTTCCACTTTTTTTTAGAGCTACAAGAAGATTCAACTGTCGAGTATTGGAGACGTAAACTGGTGAAGTATCGTGCGCCATTGTTTTCAAAGCTTTATTCGATAAACTGTAGCTCAGTTGAATCTGATGAGTCGACTTCTTTAATCCGTAATTGTCAACAACAGATTTTGCAAGTTCGTCGAGTGTTGTTTTTTCATTTATATGCAGAACTCTACACCCTCTATTGTTGGGCTCAAATACATATCTGTTTTTCTTTACCCAATTACCAGAAACAACAACTACAGGATCCATAAGATGTTGTAAAGAATCGAATAACAATGAAGAAAATAATAACAATAAAGAAGAAGAAGAAGAAGAAGAAGAAGAAGAAGAAGAAGAAGAAGAAGAAGAAGAAGAAGAAGAAGAAGAAGAAGAAGAAGAAGAAGAAGAAGAAGAAGAAGAAGAAGAAGAAGAAGAAGAAGAAGAAGAAGAAGAAGAAGAAGAAGAAGAAGAAGAAGAAGAAGAAGAAGAAGAAGAAGAAGAAGAAGAAGAAGAAGAAGAAGAAGAAGAAGAAGAAGAAGAAGAAGAAGAAGAAGAAGAAGAAGAAGAAGAAGAAGAAGAAGAAGAAAATCGGAACTGATGACATGGAAAATCGAAATTGATGACATGGAAAATCGTTAAGTCAGCCACCAAACGAACACAATACTAATCCTACATAAATCAGCCATCAAGTACAAATATAAGCCAGTCGTAACGTTGTACTATTCTAATAATTAATCTTTTGCAAATAAACCAGCCGTAATTTTGCTGAAAACTTTAAGTCAGCCGCTTCGTCAAATAACCCAGTCGTGAAGTGAATGATATTCTAGTAATTAATCTTTTGCTAATAAGTCAGCCATAACAGGGCTGAGTTTAAATTTTAATCCAGCTCTTAATGACTGATTAACATAAATCAGCCGTAACAAACTCCCATAACTTAGTCTGCCGAGAACCATAACTCAGCTTCGTCTTATCAAAAACTCAGCCATATGTTTGACAAATCAGCCTACCCATGTATAAATCAGCCGTAACTTGTGTTCGTAAGTCAGTCATAATCTCATAAATCAGCCAGATTTCTTTAAATCAGTCGTCACGTACGGCTGATTTATGTTTGCAAGTCAGCCAATTTCTCATAAGTTAGCCGCGAGGTTTAAATCAGCCACTATGTAACATAACCCAGCCGTCAATACCGCCTTAGCGCTCGCCAGCGATTTCCGACGTGGCGTGAAAAAGTAATGGCATTCTTGTAATTACGCTTTTTGTTATGACAAGGGCACGCTGGGCATTTAAAAAATGCCAGTAATAAAAAAAGATTTGTAACACTCTAATAATAAACACTAAAATGTATGACATTTGAGTCAACTTCCCCTTATTATTTTGCAGAGCCAGCATCGTGTAGTCATACAAAGGACAATTTCTCTGAAAGAAATCGTAAATATTGCTTAAATCGCAAAATGACCCAAAAGGGTCTAAAACGCTATAAAATCCCACTTATGGTTTTAGAAGAGAATGAGCACAACGATACTGATGGTCTACCCGATATCTGCAGAAGATAAATGGAAAAGAAGATAATTGTCAAGTTCTGAGATAATTATGGAAAAAAAAAGAAGATAAGGGACATTTTCGCTGAAGGATAAACTCGATTCAGAGGCAGAAAAAGAAAGACAACCGACATTAAAGACATGTATAAGAGAATCAAAGGAGAGGGACGCAGGACACGAAATTATCAAAACAAAACTTAGCACATAGGAACCTTCGGCATCATCCTCGACATACTTGGTTTTCCATGTCTTGCACTCGATTACTAGATGAACTCAAAAAGGCAGTTCAATATCCTGTACAAACTCTTTAACTGAACTAAGCTTGGCTTGATCCTCGAAGAGGGTACGTAGGCAGCCTTTCATAAGGTCCAGTACGAAATCAATCAAAACCTTTTTCTTATCTTTTTCGTCTTTTGTTATTGAGCTGCACCTCAACTAGGTATAAGGTTTTAGGGGGCGAGAAATAAAAAATTCGCTTACATCTCTTGCGGCTGAAGCGTTTACAATCTGTTTTAACAGTCTCTATGCTCTTACGAGAATTCGAAATAAAGATCAAAATTTCTTAATTTGTTTTGTTATCTTTTCATATTTTCTTCCTTTATTCGGTTTCTTGTCATTGGCTATTGCAGAGAATCCGGACCTCAAGGAAAGTAGGGTTTTTCTTGCTTTCCTCTGCTCACTAGAATCGACAGTGCAAATTTCAATTCCCACAAGGTAAATTACTTGTGACCCCATTATTCGCCTACACATTTTCAAAAGAAAAGGAGAAAAGAGAAAGAAAGATGAGCAAGATGGATTGTATCAGTATAATTGATTCATTGGACTTATACAAAATAATAATATAAAGAGATTCAGAGAAGAGAGAAAGAGGGGAGAAAGGGATCAGATAAGACTCCTTGTGTGTCGAGATACTTGCACGGATACGAGTCCATGTGTCCTATGATCGATACTCCCAAGGTAATGCATGCACTTTTATTTTATTTAAGAAATGAGGTTAGTATAGGGGTGAGTAAAGCTAGTATCTACTAAGTTGTTGGTAGAATAGATTTAGATGCTATACTAGGATAAGGTATTTAAAGTTTCTCTAAGATTGACACTTGTTTGATGTGGTTGCAAAATAGTAAAGGCGATAATTATAAGCTAGAGATTTGTGTGTCCATGTCTTTCAAACCTCTTCCAAAGGTTTACCCTTGTTTCGCTTGAGGACAAGAAAAAAGTCAAGTTTGGGGGAGTTGATAAGTCCCAGTAAATACCACTTTTAGACCATGTTATATGCCTTATTTGGAGTATATTATATGTGTGTATGATGTGTTTTAGAGTCTTTTCAGGTCCAAGTACTTTTTGAAGCATTGTAGAGATTATGAAGCTTTCTGGAGCTTAGAGAGAGAGGAAGCCCGTAGCCTGTCAAATTCAGCAAAGTACGAGTGAAGTCGTCGTACGAGTCGACGTGCAGAAACCCAACTCACAATGTAGCCGACTTGAAGCCCAAGTCACAGAAATTATAAGATTGGCATTGAATGTGTTTTACCAAGTTTATATGGTCTTTGCTAGTGTTTTATGCAAAAGACTACTTTTTCCAAGCTACATAATTTTCATAACAAACATAACAGTTTAGGGTTTTTGGGGAGAAAATCAAGACTTTTTCAAGCTTTGTATTGTAACCCCACTTTTTATTCCTATTTTTATCTTATGCATTATTGTTGGGGTCAAAATCGGTCACGACAGAATCAATGCTAGAAAACTTCTGAGAAATATTTCTTATCTTAAAAGAAGTATAAATCCAGGAAAAAAGCTACGTGTAATTCAAGTTCTTGGATAGGAGCGTCTGATCCGAACAAACGACTGTTGGGGTAGAAGGAGTACGAGACCAAACACGTGGTCCAACTCACCCATTCGGCGAGTTGGTCCGTACACACAGTTCAACTCGCCCATTAGGCGAGTTCGACCAAGCAAGATGGCCAACTCGCCCATTCGGCGAGTTGGACAAAGCAAGTTGGTCAACTCTCCCATTTGGCGAGTTGGACCAAGCAAGATGGTTAACTTGCCCGTTCGACGAGTTAGACTGAACATAAACCAGATCTTATGCCTTTCGTTGAACCTCGGCGGATCCACCCCTCGTTTTTTCTCGATCGGAGTTATCGTTGGGACTTTACAGTAAGAACTGCGACGACTTATTTTCCCGAATGAAGTTCATGGTTATCGTACAAACGGCAACGGTTAACTCAACACCACATTTTTCTAAACTATACGATAAGTGTGAAATTCCTTGCTAAAGTGACGTCGTATCATTAAACATTCTTTCGAAGAAATCGTAAAAATGTTTAAATCGAAATACGGCCCAAAGAGGCCTAGAACGCGGCTAAAGACCCACTTGTGATATTATACGAAACTTAGCCCATCAATGTCATGATGGTTTATCTTTACTTGCAGAAGAAGATAAATCTCGCGAAATCAGAAGATAATTGTCAAGTTTTCAAGATAATGATGAAGATTGAGATAAAAAGGAATATTTCCGTGAAGCGATAAACTCGACATATGGGCAAAAAAGGAAAGGGGAACCGACCCAAAGGAATATATAAGGGGAGCTAAAGCTAAAGGCACATGGATCCAAAGATTAGACCTAGAGAAGCTCTATTAGCTTATAAGAACTTAGAACTTAGGTGGATAGAAGAACATAGTTATACTTAGACGTTTCTCCATCTTTGTTCAACGATTCTGATTTCTTTAGACTCTACAACTCATTTCACTTAGAAACCCTAAGCTTTATTCTTGACAAGCTCGGTTTCTATGACTGGCACTCGATTACCAGACAAACTTTCTCCGGCATTTCGATCTCTTGGTCCATTCTTTTAATTGAGCTACATTCGGCTTGATCCTCAAAAGGGGTACGTAGGCAGCCTTGCATAAGGTTCAGTCTGAAATCAATCAAAACCTTTTCTCATATCTTTTTTCGTCTTTTGTTATCGAGCTGAGACTCAACTAGGCTTAAGGTTTTTGGTTGCTAGAACTAGGTAACTCGCTAAGAGCTCTTGCGGCCGAAGTTTCGATAATCTTTTGTAATGATCGCAACGCTCTTATGCGGATTCGAAATAGGATCTACTTTTTGTAATAGATTCTTTTTGTTATCTTTTCATACTTTATGCGTTTATTCGAGTACTTGTCGTTGGCTCTCGCAGAGAATCCTGGACCTCAGGAAAAGTTAGGGTTTCTTAACTTTCCTTAATTTACGGAAATTGACAGTTTGAATTTCGGTTCCCACAATTATTTCATGTTTATGATTATGTTCTGCTTAGCTATGTCTAAGTATTCACCTTGTTAGATTTAGGGTTTATTAAAGTTTTTTATAAATTAGCCAAACAATAGAATTGTTAGGGTGATTATTAGATATATCATCAGATTTGTACTGATTGCTTGTTTGCTTGATTAGCTACCTAGAACCATGATATTAGGATACTTAGAATTTTTTGATTGCATGATCAACACTTGAAATATCTTTGATGAGCTTAAATTACTAAAGACAATCGAGAGAATGGTCTAGTAATTTTAAGTGAACCAATTTAATGTTTGACTAAGAAAGTCATCAATCGATGTCGTTTGCATACCATCGATCGTCGGTCATTACAAGTTTACACACGAGTGTTGTAGACTCTGATCTTAACCATATAATATCTTTACTAATTGAATTTGTATTCTATCATTGAAAACCCCTTGTCTTCTACCCATTATAATTTAGTACCTGAAAACCCTAGATCTAGTTACTTTCCTTATTTGTTTACAAACCAACTCTTTACTTATTTAATTGTTTTAAAGTCTTATTAATTGCCTAGCTTAACTAAGTTGATTATCAAATCTTTTGTATGCCTTCTCTCTATAGAATTCAATACCTAAGTACTACAGTAGAATCTCTTCTTTGAGAGAGTACTCAGTAGCTCTAGGGTGTGTTAAAATAAACATAGTAGTTCTAGGGTAATTTGGGCACGTATCACCTCATGTAAAATTTGCATACAATAGGTCATTGCATTTAGCCACTAAGGGTACACCTTTTCAGGCTGTCTCTGGGTTTAATCCTTTGTCTCCTCTAGAATTTTTTGAATTGCCTTTGAAAGAACAAACTAAACTTGAAGTCTAGAAGAAGGTCGATTTTATTAGATAATTTTCATGAACAAGTCAGGAAGAATATAGAGGAACACACCAAGATGTATGGAAGAAAGAAGGACAAAGGCATGAAGAAGTTGGTGTTGGAACTAGGTGATCTAGCTTGGATTCACCTGAGAAAAGATAGGTTTCCTAATGATAGGTAATCCAAGCTGATACCAAGGAAATATGGTCCTTTCAAAGTGCTGAAGAGAATCAACAACAATGTATATCATATTGATCTCCAAGGTAAGTACACTATTAGTTCAACTTTTAATGTTTCTGACTTGATCCTCTTTGTTTCAGATGAATTGGATTTTAGGTCAAATCATTTTAAAGGAGGAGGGGATGGTGTGGACACCAATATACCAGACTCAACTGCAAGTCAATCTAGAGAGACCAGTAACCAGTTAGATGAGGAGGAGGACGGCGAGCTGAAACTGAATCATGTGAAGGAGCAACAGGACGACCTGGAGATGGTTGATCCGTGTAATGATGGCTGGAAAGGTTTTGGAGAGGAGTTACTTGAAAAGAAAAGAGGAGTTTAACTAAGAAAGAAAATAAATCAGATAACTAGTTTAACCTCTTTATCTATACTATTATTGCAAAGTGATTTTTCACAACGGAACTCTCATGTTAAAAGTTAGAGCAGTTAATATCGTTTATACCCTTAATGAATAAAATATATTAATTATTCAAAAATAAAAGCGAATTTAAATTATTTTTATCATATATATGATTAAAATTGATAATAATAAGAATTATCCAAAATCTAAAAATTATTTAAAATAAAAAGATATTTCTATTATATATATATATAAATATTAATAAGAATTATCCAAAATCTAAAGATTATTCAAAATAAAAAAATAATTATGTTATATATATATATATATATATATATATATATATATATATATATATATTGTGTTGTTATCCAAAAAAATATTTTAATAAAAAGTTAAAATTAAAAAAAAAAAGAAATCAGAAAACACATAACTAAATATTAATCAAGTAAAATTATTAATTTTATATAGTTGAGTGAATTCTAAGATTGATTTATTAATAATGAATATAGTATACACAAGAATTTTCACATAAAATTCAAATGAATATATAAATAATAATTTATCTTTATAGTTTTTAAATTAGTAATGTATGTATTGATAAATAATTTTATAAAATGTTTATGTCCGCATGTGCAGGTAATCAACCTAGTGTTTAATTGATTTGTAATGTGCTTAAATTTAAACAAAGACAACCTGTTGTAGAATTAAAACAGTAAACTAATTTCAGTTAGGATTATGATTAGGACTAACTAAACTAAACTATTATGATTTAGGATTAGGTTTTGTTTAGGACGTTTTTATTTATTGTACGCATCTGAGAGTTAGTTTCTTATCAATCAATCAAACAACTTTGCAAACTCCTTGTCTCCTTATCTACTTTCTCTTTTCAGCCAAAAGAACATTGATCTACATTTAAGGGAAGTAATTCCTGTGTGAATCCATCTAAAACAATACAGGGTGATCCTGTGTCTTTTAGTAGCAACGCATCTCTGAAGTACTCCATAGCAGTTCAGAAAAAGACTTCGTCCAAACTGAGTGTTTGTAGCCTTTAGAACAACCCACTTGTATCTCCTTCGAGTGATCCAAGAAGAGAAACCTATCTAGGACTGTACCACATCGTCTTCTTCTGAAAACTTTTTCTCGACCTCTCTTAATTGTGGTTTATAATAGTTTGACGGTAATATGAAACGGTACTCGGACTGTGAAGAGAGGGTTTACGGTAACTCTTAAGATTGCTTGTAGTCATGGACACGTTTCCTCTTGAAATGCTGGCGTGGATTTCTCTGGATTTATATAGTAGTTCTCTACTAGATTATCTAAAGCTTGGTATGAATGTGGGTGATTTTATATATATAATAAATACATATATTCAAGAATCGCCAATTTTTTTAAAATAAAGATTTAATGTAAAATAATCTATGACAGTAGTAGTTCTCTACTAGATTATCTAAAGCTTGGTATGAATGTGGGTGATTTTATATATAATAAATACATATATTCAAGAATCGCCAGTTTTTTTAAAATAAAGATTTAATGTAAAATAATCTATGACAATGAATATATATAAGTGGACGCTCCCCAACAAGAAAATATACTACCAACCTCTAACTTAAAATTCACCAGCAGCGAAGAACAAACGCAACACTATGATCAATTCGGAGAGTGCATTCATCCTCACAACATTAATCGTATTCTTCTTCATTCCCATAGTCTCCAAAGGTGAACCTATCCCGTTTATGATGCAACTCGATCGATGGGAAGTACTGCTACCGAGTATCGGTATATCGGCAATGCACATGCAACTCCTCCATAACGGCATGGTCATAATATTCGACCGTACCGATTTTGGTATCTCGAATCTTTCTTTACCAGGAGGCATGTGTAGATTTGATCCTAGGGACACAGCAGTCAAGTTCGATTGCTCGGCGCATTCAGTTCTCTACGATGTTGTCTCTAACACATACCGGGCCTTGAAAGTCCAAACCGATACATGGTGTTCCTCTGGTTCGGTTCTTCCCAACGGAACATTAGTTCAAACTGGTGGATACAACGACGGTGAGCGCGCTGCTCGAATGTTTACCCCATGTGGTTATAGTGAAACATGTGACTGGATCGAGTTTCCTCAGTATCTAGCCCAACGTAGATGGTATGCCACCAATCAAATTTTACCCGATGGACGGATAATTGTGGTCGGGGGAAGAAGACAATTCAACTTTGAAATTTTTCCTCGACCTAATTATCATCGGTATAGAGGATCAAGATTTGATTTTCTTAGAGAAACTACAGATGAAAATAGCGAGAACAACTTGTATCCTTTCCTATATCTCTTACCCGATGGAAACTTATTTGTCTTCGCTAACACAAGATCCATTGTGTTTGATTACAAAAGGAACCGAATCGTGAGAGAGCTTCCAGAGATTCCAGGTGGTGATCCAAGAAACTACCCAAGCAGTGGCTCTTCCATACTTTTTCCATTAGATGAAACCAAGAATACTATGGAGGCTGAGATTATGGTTTGTGGAGGAGCTCCCAAAGAAGCCTTTCCACGAGCAAAAAGCCAACGCGGATTCACACGTGCCACTGCCACATGTGGGAGGCTAAAGTTAACTGGTTCAAATCCAATTTGGGAAATGGAAACCATGCCAGTGCCACGTGTCATGGGGGATATGCTGATCTTACCAACGGGTGATATAATTATTGTAAACGGCGCAGGAGCTGGTACGGCAGGGTGGGAGAATGCCCGTGACCCGGTAACCCGACCCGTGATATATCACCCATTTGATCGCCGCTTCTCAATTATGTCCACATCATCACGTCCTAGGATGTACCATTCGTCAGCGGTTTTGTTACCGGATGGTCGGGTTTTAGTCGGTGGTAGTAATCCTCACATTTATTACAACTTTACCAACGTCGAGTACCCAACGGAATTAAGCCTCGAGGCTTATTCTCCTCCGTACCTCTCTTTCACGTCTGACTCAATAAGACCAAAGATTTTGACAAACGACAACGTAGTCAGTTACAAAAGATTGTTCAACGTCAATTTCTCCATAGCACAGTATTTGACCATCGATCTTCTCTCTGTGAGGATAGTTGCACCTTCGTTCACTACTCACTCCTTCGCGATGAATCAGAGGATGGTGATTTTGAAGTTACTCTCTGTGACGCATGACGGGCTAACGAATTCTTACAAAATAGATGTGCTGGGTCCATCGACGGCTGAGATTGCTCCTCCAGGATATTATATGATCTTTTTGGTACACGCAGGCATACCAAGTTCAGGTGTTTGGGTGCAAATAGAGTGAACCTAAAACAGAGGATGAATAGTCTGAAATGTATGTTGCATGTTAAGTTTATTTATGGTTAAGTAATATTAATATTAGAGAGAAAGGAGGATGGAATAAGAAAATTGATTACGCAAGTTGCGTGACACAGTTGAGTGAGTCCTCTCACGTTGAAATAAATCATTGTGATATATTTCTTATCTAACTCTGTTAAAAATATAAGTTGGATTTGGTCCGCTATACGCGCTGATTGTAACTAAAATATTTATTTTTTCAAAACGATTGGAAGTAAGAATCTCTTAAGTCGGTAGTATGATTTTAAAACCATAAGTTGCTGGACTAAAAAAGAAGTGAAAGATTTATGTTTTAATTCAACTTCTATTTGTGTTTCCAATAATTTAAAACAAAAATTCTTATTTATTTTATAATTTTTGTTATGTTGCTTAATCTATAATGTTTTGAGTTTTATTTTCAATACTTTTAATTAATACTAATAACAATTTATTTTAAAGCTGTTGCAGATAAATGTTAATTACTTATTTCAAAATTTTAATATTAATATTGAAATAATATAAGATTATCCCATATACATTTATATGCTTTATTGGCTATATAGTTTAATCATTATGTTGTTAATGTGTTGATATTTTTAATTGAAAACTATTGAAGATACATATTGGTTTATCAACCTAGTTAAGGATTGTATATTTTACAATTTTATTATTGTAAGTTATTTTCTTACTTTTTAATACATTCTGATTATAGAAATCTAAATCAATAAAATATATAGTAATTTTTTTGGGGGATTTGCTAAAAACAACCTAAAATTTCAATTTAAACCTATAAGTGTACCCCAATTTCAATCAAATGCAAAACGAACCTACAAGGATGATAAAAGTACTATTTAACCCTTATGACCAAAAAAAAAACAGAAGTGTATTTTACGTTTTTATCCTTTGTTAGTCTACACGTAACAGAAAGAAGTCTACATATATGTAGACCTCGTACGAAATCTATTCATTCGGTAGACTTGTTATGTAGTTTATACCATAATTTTATCTAATAATTTAATTTTAAAAATGTATAAAAAATAATTGTTGCATTATTTTTAACTAATCATTAATATGATGGATAATATGAAGTAAAAAATTAAAATTTTATATAATTAAACATTTTTAAGGAACATTTAGGGTTTAAGATTTTTGGTTAAGGGGTTCGTAGACATATTATAAAGTCTACATATATGTAGACCTTTTTTTCAGTCTACACACAATTTAACCTAACCGGATTTAACCAATATAATTTGATGATCAAATAAAACATTTACGGTTTGAGATTTGTGGTTAAGGGGTTCATAGACATATTATAAAATCTACATATATGTAGACCTTTTTTTCAGTCTACACACAATTTAACCTAGTATATAAATACGATTTCTCAAGCTTTTGAGGTAAAAAAAAATTAATCTTCGCCGTATCTCTCTCTAGGCGATTTCCGGCGAGATTTTCGGCGAACTCGATCCACGCAGTTTCCCATCCGCTTCATCTCTGTCTCCTCCATCGCTCTGGTAAGTTAAATGTCTCTGGTTTACCTCTCTGTTGATAAAAAGTGACAACCTTTACCTTTTTCTCTTTTCAGATATGAGCCGGCGACTTCTAAGGAACAGTGCTTCTCGTCCAAATCTTTGCTTCCGGTCAGTATCATGGCTTCTACTTCATCTCTCTGTCCTAGCCAGCAAGGGACTGTGCTTCATCTTTCCAACGTACGTCTCTCTGTCATCTCTATCTCTCGTTTAACTAATAACCTAACAAGCTCATCCTTGTTTACTAACCTTTTAGTTTCTTTTGATTCAGATCTGAGTCGGTCAGTCTTAGATCCATTTCTCTAACGAGCATTGCATCCTCTCTAATCCATTTCTTTGCTTTCGGTGAGTCTACTTCATTTTGAAGTGTAGTATGAAGTTTCGAATTTGTTGACTGAAATTTTGAAATTGTAGACTGAAATTTTGAATTTGTAGACTGATATTTTGAATTTTGTAAACTGATATTTTAAATTTGTAGACTGATATTTTGAATTTGTAAACTGATATTTTGAATTTTGTAGACTGATATTTTGAATTTGTAGACTTCTCATGTAAATTGATGTTTTGAATTTGTAGTACACTGATGTTTGAATTCAAAAAGAGTTTAAAGATGATCATTGATTGATCAGGAGTGGCTCAAGGTATGATATAGATAAACACAGTTTCTCTCCATGGATCAAACTACCGTTCTTAAAACAATAGCTCGTACGAGCTCAAAGATATAGAATCTGAAATGAAGAAGGACTCTGAAGATACGATGAACAAATGTTTACACAAACTTGTTACAAGTTCTAAGAAGAAAACACACACTTTCTTCTGAATGAATCCAAGAGAAAAGCAAAGTGAACTTGCTTCGTGTTCACAAGGAGACTATGAACCGAATCCAGTTTGGTTTTTATCTCAGCAATCTGACCTCCATCCTTGTTTTCAACTAGTCTCTTCCTGTCAAGCTCTGCATTTTGGTAATACTGCCATAAACCAAGTTCTCAATGAGCCTTCTAGCTTCATATGTTTCCTTCACTTGTAGCATCAGAGTCATCTGATACTTTCAATAAATACCTCAGAAGAAATTGCTTAACAACTGAACCTCGCCGAAAACAAGGACATGCCTCTAGTAAGCTCTGAATCTCATCCAAGATTTTTAGAAGCTTCGGTAGGACCCTGAGAAAACATGGAGACATTGTTACTCAGCTCTTCAGACCTCGCATTATCAAAGAGATTGTTAAGGAAATCATTTTTGGTGTCATTCTAGATAGTCAATGATCAGTTGCAACTGCTTGAGACAGTAAACTACATCCCAACCAAGAGGGTATGGAACAACTTTCAAAATAGGTGGTCTTCATAGAATCCATTTAACTTAATGCTTATCACTAGATCCTAAAACTTTTCAAGGTAGTCCATCGGATGCTCATGAGGAAGACCATGAAAAGGGTGTGGACCCACAATAGTGTAGTACACATGTTTCAGCTCAAAATCATTTCTCCGGAATGGTGGAGGTCGAAGCGAAAACATGTTAACATATAACTGATCATGCCTATTGAAATCTCCAAGTGTTCTCCCACAAACACCTCAAATATTCTCAGCATTCTCAACCACAACCACTTCACCAAGAATCACATTCCATTGTGCATCAATCTTCTCTCCAGATCTGTTGCGAGCATGTCAATCTTGGTATTGTAAGACTCCTTCAGCATCAGCCTCTAGAATGACCGGATTAACCATTTCTTCAGACGTGTTTTCCCGAATGGTGTCGATCTTCACCAAGTGGGTCTCGGTCGACACTTTCTTTGGGTTGGTTTGTTCTAACTTAGACAACTCTTGATTCGAAAGTTTCAAAAGTTTATTTCCCTTATTGTTTTTGGTAGCTAGATGCATGCATTTCAAAGCCACTATAAAAGAGAGAAATAACTATGAGTATACATAAAATAAAATTCTAGTCTAAATTCTACGCCTAATCTAGTTGTGAATCAAAAAGTCCTCGCAACAACGGAAAAAAAATAATATGCTCAAATTAACCCTAATGAGCAAGTCGCAGTTTTAGAGGCACAATATATTACTTAGGGATTATATTCACATAGACTCATATCAGTCAATAGAAATATGTGCTTGAATTAAGCTAAATAAGTGAATATAATGCAAGTAAAAGACACTAAATAGAAAAAAAAATTATGGACAAGGGCGCTAAAATAATGGAAATTTGTAGGTAAATCAAAATTGCAGATCAAACAATTGTTAAGGGTTTATAAAGAACAGTTTCATAACTCCAATCCAATATTCAAATCAACCAACTTTCATTCAAGAGACAATCTATAGCTAGATCCTAGAATTCTAAATCTATTTGCAAATTCAATCAGCTCAGACAATCATTAATATCAAGTTTGATAAGTTCACTAAATCTCTAAACCAAATATCTTTGTAGATAGATATTTAGCTCATTTAAGATTAGTTCAGACAATCAATAACAATCTTGTCTCTACCAATTATCCTAAGATCTAGATTTCAGGTTGTTAATTCAAATCTAGCATTAGGAACACTCTAGATGAAAAATATAAGATAACCCTAACACTTCAATCTAATAATTCATCATTCCACTGAATAGCCCTAAATCTAACATGAGGATTGCTCACACATGATACCAGAAATACAAATCATATTTTGAATAAATTGCATTAAAACATCAAATAATAAGTAAGGGAGATTGAAATCTTCTCTCTAAAGGAGTTTTGACTTGTCTCTCTAAAGCTCTCTAAGATAAAATAAAGCATAGTCTAAACAATGGCGTAAGAATGATAGATATAGATCTAAACATGAATTGCACTTCTTTGTAAATAAGGGAAACTTCTAAGCTAAACTACAATTCTTAAACTTCATTAAAAATCGTCATGACACTTGATCATGATGCGTGTCGGCCGACAACAAGGTGGGTGTCGATCGACACCAAGTGCAATGTTTGACTCCAAGTTGTTCTTTTCAGCATCACTTATCCTTATGCTCTAAATTGTTCCAAAATCTTCAAACTTGGCAAAGACATACCTAAACCTGCAAAAACTTTAAAAACGAAAAGAAACAATTTAAAAAGACTCTAAAACATAACTTCTATCATGGTCAAAAGCCCATAAAACCATGTTATATCAATGAGTATCTCTTGTTCTCCATTCATTCATATAGGAAAGAAAAATCTTCAGCAATAGCCAACAATGGTGGTCTCTAGCGCATTGTTCTTAGTCTCAGCTATTCTAATCATAATTATAACTGTTTCCAGATGTAAACGTGTAATGAAACCAAATTTCCTAAATTTTGATGTGATCTTAGGTTTTTGGCCTTTCAATCGGACATATATTCTTACATTGTGCTTTGTGTTTTCTATTACGACAATGTGGAGTTCAAGAAATAAAGCAGTAGATAGAGAAGTAAATTTATGCAAGAATCTAGAATTACAGATCTTAGTTCATCCTTTGTTCTAGGGTTTAGAATTATCTTTTTTATTTGCAGAATTCATCTAAAACAGCATCATTTTAATAAATGAACAGTTGATTAACTATCACTTTTGACGTTCAATATATATATATAAACACGATTTCGAGAATCCATGTAGTTTTTTTCTGAATTTTATTAATTTATTATGGAATATGAACTATTAAAAAGTTCGAGAAGAACAAAGCACACGACGTGTATAATTAATGTTGGAATAGATCATTTTCCCTTGCGTTTCAATCTTATTTTGGAAAAGGCTTTTGGAACTTCCCATGAACCCAAACTCTGTACATGTTCGTTTTCTTTCTTCGGTTTACTGCTTTGACACAACAATTTTCAAGCTCGACCTGCAGTCAAGATCGAAATACTAATAAGACAGGTGATCCCATTCAAATATATTGTCCCTAATCATATTTTGAAGCAATGTTTTTATACAGAGAATTTTTCATACAAAGGATATTCTGATAGAAACACCATGTGAATGCACACAGAATACATGAAAAGCAATGCATTAGTCGGAAAAAAGAACAGGAACAATAAGGTTTACCTCGATGAATCCCGCATCTGTAAATAGTCTCCTAACAGTGTCGAGACAGAAGAAATAGGAAAGGGTTCCGTCTGACCGCGCATATTCCCTAAACCCAATACATTTCTCAGGCTCAAACCGCAGCATAGTCATGTCATATAAGCCTGAATTTTTGTTCCATGTGTTAGTTTCTCCTTATTTGGATAGCATATGTTTACTCTTAAATGCTGAACTTTTATGGTGAGTCAACAATTACCATAATCTCTAAACAAGAGCAGACCACCAGGCTTCAGCACAGCAAAACATTCTTTGATAGCTGTTGGCATCCTTTCTTTGGGCACTGCCGACAATGTGAAAATCTGACATAACAAGCCGAGTTACAATGAGCTATGATGGAAAGAGCCTAATAATTACGAATCAGATAATAGAACACGAAGAGCATATAATACACAAATCTAGATCCAGTGCAGATATATGACAGTAAATGAATGGGTTGGTGTTAACATACCAGAGTGACAAAATCCACCCCACCGATGCAATGCTCTTTGAAAGAAGTATCTTCACTCTCTCCTGTTAATGATGAAAACATAAAACGTACAAGATTAGCAGATGAGAGAGTAAAGTGTATCTTATGTGAAGGAACTGAAACCTGAATGGTAGCAATGTCGGTTGTGTCGACAATGATGACACGCCACCCAATTTGGGAATGCAGAGGTTGAAAAGTCACAAGAGAAAGAATGGAATTTATCAACTGTAGCAATAGCGCGATTAATGTTCTCTTTAGTCCTAATAAGAGCCTCACTGCTACAGTCGCAAGCATATACGGTAATGTTGGTGCTTCCACTGCACAGGAAAAGCAAATATAAAAAAAAAGATAAGCAGTGAATAGGTTAGGCCATAAGAAAACATACCGTAAAATGGGAAGCACAGTACTCCCGTTACCGCAACCGACTTCCAAGAGTTTAGCGTTTTCGCCACAGGAAAGTAACTCAGGAAATTCCTTTAACAGATACCTTCTTTCCTAACATACATTTAGGATCTAAGATCAATTGTAGTTATATATATCCATTCATGGAAGAATCAAGCATCCCAATTGAAATCGTAAAGTTCAATTGTGTACACATCTAATATGGGTGGGATTTGACGTGGTGTGTACCTTGAAAAACTTTCCTGAAGAGTGACGGGAGTGGAAATCTTGCCATGGCTTCGAATCTGAGGAGGAGGATGAGGAATCTTCTGGATGTTGGTGGTGCACATGGTGGGAGAGAGATGGATCATTCTCTACCAAATTCTTCACAAACTCCCATTCGAAATCCTTTGAATGATACTCTCCTGCTTCCCCTCCTTTCTCCATCCTCTCTATCTCAACACGGACCCGCCGCAACTAACCCGGATGCTTTAGAAAATGCAAACGCGGCCTCAAGCACTGGTAGATTGTTATTATTTGGTCAATAATTCGGAAAAATAAATACTGAAATACTTTAGTATAGCTTTAAAAAAAGAAATTGTTACAAAAATAATTTTTTAGTGAAAAATAATCAAAATAAATTTTATGAAAGATTGTAAATATATATATTTATATCCTTATAATTAATTAATCTAGATTTATGGTTTAGAGTTATGTAGTGGGGTTGCAAGAGTTAGTTTAAAATTTCAAAAATGTAAAAATAAATACTACAATTTTTCAAAATAAAAAAAATTATTTTGATTATTTATTTTAAAAATTATTTTAGTGACAAAAACTTAAAATAACTATTCGAAAGAATTTACCAAATAGAAAATACTTCAGTCATTGCTTGAGTTTAAAAAAAAAGAACAAAATTACTGTAACCCCCCTTCCCCCCCCCCCCCCCCCAAAAAAAAAAAAGTTGAATATCAGATCAAGTTGTAGAGAAAATGAAATGAGAAACGTTGACTATGTTGAAATAAAAATGTTTACCTATAAGTACAAATTTAATTTTAAAATAAAAATGTTTAGTTTCTAAAAATTAATCCTAAAAACACAAACAAACTACAACATATCTTACCAAATGACTCAATACATTCACACATCTATGTTGAAAATAATTCAATTTTACTATATCTTAATTTAAATTATTTACAAATATTTATAATTACCTAATTTCAATTTTTTTCCCTAAAAATATTTTTTATAAAATTTATAAATTATTTTTAAAATCAATTATATAAGACGACTTCTTGGAAGTCGTTTGAAAGATTTCCAAGAAGCCAGGAAATCATATGGACGACTTTTAGAAAATCGTTTGGACGACTTCCACGAAGTCGTCTAGACGATTACACAAACTCAGAAGACTTCCTAAGGTTATATTCTTAAAAATAAGTTATGGTTTTTTTTTTAGTCATAAAGGGCTAGTTGTAATTTCACAAGGCTTTTGAGTTAATTTTACATTTGATTGATATTTGAGTATACTTTTCTATTTAAAATTAAGTTTTGAGTCATATTTGGCAAATTCCCATATAAATATGCTATAAATTTATAAGATAGGAATAATTCAAAATTTCTTAAGTAAAAAAATAACTAATAAATACTTATATAAATTTATATAAACCTACACAAAATATTTAGCTTTATTTTCTTGGCTAAAATATTTAGAAAAAATTATATTGAAAAATTATTTTTATTGGTGAAAATATGGTTAAATGTAGAGTTAATGAAGTTTTGATTTAAGAAATATAATCTTTTACAAAAAAAGTTATTTGTGTGCATAAATCTAATCAAAAATAAAGATAGACAGATGATGTACGTTTTATTAAAGGTTACATTTATAAAGCACAAATAAAAATTGTATAAATTAATATATACATTAAATTAATAAAAAATCCATTTCTAAATTCAGGCGATATGATATATGCTATAATTTGTTAATATAATAAGAATTTAAATTTTATAGTAAAAATATAATTAATAGCTACTTTATATATATTTATATCAACCTATTTTTTTTTAAATAACTTTCATCGTTAATTTTTATTTTTATTTTGGTACTTGGTGCTAATTTATCACATTATCGATAAAAATGAATTTGTATTTCATAATAGGCATTCAACATAAATAAGTATATCAAATAATCTAATAGAAAGAGAAGAAATTTAAATTATAAATTTTAATTGTTATATAATGTTGTGAAATGAAATAGTTTTTGTATTCTAAAAATAAATAAAAAGTTAAGATATAAATCTAAAATAATCCTAAAATTAATAAACCATCTTAGGATATGATTGGTTGAAGCTGTGATTTTAGTTTTTTGCTGTAGAATAAATGTTTTGTGTTTTTTTGCTGTAGCTCTAAGATTTTTTGCGGTGATTGTTAAATATTGTAGCTGTAGAAATATTTTTAACTGTCTACAGCAACCAAAGCACTAACCAATCAACCTCATAGTTTCAACACTCTCGACATTATTTCGTTATAAAGTATCTACTTTTCATTTATAAACTGTGTTTTCTTTATCGACAACTTTTTGTATATTATAAAAAGACCAAAATAGGGAATTACATATGATGTGTGAACCCAACCCCGTTTACAATCGCTTTGAAATCAATTGTTCAACCCAAACAATCCATTAAAACAACATAGGTTTAAAAAACAAACAACTGTTTGAACCAGTAACAGGTGTTAAAAGGGGGGCATGCAAACTAAGGGTACGGGAAAGTCACCTCTTCATCTGATCCGCTGTTGATCTTCATTTGTCGAGCATCATAGGTTTGAAGTTTCTTTCACATATTTCATCGGAACGACTTCACCAAATCGTCAGTGGCATGATTGATCGAGAAACAAAATCAGGAACGAAACTATGAAACGACTTGTATTAAAAAAAAAGAAAAAAAAAACTTGTATTGATCTTTCTATATCTCTATTCAACAATCAAGAAGTAAGCTGTCACAACCGCCTCTTACTTACCTTAGGCGGCAAGTACCAATAAGAAACACTTAAAATGCCTATACAAATCTAATTCCCAATGATCAAATCCAAAAGTCTTACAAAACTGTACTAGGTAATGATTAAAACCAAATTATCTATACTATTTCAGAAGTCATACTTCTTTTATGTGTGACTTTTTTAATTGGACATTTTCTTAGAAATTTATAAATGTATTTTCTTAAAATAATAATATAAAATATATATAACTACTTTAATCATAATATCTTTTGGCATCTTTTCATTTTAAATTAATACATGTATATATTCTTTAAATTCTAACAAATTTTCTGAAAAAAATATTTGAACAAAATCTCAATTTTTAAATTTTATATAGATATCACTAGTTTCGTAATTAATAATAAAATTTTATTATACATTAATATATATTCAGTTATTGTTTATTAAATGAAAATTAATTTTTTATCATAATATTATTCATTTTATAATCATAATCTATCATATTTAAAAATTATTATACTGAACCAAATATGATAAAATTATATTAAATATATATATTATTTTCAAAAATATAAATATTTATGTTAAAAATATAATATATTAGCAAAACGGGTTAACAAGAATATTTTATCTAACATAAATAAACATAAAAAAAAATGCTAAAAGGTAATCTAGAACGTTCAAATGCGGGTAAAAAAACATAAAAATATTTAAATATGTTATTTCCTACATATACTAATTCGTTTAATAATCAAAATTTTATATAAAATTTTAAATATATGATTAATTTAAAAACATGTCACTAATAATGCAAAATAAATATCTATAAATATATAAATGGAATCAAATACCCGCATGGTTGCGCGGGGCAAAATCTAGTTAAGTCTTAAAATGAAATAACACAATGAAGATCAAACCCAAAATCCAGCATATCACCGAGATGACTAATCATGCACTTCCTCAAACTCACCTGGAAAAAAGGAGGGATGAGTATTTTGACAAATACTTGATGAGAAAAGCCTTAGGAGCCCCAAAATCAATCACCAACAATCATCATACAACTTAGCATAAGAATTTAACTTAGAAATCCAATAAAACAAAAGCAATCAACAAGAAACGACGATAAACACCCCAATGGTGCCAACATGAGACCACACCACATCACGCTGTCTCCACGCCTCTCATGTTGTCGCGTGAGAACTCACCACATCATGCTGTCTCCATAAGTTCCACACCTTCACGCGATTACACCACATCACACTGTCTCCACACAATCCGTGCTACGACATTCACACGCTCACGCCACATCACGCTGTCTCCACGTGATCTGTGTTACTACGTTCTTACTTTACACAGGCACGCCACATGCCCACTCCGGCGATGAATCATGCCACCTCAAGCGGTCTCCACATGATCCAATCAAGAAATGATGCAACACGTGAGATGTACATACCTCAACCATGTTGCACCGACACACATAGGCCTTAAGCCGTCCTCTAACTCATATACACCACTAATATTACTCAAATTACCCTATGAGAAACTTTACTCACTTAAATAATAGGATAAGTTGTAGTACTTAGAGATCGAATCCACAGGGACGTGTACACACAATAGACTTATAAATATTAAGATTAAGCTAGGCATGTAATTGTAAAGCGGTAAGCAGTAGAGATCAGTTGAGAAATGGTTTGTAAACTTATGAGAATGGATATCTAGATCTAGGGTTTCAAGATCTATTATTGTAATACAGATGCTAATTGTGTGTGGTAAACCGTCCTAGAACTCAAATACTAAAGCAAGATATCTAGCTATAGCTGGGAGTCTAATCATATGACTAAGTCTTTGGTATAGTCGTCAATATGCGAGCAAAGAATGAGTGTCGATCGATATTATGGTAAGAGTGTTGATCGATACTACCTTAGACAAGCATTATCGTCCTAATCGATATGTTCACTAAGTTAATATAGACCAGTTTTTGCATGCATCTAACAACCTAGCTGATAAGTCCCAATATTTATCACTTTTAGACCATGATATATTTCGAGTTTATTATGTGTTTTTGGAGGTTTTTTGATTGTTTTCAGGTTCATGCACGTTTTGAAGAACTTTAGTGATTCTGGAGCTTTTGAGGTTCAGAATTGTACAGACGCATCAGATGTTTATCTATGCATGGAGATTTTCCAATGGTGCGATTGAGCTGATATTTGGACACAAGATAGAGATTTTAGTTAGCTTTCCAATGCCCTATTTTTGAGGTCAATCAGCATCCCATAGCAGAAGTTATGCCCGTTTTATTGAAGAGTGGTTTTTCTGCCTCGCGAGATGAAGCTGCCGAGGAGATGAAGGAGTGTCGATCCATGAAAGAGCCTTGTTGTAGATCAACGGTGATCCCAAAATGCGGTCCGAGTATATTTCAAGACCAATTAAAGTCCATAAGCTACCAAAAGTGACCACAATACCCCTGGACGACCCAAAACCTTAGTTATGTGTTTGCTAAGCCATTGTTGACTGCTACGCTTTAACAGTCTTTCTACGCTTTCTTATATTCATAGTTATAGGTTTAGGAGAGAAGGGAGGAACTCCTTAAAATTCCTCCTGGAACTCCTTTGATTTTATAAATGATATTTATTATATTCATCTCTAATTTCTGTTTCTTTGATCAGGTCTTAGTACATTTCCTGTTAGATTTCAGGTTTATTAAAGGTTTTGATGAATTAGCCAAACAATAAAATTGTTAGGGTGATTATTAGATCTATTATCATATTTGTACTTATTGCTTATGTTCTTGATTAGCTACCTAGAACCATGATATTAGGATATTGAGAATTGTGTGATTGCGTGATCAATACTTGAAATATCTTTGATGAGCTTAAGTTACTAGGGAAACCAAGAGAATGGTCTAGTGATTCTAAGTGAACCAATCGAATCTGATCATTTAATGTTTGACTAAGAAATCAATCGATTGATCCCGTTTGCATACCATCGATTGACAGTCATTCCGAGTTTGCACATGAAAGTTGTAGACTCTGAGCTTAGCCATAAGATATATATATAACTTATAATATCTTTAGTAGTTGAATTCGTGTTTTGTAATTGAAAGCCCTTTGTCTTCTATCCATTATAATTCACTACCTGAAACCCTAGATCTAGCTAATTCTTATTATTGTTTACAACAAACTAAATGAATCAATTGCTTTGTTTTGTTTACTACTTTAAATATATTTGCCTAGCTTAATCGCGACTGAATTGAGTTTATTGTGTGCCCACGTGATACACTAAAAATGAATCCTTGCTACCGTCAAGTTAACAGTTGTAATTATAGTACTTTAGATTCAAATCCAGAGGACCAGTCTACACTTTATTTCTATGAGTTTTAAATTCAAGCTAAGAAGAAATTATGGTTTTAAGATTTAGGTGACTTAGATGACAAGTAAATAAGGATGTTTAAATGCGATTCGGTATGAAAGCCGACCTAGGGTTTAATGCGGGTATTGATTTAGCCAAACAATTATTCAAGCACAGGGTTACACAATCTAGAACATCGGATCTCTCAACTGATCCAACCCACTGTCGTGGCGATGGATCCTTTGCGAGCCGGAAGGATCACCTATGCTGTCGCTTGGGATCAGAGGCGGCTACAAGCCTTAGAGTTCATGTCCGATCTAGTTCACTTAATGCTCTAATAACTACTTTCGCTGATTAAAGACATTAAGCTCATTCAATATAGGTCAAGTTATCTCCAGCGTGGTTAGCTAGGTGATGAACAACAGATCTAGCATTAAGTGATCAATTTAATGCAAGCAATAAGATTAATATCAATGAAGAGTCCAATGAATGATGCTTATCTATGTTTGGCTTATTTATCAATACCCTAAAACCCTAGGCAAGCCAGATGACTACTCAATCATGATGCAGTGAAACAAAGACATTAAATCTAAAATAAACTGCATAAGACAAGAGTAGAAAAAAAAAGGGTTCAAGATGATCTTCTCTAGGAAAGATGGAGCCTTCTCCCTTACAATTGCAAATCACCAAAAACAAGTCTAGGTCTCTTGTCAAAACTAGCGTAAGTCTAGAAAATAATAGAGGAGGTCTTTTTATAGGGAGGCGCCAATAGGTAGAAGAAAATAAGGGCAACAAGGCTTTAATTCCCGAAATATGAGTTCTCATATTCGTCTGGAACAGTCCCGAGACTGTTCTTCTTGAGTGTTTTGCGCAGGATTACTCCAAAAAGACATCTTCTCTTCATGTGCCCTTTCTTTACTCTTCTATCAACTCCAGCCCTGAAAAAGACCACAAGGGACTAGACTAACACGGTTTAGAGTCTTGAATCAAATAAAATATATACAATGATGTTAAAAACACCATATATCACCACGCTCCATGTAGATTCGATCACTAAGTACTACAATTGAACCTCTTATTTGAGAGAGTAAATTTGCTCTAGGGTTAAATTGAGCATATCAAATTTGGAGCTGTTGCTGGGGAGCGAGGATTTGCCATTAGACTCAATTTGCTTGATTTAGTCTAGGTTATTTTTCTATTTTAGTTTACTTACATAAAAAAACTTCTTGTGTGTCAGGTACATACATCTTAGTACCAGGAAGCAATGAGAAGAGGTTTTTGGGTTCTTTAAATAAGGAGCCTGCTGATTCACGCACGATCCGTAAGTCTACAAGGAAAGTATCGATCGACACCTCCAAGCAGCAGCGACGACAACGTGAACCAAGCATCTATGAAACCAACTCCTCGGTATCAATCGACATTACCTGCGAGAAGACATAGAAGGTCGATGTACTCATACTAGGTGTTGCTGAGAGGGATGAACTCATACTAGGTGTTGCTGAGAGAGATGAATTTGAGCTGAAACCTATATATATCACTCTTATAAGTCAGCGTCCCTTCCATAGCTTTCCTCATGAGCAACCAATGGCTCATATCAAGATGTTTGAGGAACTGGTATTTTTTATCTTCAATGGAGTCTCTGAAGACCACCACTTCTGCAAAATTTTCCCATACTCTCTTGCTGGAGAAGAAACATGTTGGTTCAAGAAGTTGCCACCAGAAACTCTCACTACCTGGAATGACATCACAAATGCCTTCCTCAACACTTTTCTCCATGATCCTGAAGCAAATCTAGAGATAGATATGGAATCTATGCTGAGATGTCAGATTGTCGACCCTATTATGGCAGAGGGTGAGGAACAATATGAATATGGAGAGCCGACCAGAGTGTAAGAAGCTGATATTAGTTATCCAACCTCAGCATCGATCAACATAAATACCTCAGCATCAATCGACACTAAGACCTCAGCATCGATCAACACGAGTCCCTGCTGTCAATCGCCACCTCTTGAAATACCTGAAAGATCGAGTTGCCCTCCGGACATTGCAGAATTGACACTGAAAAGAACCGATGTATCAAGTTGTTATCTTGCCCCAAATGTAGACAAAGAGATCCCCATGGAAGATTTCTTGGAGCTAGAGGAATTCTTGGAGCTAGATGATGGAGAAAAACTTGAATATCTGGATTATAATAGGGAAGTCACTACAGAAGACTTTTTGGAGCTGGAAGAATGGCTTGAATCAGAGAAAAAAGCTTGATGATGATCAACACACTTTGGGATGAGATAAGGAGACTTCACCAAAATCTAGCATCAATCGACACGCACCCGAGATCATCACTCGGCACCAACCGATTGCACCGATCGACACCCACCTGATGATATTGATCGACACCCATGGTTGGATGAACTGCCATGATACATGATCAAACCAGGAACAATTGAGGAGAGAATGAACAACTCCGAGGCGTCACACCTTGCTGTCCTAGAACATCCACAACCACATATCTGCGTAGAATAGGCTGCTGGTCTTCACAAAAGAGTGAAGAGGATACATGACCATGTGAAATTTGTGGTTCCTTGCGCTGTCTTTGTAGTTGAATTTCCTATCCCACCAGATAAAATTTTGCATATGGGTTCCTACAATGGATTATTTGATGATCATATGTATGCAATAACTTCTTATATAGGGTTGAGATATAGAAGTGACGTCGACATAGGCCCAACAGAAGAAGTATCGATCGACACCACCACATGAGTGTCAATCGACATCCATTTTGTACTAGAGCAGAAGGAGTTTGAAGTGTGTCGAAATATTTTTGATGGAGGCAACCACACGAGATCAGACAAGTCTTGGGAAAAAAAGAGAGGAAGAATTGGAAGAAGAGAAAAAGGACCAAGGGCTGTCCTCAGTTGTCATTGATTCCTCACTTCTCAAATGGTGTCAGGAAACACAAAGCCATTTGCAAAGCTTCGAGCACTTCTTATTGCTGAGATGATAGACAAAGGAGAAGAGTATTTGAAGGCTTTCACAAAAAGTGTGATGAAGCTGTAGAAGAAGACACTGAGACTTGTTTTGGAGCAAGTTCTCAATCTCATCCGGACTGAATCAGAGTTCCAAATCGGACTTAATCAGAGTTCCAAATGTCAAGCTAAAGACTATAAATAAGCGTTGAATAGGAGGAAACCCACTGTTAGGTACGTTTTAATTTGGTTTTATTTTCATTCATTACTGTTTTTTTTTGTGTTTTACTTATTTCAGGTCAAGAAAAAAGACCCGGGGAAGACAACCTGCACTCATCATCGACTGGCACCTGATCAATGTTGCTCGACGAACCATCACAGCAGCGATTGATCAGCACTTAACTGTGTCGATCGACACTCACCATCAGTGAGCAGGTATACTGACAGCATGCGGGTTAAGGTTTATGTTCTTAATAATGCAATCTATCAAATTCACCCTACGAATTACTCTTGCCAAGAGAGGTCAAATTGCAATGCTTAGGGATCGAATCCACAGAGAGCGAGGGCACATAATATATTTCTATAACTATAATGCTTAAGCTAGGCAAACTATAAATAATGGTTTTTGGTTATAAGACTATCATGAATAGGAAATTGTCGAAAATACTAAAGCGAATGCAAAAATGGAAAAGCGTTAGATATAATGTTTTAGGCATGTGAATTATAATGTATAGGATGCAGGCAATTATTAATATTCGAGGATGATAAATGTTAACTAGTCCGACCCCCTCTTGTCCAACTTTCCTATGCGTTCAGAGGTGCACCGTTGATCGACGGCTAAGTTCCAATGTCGACTGACGCTAATCAGACAGGAAGTTCATCCACTATGCTAATTAGACCAGCTCTCGTATGCATCTAATAACCTAGCTCAATGGAATCAATGATTTTCTGAGATGCAGAGGGGTAGGTACATTACCGATGACCCCAATATTCTAATTCAGAAAGGAATGATCACACACTGTGGAAGCGAGGGATATGTAAATTACCTGTGACCCCATTATTCACCGACACTTTTTCAAAAAAAAAAGAGAAAAGAAAAGAAAATAAAAAGAGAAAAGAAAAAGAAAAAGAAAGATGAATAAGATGGATTGTATAAGCATCATTGAGTCATTGACTTATAAGAAAATAATAATATAAAGAGATTCAGAGAAGAGAGAAAGAGCAAAGAGATGGATTATAGAAGACTGCATGTGTGTTCAGATACTTGGAGAGGTAAGAGTCCATGTGTCCTCTGATCGATACTCCCAAGGTAAAGCCTGCATTTTTATTTATGCAAGAAATGAGGGGCTGAGTTAGACTAGTATTTGCTAAATTGCTGGTATAATGGATTTGGTTGCTATACTAGGATAAGGTATATAAAGTTCTTTTAAAATTAGCATTTATTTGATGTGGTTGAAACATAGTAGAGATGTTAATGATAAGTTAGAGATTTTGTAAGTCCCTATTTTTCAAACCTCTTCCATAGGTTTACCCTTGTTTCGCTGGAGAACAAGCAAAATGTTAATTCTGGTGGAGTTGATAGGTCTCAATATTTACTATTTTTAGACCATGTTATAGGTCCTATTTAAATTCTATTATGTGTGCCTAGGGGTTTTATAGAGTGATTTTAGGTTCACGTACGTTTTGCAGAACTTTGGTGATTATGGAGCTTTTGAGGTGTAGAACTGCACAAACGCGTCATATGTTTAGCTATGGATGGAGACCTTCACTTAGTGTATTGAGCTGATATTTTGTCACAACATAGAGAGCTTTTAGTTAGAATTTTAATACCACTAGTTTGAGGTCAATAAAGATCCTATAGCAGATGTTATGCTCATTTTATTGAAGAGTGATCCGTCTGCCTCGCAAGATGAAGCTGCCGAGGAGACGAAGGAGTGTCGATCGAAAACACAGCCTTGTTGTCGATCGAAGATGATCCCAGAATGCGGTCCAGGTGTATTTCAAGACCGACTAAAGCCGATAGGCCACCACAAGTTACCATAATGCCCGTAGATGACCCAAAACCCTATTTATGTGTTTTCTAAGCCATTGTTGATGGCATAGTTTAACACACTTTCTACGCTTTGTTTTATTCATATTTATAGGGTTTGGAGAGAAGGGAGAAACTCCTTCAGAGTCCTCCTTAAACTCCTTTGGTTTTATAATTAGTGTTTATTCTATTCATCTATGATATCTGTTTATTTGATTATGTCTGAGTAGATCTCCTGTTAGATTTACGGAATAAACGGTTTTGATGAATTAGCCAAACAATTGAATTGCTAGGGTGATTATTAGATCTCAGATTTCTACTTATTGGTTGTGTTCTTGATTAGCTACCTAGAAACATTATATAAGGATATTGAGAATTGTGTGATTGCATGATTAATACTTGAAATATTTCTGATGAGCTTAAGTTATTGAGGAAAATCAAGAGAATGATCTAGTGATTCTAAGTGAAAAAATCGAATCTGATCGTTTAATGCTTGACTAAGAAAGCCATCGATCAATGCCATTTCATACCAGAGATCGATAGTCATTCCGAGTTTGCACACGAAAGTTGTAGACTATGAGCTTAGCCATATGATAGATATAACTTATATAATCTTTACTAATTAAAAAACTCGTGGCTTCTATCAATTATAATTCACTACTTGAAACCCTAGATCTACGCATTTCTTATTATTGTTTACAACAAACTAAATCCATCAACTACTTTGCTTTACTTATTGCTTTAAATCTATTTGCCATCTTAATCGCGGGTGAATTGAGTTTGTTGTGTGCCCACACTCCTTGTGGATTTGATCTTTAAGTACTACAAACGAACCTCTTATTTGAGAGAGTAAAGTTGCTCTAGGGTTAATTTGAGCATATCACTAGCTCAATGATATACCAAGGATTTTACCTATTCTACCTATAAGAGTCTTTTATATGCATTTGGTACTGTTTTAGAGTATTTACTGGTTTAGGTACTCATTTGAAGCTATTGAAACTTTTGGGCCATTTTGGAGCATTTAGGATGATCAGCTAGAAACTCAGAGTCGGATTCAGTTTATGCGTGAACCAACGATCGACGTCACACACTGTGCGTTGATCGACAGCCAAGTCGACTGCGAGACTTGTGAAGGCTTGAGAAATTACAAGTTTTACCCAGAAGTTCCATCATTTGCAAGACAAGCCTTTGACCGAAATTTAGACTATTTATTAGGGTTTTCTATCTTAGTTTTAACCTAAACCTAGAGGACATAAGAAAGAGTTGTCTTCTAAGTGACACAAGAGTTTTAAAATTAAGAGTTGGAACACCTTGCTACATCTATTGGAGAGAGAGATCTGATCATCATTATAGAGAAGATCTTGAACTCCTTATCTTTTTAGTCAGTTTATTCTATGCAATTTATTTAGAGTTTAATCATGTTTTTATTACTATGTCTGAGTAATTCATTGTTAAATTTAGGATTATTCAATGGTAATAATGTATTTCTGATTTTATAGAATTGTTAGGGTAATCTTCTTGGTTCTTTGTTTAAGTTGCTCTTAATGCTAGGTTTTAGGAACGTTTTAACAGTAAGGGAAATTATCTCCCGTTTCACTTTGTCTCGTATTTTTCAACCATTTTTAGGTTTTGAGTGATTTTTAAGAAATCAAGTCCGTGTCTCGGAAAGTATCCGGAAGAAGTACAGCCGTGGGGGTTGCGTACCCGACTTCCTGTTCTTCTTCTTTCAGCAAGTAACCTAGGGTTTCACCACGACTTCGGGAGGTTGAAGTGAGTTTTATTTCTCCAAATTCGTTTACAGAAATTATTTGGAAGAATACATCAGTGAGTTGCGTACCCGATTTGATGTGCTGCTTTTTTCCGCATGCATCCTAGGGTTTTTCCTCAACTTCTGGGAAGGAAGTTTTATTGAAAATTTTCGAAAACGTCTTTTGGTCAAACCCTTATGCGCTGAGATTTCTCCAAATCGGTGCTTTTCCTTTGTGTTTAGAGGGAGAAATTGCGAGCTCGTTTCAGTGCTTTTCCTATGGCGGAAGGTCGCGACTAAGTTTTCGATTTTGTTGAACACTTCGGAGTTTGCATAAGCGTTGGCCATAGGAGCAGTCAGTGCTGCGAGTTTGTCTTTCATATATCCAGACATCATTTTGATCAAGCGTTTTGCGGCTATGAGTTAAAGTAGTCCGTACCCCCCCCCCTCCTTCTAGCTCTAAACTGTGGGGATCGAAATTCGCACTGTCGATTTTCGTTGATTTAGGAACGCAGGGTAAACCCTAGTTTCCCAGAGGTCCCAGATATCTTCTAAACCACACGCCAATCAATCAGAATACGAAGTAAATACGGAAAACAAAGTAAGAATTGAAAAGAGAGCAAATAGATGTCTTATTCTGAATTTGCGTATGAGCGTTTACAACAGGATAGTATCTTAGGCTATGAGATATTTCGGCGAGATCCCTAGTTCTAATAACCTAAGACTGCAAAACGGAAACGCAGCTTGAATAACAAAAACGGAAAGTTGCCTAAATCCTCTAAGTGCTAAGCTATGTTTGCTCTGAGTGGAGATTTTCGTGTTTCCTCTGCATCATCACCCTTGAAGTTCTTATATACTCCTCAAGAGGCGGTTTTCTCTTTCCCCTTCTGCCCTCGGTCGAATTGATCGCTTCGCAGAAATATTCCTTTTTTCCTCGAAATTCTTGATTATCTTCGGAAACTTAACATTTATCCTTCGATATTGACATTTATCCCTTCAAACTTAAGATTTATCCTTTCATGTAAAATAAAAGAATAACCGTCACAAATTTTGGGCTTCATTTCGGATAAAATTGCGAGTGGGCCTTTAGTCGAGCTTTAGACCTCGTCGGCTCGTTTTCTAACTTAGGCATTTCTACGATTATATCGAAATCACATTGCTAAGATGACGTCGTCTGAGAGTTAAGATCCTTCGTATTGGATGTGTGACTCTAGGTGTTTAGTTAACCGTTATCATCTCATATGTTCGATCTGATCCTTTCTCGAGAAAACGAATTCTTTCGGTGAAGTTCCAATGCTAATCCCGATCGAGACGGAACAAAGATAAGTTTGATCAAGTATTGAAAGAGGGATTTTAACGAGGACGAGGTAAAACTGGATTGATTTGATCCGACTGGCCGAACGAGCAAGTCGGATTGCTCGTGCCATCTAACTCGCCCATTCGGCGAGTTGGCCTTGTCCAACTTTTGTTAAGTCAATTTCGAGACTGTATTCGTATAGAAACACGATTTTGGATGCTGATTTCTAGAATACCGTTTTTGACCCCAATGAACGCATTCTCTTGGTAGGTTTCCGACGTTGATTCCATCGTAACCGATTTTGACCCCAATAGACGTCAACCGGTTAGATAGAAACTAAGGAAGTTCGCTCCTGAAAGAGACGCAATCATCAGTGAGAAGTCAAAACTCTGCTGGACGTAGGGTTCATTAAGGAAGTGCAATATCCTGAGTGGCTCGCTAATGAGGTAATGGTCTGGAAAAAGAATGGGAAGTGGCGAGTCTGTATCAATTTGACAGACTTCAACAAATCATGTCCTAAGGATCCCTTTCCTCTACCTCATATCTACAAGCTTGTTGACGCCACAACATGGCATCAACTGATGAGTTTCATGGACGCTTTCTCATCCTACAATCAGATACTCATGCATCCGGAAGATAAGGAGAAGACTTCCTTCATGATGTCCAGGGGCATCTATTGCCAAAAATTTATGCCTTTTGGACTAAAGAACGCAGGATCCACTTATCAAATACTAGTGAGAATGATTTTCACCTAAAATATTGGTCAAACCATGGAGGTCTACATAGATGACATGCTCGTCAAGTCTCTAGAAGTAGAGGACCACATATCGCATCGGCAGCAAGCCTTCTCCACCCTGAGCAAATACAATATGAAGCCCTAATAGATGGATTTACGCTTTCCAGGAAAATGGGGGCAGAGAACATCCATGTCTTCAGCGATTCATATTTGATCATCAACCAGATTCAGGGTGAATATCAGGCGCATGATCCCAGTATGATCAAGTACCTAGAAATAGCAAGGTGCCTAGTCGAGAAGTTCCAGAACTGCAAACTCACTAAGATCCCCATGAGAAAAATTCCCAAGCCAACAATTTGGCCAATCTTGGGTCCACCTTAGAGACGTGGACCCAAATGAGCATTACCTTGTTGGTGCTTCAGTAGCCAGCAACAGAGGAGGAACTCGCGCCTGCATAAATTACAGCCATCATGGAGGAAGTAACCTGGATGACCACCATTGTCAAGTACTTGGAAACTGACACACTTCCCGACGATCTTAATGAAAGCATGTGGATTAAAAAGCACGCAGCCAGATATTGTCTATCCCGTGGGAGGTTATTTTGAAGGTACTTTTCTGGCCCCTACATGCGCTGTATTATGCCGAGACATGCAAAAACGATACTCGAAAAATTACATGAATAGTACTCTGAGCCAAAAGACAAGGGTATTATTTGCCCACGATGGTGGAAGACGACAACAGACAAGCAAAAAGCTGTGACTAATGCCAAAGATACGCCCAAGTCTCCAGGCTCCCTATGGAAATGGGACATGGACATAGTAGGAAAACTACCAATGGTGTTGGGGAAAAAAGTCTTCTCCTAGTCATAACTGATTATTTCTTCAAATGGGTGGAAGAGGAGGCATGGAGCAGGATAACTGATGTCCAAATCAGGAAATTCCTATGGACTAACGTTATCTCTAGATTCAGAGTCTCACATGAAATCATCACTGACAATGGACCCCATTTCACTAGCCATAATTTCACGAAATTTTGCTTGAACTGGGGCATCAAGCTAACCTTTTGTCACTCCAAGACACCCTCAATCCAATGGGCAAGCGGAATCCACCAACAAAACGGTGATCAACATGCTAAATAAACGCGTGGAGGATTCTCAGGGAAGATGGACAGAAGAGCTACATGGAGTCTTGTGGGCCTACCAAACTAAAACAAAGACCCGAGAAACTCCTTATTCCCTTGTCTATGGCATGGAAGCTGTTCTCCCGACCAAATTACCCGTCAAGAAGGCTGTATCCGAGCCCCTCTCTCCATAAGAGAATGAAGAGTTAATGACTCTAGACCTCGATATGTTAGATGGAAAAAGAGTGGTGGCTAAAATGAGCAACTGGTGCTACCAGCAAGAAATCGCCATAAGATAAAATAAAAAGGTCAAAACTATAACCTTTCGACAACGGGATTGGGTCCTTCGAAGAGTGATATACCATGAATTTTACCTATATTATATAGAGTATTTTTAGAGTCTTTTATATGCATTTGGTACTGTTTTAGAGTATTTACAGGTCTATGTACTAATTGGAAGCAATTAGAGTTTTTGTGCTATTTTGGAGCATTTACGATGCTCAGCAGAAACTCAGAGTTGGATCCAGATTTATGAATGGACAATCGATCGACGTCACACACTGTGCATCGATCGACAGCCAAGTCGACAGCAAGATTGGTGAAGGCTTGAGAAATTACAAGTTTTCCCAAAAGTTTCATTATTTGCAAGACAAGTCTCTCGCCGAAAGTTAGACTATTTATTAGGGTTTTTTATCTTAGTTTTGACAAAAAAGCCTAGGGGACCTAAGAAAGAGTTGTCTTCTAAGTTACAAAAGAATTTGAGAATTAAAAGTTCGAATACATTGCTACATCTATTGGAGAGAAAGATCTGATCATCATTACATAGAAGATTTTGAACTCCTTATCTTTTTACTCAGTTTATTATATTCAATTTATTCAAAATATATTCATGTTATTTACTGCTATGTCTGAGTATTTCACTATTAGATTTAGGTTTATTCAATGGTAATAATGTATTGCTGATTTAGTAAAACTTTTAGGGTAATCCTATTGGTTCTTTGTTTAAGTTATTCTTAATGCTAAGTTGAACTTTATCACCTCAACCTTAGAAATTAGGGTTCTATAGCGCAATCGAGAGTTTGGTTATAACCTGGAATCTATCTTAAACAATCTAAGTAACCGGTAACAAACGAGAGTTGAATTGGAAGTTTAGAGAACCCATCAAACCGCGAAACCAATACTGTTTAGAATGAGCATCGATCGACACCACCTGGTGGGCATCGATTGACATCACCTGGTGGGCATCGATTGACACCACCTGGTGGGCATCGATCGATACTCAGTTGAGATGCGCGAGAGCGATCTCCTAAACCCTAAGGTTTGAATTCAGAACCATGGATTCTCAGAACCCCAACTCATCAACACTTTCTATATAGGACTAAACATAGACTATCAAACCATCCTTGATACAGCCAGCTAGGGGAACTTCAACACCTGAAGCCCTGCAAGCGCTAAAAGAATGATAGAAAACATAGTTTTAGGTAGAGCTTTCGAAAAGAGAGACACAAAAAAGAAGGAACCACCAATGTTTGCGGAGGAGAAACACTCGATCTGAGTTAGAAAAACTTTGGCAGCAGTTGCGACCCTTCTGGACGGACATGGCTTGTCTCAACATTATGCTGAGGACACCGTTTCTTCCGACTTCGAAAAACGTGTTGAGTTCTCCGATTCATAAAAGATTTTAGCAAAATTGCTAGACCCCTCACTGCGCTCCTGTGCAAAGAGGTGAAATTCGATTTTACATCTGAATGTCTCAAAGCCATTAAAGAAATTTAATCAGCGCTCATATGCGCCCCTGTTTTTCCAAGCACCAGACTGTGATCTACCATTCGAAATTATGTGCAACGCCAACGATTTTTTTGTAGGTGAAATACTTGGACAAAAGAAAGACAAAAAGGTGCACGCTATATACTACGCCAGCAGAACTCTAGATTGTGCGCAACGCAATTATGACACAACAGAAAAATAGTTATTGGCTGTGGTATTTGCCTTCAAGAAAATTTTGATCCTATCTAGTCGGTTCAAACGTAGTAGTTCACACCGAACACGCGGCATTGAAATACTTAATGGATTAAAAGAACCCTAAGCCGTGACTTCTACGATGGATTCTACTTCTCCAAGAAATCGACATAGGAGTCAAAGATAATAAAGGACTATAAAACGGATTCAAAGATTACTTATCACGAATAAGAATAGATGACGACATCCCTATAGATGATTTCTTACCCACAAAAAATGTCTACTTAGCAGAATCAACTTTCGTTGGTAGAGTTAGTTTGGCACATGAAGTGGAATCGATCGAAACCATGCTAAGCCCATCGAAGGACTAAGGCCGTAGAGCATCGATCGATGCTGCCCATACACCGTCGATCGACAATACACTTGAGAAGGATGCTGAGATAATCAATCCAATAAATATCAACATCAGTTGTAACCCTTTGATCCCGTATAGTGACTCTCCCAGAGGTAGAAGTTTGAGTAGGGGGTGTGTGCACTAAACACCACTGATAGACCTTGTTATGTAGATATAGTAAACTATCTTGCGGCCGAAGTAGAACCCGAGCTCTTCAAAGGATATCACAAAAGAAATTTTCGAGATAAATCCGGAGATATCACTGGGATGAACCTTATCTTTACAAACACTGTTTTGATGGCATATATAGACGATGTTTTGCCGAAAGCAAAACTATAGATATTTTATATCACTGTCACGGATCCGATTACACTGGACATTTTGCTAGTTTTAAAACAGTGTCAAAAATCCTACAAGTAGGCCTTTGGTGGCCAACTATGTTTCGAGATGCTCAAGCTTACGTAGCGAAATGGGACCCTTGCCAAAGAAGAGGAAAAATCAAAAGAAAAATGAAATGGAACAAAATTTCATACTTGAAGTTGAAGTGTTTGATTGCTGGGGCATCGATCTCATGGGCCGTTCCCCTTCTTCGCATGAAATTAAATACATATAGGTCGCTGTAGACTTTGTATCTAAATGGGTGGAAGCGATAACAACTCTAAAAAATGATGATGTCGTAGTCGTCAAACTCTTCAAGAGTATTATCTTTCCCAGATTTGGAGTTCCAGGAATCATAATAAGCGATGGAGGTACCCACTTTATTAACAAAGTGTTCGAAAAACTACTTAAGAAACATGGAGTTCACCATCGAGTAGCTACACCCTATCATCCTCAGACCAGCGGACAAGTAGAAGTATCCAACCGTCATATCAAAGAAATCCTAGAAAAGACGGTAAGATCAATCTGTCAAGATTGGTCTTTGAAGTTAGATGATGCACTTTGGGCATACCAAACAGTGTTTAAAACACCATTAGGAACTACACCATTTCACTAAATCTATGGAAAAGCCTTCCATCTCCCTGTAGAACTAGCGCATAAAGCCGAATGGCCTATAAATAGATAAACTTTGATGCTAAACCCGCAGCAGAAAAGATATTAATTCAATTAAATGAGCTCGACGAAATCAGATATCGCACCTACGAGAACTCAAAATTGTACAAGGAGAGAACGAAAGCCTATCACGACAAGAAAATTATTTCACGCATTTCGACCCGAACGATCAAGTACTCCTGTACAACTCTAGGTTAACTCTATTTCCTAGAAAACTATGTTCTCGTTGGTCTGAACCTTTCACCATTAAAGAAGTTATGTCTTACGATACAATTGTCTTATTTAATCCTAACGGAGAGGATTTCATGGTGAATAGACAGCGAGTGAAACATTACTGGTCTAGAGCTGAAATTTCCCATACTAAGACCATGCGTCTAGAGGTGCCTAACCCCGATTGATAAACCCATTTTTGGTCAAGCTAACGACTTGAAACAAGCGCTGCGTGGGAGGCAACCCACTAATTTATTAATAAAAAACATATATATATATATATATAATAAAAATAGATATATATATAATAAATAATAATAATAATAAAATAATAACATAAATAAAAAAGAAGAAGAAAAGATATATAATAGCGATAATTAACTAATTAATAATAAATCTATAATTATTTATGCATTTACAGATTTCTTAAGTAAATGTGGAGTGAGTGAACACACCATCGATCGACGCCCCTATAGGACCATTGATCGACGCCCCTATAGGTCATCGATCAACAGTCGTGTGTCGAGTAGGCTAAATCGACACGACCTCGAGTTCATAAATCAATTTTCTCCAAAACTGCCAAAAACACACACGAGTAAACACTCGATTTCTCTCCCAGATTTTGGCCGATTTTGCTCGTTTTAAGTCTATATCACTCGATTTTTACCCTTTCTACCTGTCTAGTGCATTAAATCACTCAATCATCAAGGTATGTTCTCTAAATCTCTTAGTTTAGGGAACTTTCTAGGCTTTGAAGAATAATCAAATCTTTTGTGGGTTAGCTTGGAATTTAAGACGTTTTAGGGTAATGGAGTACTAGATTAGGAACTATCTATCATCATTACATATGATTTGCACGATTTGAGTTGATTCCTTTTGATTTTTGGACCCTTGATCCGCAAACAGGCCAACGATCGAAGCCCATGAGACGTCGTCGATCGATGGCAACGAGGTGCTGTCGATCGATACCCATGCGGTGCCATCGATCGATGGTTGCTTTTTTGTCTCGACATCAATTCTAATTCTTGTTTTTCCTTTTAATTGCAGATGGAGAACAAGCGAACAAAAGTACGATACCAGACCGGTAGCACCATAGCTCCACCACGGGGTCCTCCATGACGAGACCTTGGCCAAAAGAAGAGGAGTACTTACTTGTGACATTTGAGGATTATCCCAACAGTGACCAGGTCTTTCCCCCACCAGTGAGCGATCAACAGGTGAACTTGGGGGCTATATATTCTGATCACCTGACGACCCTGAAGGACAAACCCTTCAAGGGTTCTGGCTCAAAGAGGGAGACGATTGGGAGCCTCTTGACACCTATCTTCAGCTTTCTTGGCATTATCTTCGAGGGAGCCTCAGTGGAGAGGGAGCTGCGGTTCATGGATGAGTTTCACTTGACGAGGACCCAGTGTCTGAAGGAGGGACGCTATTGGTCCTTTGTGGATGATGCGGGGCCTCAGATGATAGATCTCCCATCGCACGAGGTGACAGACTTTGTTGACGATCCCCAGAGCCTTGCCTTCCGATCAGATGAGCAGCATCTCCACACGGCACCTCTCAGGGTACGGCACAGAGGAGGCCTCAGACCAGCCCACCCGATCGCAGCAGACGCAGCGGATGAGCCATCACATCCACCTCCATCTCTCCCAGCTTTCCCTAAGATCCCAGAGACCCCCATTCACGACCATGGTGTCTTCCAGTGGGTCGTAGTGGACACAAATGGAGCGATATGGGCCAGAGTGGAGACGATGTCACAGTGCCAATGATTCAGCTGTCCCAGGACCAGAGCCAGATCGCCACCGGGAGCAGTACCACGCACCAGCAACATGACATGGATACCTCAAACGAGGAGTAATCCCTTTGATACTCCTTCGTCTCTTATTTCATTTTATTTTCATACTTATACTCGTATTTCTTTTTTTTTCCTTGTTCATTTGGATTTAGATTATTTATTTATTGCTGTTTGGATGTTTTTAACGTGTGTTTGAGTGTCTAACAGAGCTAACCCAACGAGAGATGATCAGAATGGAGAGTAGACACACACAATTTTTGTTAGTACACCATCGATCGACGGCAAAGCCTTGTCATTGATCGATGTCACATGAGCAAGAAAGGCACAGTAGACAGTTCGAATCCACCATTTATCGCTACCACCCATACACTATCGATCAAAGATGATGGTTTACCGAGTTGGTACATTCTAATATCTCCAACGCTGTTTCCTTATAAATTAATTTCTCCTAAACCAATCCGAGACAGATTACACTAGGGACAATGTAATTTAAGTCTGGGGGAGGTTCACTAATGCTATTTATTTTTTTGAATTGTATTTCTATAATTATATATTTTTTTCAAAAGAAAAAGTTATTATTGAGTCTCTATGATCAAGATTTATTATTGAGTAACAACACATTAGTACCATTCTTAGAAGGTTGTTTACAGAGATTATTAGAGATACCAAAATGGATCATCTTGCCGCAATATCACACTTGCTTAAAAAGCTTGAAGGAACCAAAGCTGATTTCCAATACTAATCTTGATATTATTTGCATTCTTTGAGGCTTGGTATACACTGGATCAGATTCCTTCTGCAAGTCTGGAAGGTAAAAGTATGTGTCCTTCTGATTCCCCTCTCTCTCCCTTTCAGATTAAAGGAGTTGAACATGATTTGGTGGCTACAACCATTAATGCATGATTCATATGAGTCTAGAAATAGATAAATGTCAAAAAGAAGTGAACATGATCTGGTGGAAAAAACCATTAGGGCTTGATTCATGGAAACCTGTCCAAATATCTCAGTCAATTAAAAGATATAAAATGATACCCACAAAAGTAGGGAGACATTGACTGGGAAGAAGTGTGAAGAGAGAGAGGAAAGAAATCACAGAAGACTACCTATGTGCTCAGATACTTGCAGGGGTAAGAGTCAATATATCCTTTGATCGATACTCCCAATGTAAAGCTTGCACTTTTATTTTATGCAAATAAATGAAATCAGTAGAGGGGTGAGTCAAACTATTATTCGCTGAGTTGTTGGTAGAATGGATTTGGTTGCTATACTAGGATAGGGTATCTAAGGTTTCTCTTTGATTGACTTGATGGGATGTGGTTGCAACAAAGTAGGGTGATAGTTATAATTAGACATTATGTGAGTCTCTGCTTTTCAAAACCTCTTACACATGCTTTGTTTGCTTGAGGACAAGCAAAAGTTTAAGTCTAGGGCAATTGATATACCATGGTTTATACCTATAACATATAGAGTACTTTTTGAGTCTTTTATATGCATTTGGTACTGTTTTAGAGTATCTACAGGTCAAGGTACTCATTGGAAGCAAGTGGAGCTTTGGGGCTACTTTGGAGCATTTAGGATGCTCAGCAGAAACTCAGAGTCGGATCCAAATTTATGAATGGACCAGCGATTGACGTCACACACTGTGCGTCGATCGACAGCCAAGTCGACAACAAGATTGGTGAAGGCTTGAGAAATTATAAGCTTTACCCAGAAGTTTCATTATTTGCAAGACAAGTCCTTGGCCAAAATTTAGACTATTTAATAGGGTTTTCTATCTTAGTTTTTACTAAAAAAGCCTAGAGGACTTAAGAAAGAGTTGTCTTCTAAGGTACACAAGAGTTTAGGAATTAAGAGTTGGAACACATTGCTACATCTATTGGAGAGAAAGATCTGATCATCAGTACAGAGAAGATCTTGAACTCTTAATATTTTTACTCAGTTTATTATATGCCATTTTTTCAGAATATATTCATGTTCTTTATTGTTATGTCTGAGTAGTTCACTATTAGATTTAGGGTTACTCAATGGTAACAATGTATTGCTGATTTAGTAGAATTGTTAGGGTAATCCTCTTGGTTCTTTGTTTAAGTTATTCTTAATTCTAAGTTGAACTTGATTACTTCAACCTTAGAAATTAGGGTTCTATAGCGCAAGTGAGAGTTTGGTTATAACCTTGAATCTATATTAAACAATCTAAATAAACAGTAACAAACGAGAGTTGAATTGGAAGTTTAGAGAACCCACAAACCGCGAAACCAATAATGTTTAGAATGAGCATGAACAACACCACCTGGTGCCATCGATCGATACACAGTTGAGATGTGCAATATATATCTCCTAAACCCTACGGTTTGAGTTCAGAACAATGCTTTATAAAACCGTAGCAATATATTAATTCTTAGTATCTAATCTTACCTAAGAATTTCACCTAAGTTTAATCTCTTAATTTAATCCTCACAAACCAAATCAATATTGAAATCGCTTTAATTGTTATTCTTATAATTAATGTAGCTTTAATTAGAAAACAATAAGTCTATTTTGTTTGTTAGGATTAAGGGTAAATTTGACAGTTGTTTGTTTAGAATATTTATACCCTATTAGAACATAAAAACACACCCACATCATACCTCAATTACCTTATAGGGTCCTTCCCACCTAGGGGCGAGGTTTCATTCTGGCTTATCTTTTGTATTCTCGAGTACTCTTTGATGTGGGTTTTTGTTTCACTTTCAAATTAACCATATTTCCCACTTTTACTTTCTCAAATGAGAGGTTCAGTGTAGTACTTAGCGATCAAATCCACAGAGAACAATGACACACAATAGATTTCTTATTTCTAAAGACTAAGCTAAGTAAATATATATATATTGGTATCAAATAATCAGGCCAATGATATATTCCCTATTAGAAGGTATAGATGCAATATGGAAATATGCTAATAATGCAAATATAGAAATATGTTAATAATGCAAATATGGAAATATGCTAATAATGCAAATATGGAAATATGCTAGTAATTTAACTAGATGCAAATGTAAATATGCTAGATCTAGGGTTTCAGGCAAGTGGATTATAGTAGATAGAAGTTAAAAGTATTTAATCATGGAACTCAAAATCTAATGTAAACACCAGCTCACGCATGCACGTCTAATCTATTGACTAAATCCAATATCTCAGCTCTCGCTTGTTGACACGGAATGACCGTCGATCGATGGCAATTATCCTGTGTCGATTGATAGTCTCTTGAGTCAAGCCTTATGACCTAATTAAATAAGTTCACTAGATTAACTAAATCAACTCTCGTTTGTTTCTAGCAACCAAGCTCAATAGAATAGATTTCGGTAGTAGACCATGCTCTCGCTTGCGCCTAACTATCCTATTATCAGGGTTCTAGTTAGCTACTCTAGAACACAAGCAATAAACAAAATTCTATTAATAGATCTAATAATGATCCTAACAATTCTAGTGTTTGGCTAATCCATCAGTACCTTAATAAAACCTAAATCGAGTTGGTAACTACTCATACATAATTAAAGTAAGAATAATAATCTGAATAAAATGCATAGATAAAATATTGGGGTTTCAATACAAATCTCCCTTAGGAGTTATGAATCTTCTCATTAAATAAATCCAAAAACTATGGTGAGGTGGTGCACACTTATCCCCCTCACTCACACACTTTCTGCACCTTGCACCAAAACCCGGCACACAAAACACTTTTCTGGTGCAATACATAAAGTATAAATATAAAACCCTAAAGTCTAGATCAAAACTCGTCCAAGAGTAATCTTGTGTCATATCTCTAACTTGGTCTTGAAAATCGGCTGTCTGCGAATTGAATTGGACATCGATCGATGGCAGGTGTGAAAATCGACCGATCTTGGTCATGTAACATCGGTCGACGCCAACGTGATATCGTCGATCGATGTTAATCTCTTGCTTCGACTCTCACAATGATCAGCTACGGATTATTCTCCCCTAAATGCTCCAAAAGCTCCAAGTATCTCCATATATCTCCAAAACGTACTTGGACCTGTAATGACCTTAAAACATAGCCTAGACAGACATCATAGACCCTAAATAGAGTCTATAACATGGTCTAAAACTGGTAATAAGTAGACTATATCAACTCCCCCAGACTTAATCTTTTCCTTGTCCTCAAGCAAATAAGAATGTGAAAGATGTTTTGAAAAGCGAAGACTCACAAATTGTCTAAGTATAACTGTCACCTTACTTTATTGCAACCACATCCTATCAAGTCAATCACATAAAAACTTTATATACCCTATCCTAGTATAGCAACCAAATCCATTCTACCAAAAACTTAGCAAATACTAGTCTGACTCACCCCTCTACTAATTTCATTTCTTTGCATAAAATAAAAGTGCCACGCTTTACCTTAGAAGTATGGATTAAGGGACACATGGACTCTTACCTCTACAAGTATCCGAACACACATGCAGCCTTCTCTGATTCATATCCTCTCTCTCTTCTCAATTCTTCTTATTCAATGTCTCCCTTCTTTTGGGGGTATCATTTTTTTTAATTGCCTGGGATATTTGGATAGACTTCCATGAATCAAGCCCTAATGGTTTTTTACACCAGATCATGTTAACTTCTTTTTGATATTTTTATCTCTTTCTATGATCATATGAATCAAGATTTAATGGTTGTAGCCACCAAATCTTGTTCGACTCCTTTTTTATTCTGAAGGGGAGAGAGAGGGGAATAAGAAGCATACAGATTTTACCTTCCAGACTTGCAGAAGGAATACGATCCAATGTATACCAAATCCCAAAGCAAGCAAAAAATGTGAGGATTATTGTTGGAAATCAGCGTCAGTTCCTTTAAACGTTCTAAGCAAGTGTGATATAGTGGCAGGATGATCCACTTTGGTATCTCTATTAATCTCTGCAAACAACCTTCTAAGAATTATGCTTATAGTATGGTTAGCCAATAATAAATATTGAGCATAGTCCTCTTCTTGACTCAATAAAAGTTTTTGAAAATATATAGATATAAATAACACTAAAAAACAATCAAATAACATTAGCGAACCTCCCCCAGACTTAAATTACACTGTCCCCAGTGTAATCCGCCTCAGATTGGCTAGAAAAATTAAATCATAAGCAAATAACTTAAATATAAAACCCGATACCTCTCTATGTAAGAGAGGTATCGATCAATGGTCGGTTACGGTTGTCAATCGATGCTAAACCCTGTAAGTTCATATTTCTTATAAAACTCAAAATAAAACAAAATATCAGTAATCCCTCCCCAGACTTAAACAACACTATCACCAGTGTTATACAGTCTGAGATTTGGGATGAAATAAATCATAAAGACCAATTTTAACAAGGAAAAACTGATATACCTGCTCGCTGATGGTGACCGTCGATCGACACATTTAAGTGCCTATCGATCGATGTGTACTCCGTCGATCGGCAGTGAACAAGTGTCGTTTGATGCTCTATGCAGACTGTCTTCCTCTGATCTTTTTTTCTTTATAAGAATACCAGCAATAATAAAATGAAATTCAAAATTAGACTAATATACTAAAACACTAATTAAAACTTACTTAACAGTGGGCTGCCTCCCACTCAGCGCTTGGTTATAGTCTTAAGCTCGACGTTGTGAACGCTCTGACTAGAAAGGAGGTTGATCAACACTTGGAAAACAAGTGGCTACATCTTCTTTGCTCTTTTGAAACCATGTACCAATGAAGTTTTTGATTGCCTCATCTCCTCTGGTTTTCTCGTTCTTTATGATCTCCTTAGTAACCTCCAGTGAATGCATTCTTCTTTGTAGATTTTCAATACTGCGCTGGAGCATTCAAAGTCTGGCAGCTGTAGTGTCTGACATCTCCTCTAGTTGCTGAGAAATATCTTCCTTCATCAGACTCTGAGAAAAAGCAATTTAATCGAACCTATCTTCTAAGTTGTTTTTTTGCTGCGGAATTCTGTCTGTCAAACTCAGTATCGATCGATGGCAAGATGTTGATGTCGATCGATCTCACTCTATCCGGTCTACTCGCATGCTGTCTCTGAACAATATCCATTTCTTGCTTCATCTCATCCATGCGTGTAGTCAAATTGGTGAGGCATTTATATATAGGATAGTAGACATCATCAAGCCTCATGTAGAAATCATCCTTTGACATATCTTGAGCCTTGTAGATCACATGCACAATATCATCAATCTTTGCTCTGTTGTATGTCTCTTGCTTCTGCTCCTCGTTGTCGATCGATGCTGGTACATGTGCATCGATCGATGGCTGTTGTGGTTGTCCAAAGAAATTTCTTGATCGTTCAGCCGGGATAAGGGCGTCTGCTACATCTTTCTTCGGTAGAGTTAGAATTCTCCCATATAGACTTCGTGCACGTCCTTCTACATCTCTGAAAATTCTAAACTCATCGTGTCTGAGATAACCAGCTTCTATTTCTTCTGGTCCAAGTGAAGGGTCTGGTTTACGTTTGATGGCCAAGATAAGCCGATTATTGATGTTGGATTGCCTACTCTCATGTCCATTACCCACCCAACTTCATCCTCATCGTAATCTGAATTATATTCTTCGTAGGCTTCACTATATCCTTGGCATGCCCAATTGGTGTCGATCGATGGTCTATGGTTACTGTCGATTGATGCTCGATAATCAGACATGTGCCCAAAAAGGTTTCCAGCTCTGTTGGGCATTGCAAGTATAGCTGCTACATCCTCCTTCGTGACGTTTAGAATTCTGCCATCCATAGCTCTTGCGTGACCATCCATAGATTCACACGTGTCTGTATTTTGTTCTGAAATTGTTGTTGTTGGACTCACAATCAGACTTGGTTTAGGTTGGGTAATCAGACTGAATTTCTACCCTGTCGATCGATGCCAGGCATGAATTGTCGATCAATGCCATTGTTTCTATGTCGATCGAGGTCATGAGCACGGTATTGATCGATGTTAGTCAATTCACACGAGGCCATCGATTCTGTATGTTTCACCGTTGATCGATGCTTGTTGTCTTGCGTTGATCGATGCGGATGGGAATTGCAGAGTGACATGGAATTTTCCACACAAAAGTTGTTGTCTTGGGGTTTCACTTCCTACCAGAAATCATCATCAATCAATGCATTGACGTGGTGCTTCTGCCCAGTCTCCATCCTCTCCTTAATCAGGCTCTCATGTCTCCTAATAGTCTCACTTGTTTGCATTACTTGATTCTCCAACTTCTTCACATGGGTAATGAGGTTCTCCAACTTCTATCTTTCCGTTTAAATCCACAGTCATCTTCTGTTGTTCTTCTAAGACTCTATCAACCATTGCATCAATCTCGCTTCCCTGAGTTTTTGGAGGAGGATTTTGGTAGTAGGAAGATCCATGTCTTGTCGTTGTTGAAGGGCCTTCGCTGTGAACTCTGGTTAAAGTTACTCCTTTGACCAGTACCATATGAATTCCTGCTGAAACCTGGATTCCCTTGTCTCTGGAAACCATTCCCATCAATGTAGTTCACATCCCCTTCTTCAATCTCATCGTCTCCAAGCTCTATCGCCTCTACCTCTATAAAAGTAACCTGCTTTTTGAGAAATTTCGGAACACTATCCAGCTTTGCTTTTACCTCTTCAGTCTGCTCCTTGCTCATTGCTGGAGCTGATTTGTTCCTCTCAAATCTGTGTTTTTGGTACTACTGCTAGATGCCAGATTGTCATTCAATCTTGTAGCTTCTTCAGGGCTCCTAGTGTTGAAATTTCCTTCACTAGCTGTGTCCAAAACCATCTGATACTCCAGTCCAATACCCCTGAAGAAAGTGCTAAGAAGATGCACTTCGTTGAACCCGTAATGTGGACAGTCTCTCTGGTATGACTTGAATCTGATCCATGAGTTTCTGAAAGACTCTGAAGGTTCTTGTGAAAAGATAATAATCTTGCTCCTCAGATCTTCTACTCTTGCGTCATCAAAGAAGTTACACAAGAAATCATTCTTAATGTCAATCTAGGATGTCAGAGATCCTGGTGGTAGCTGCTTAAGCCAATATGAAGCTTCTCCAGCAAGTGAGTACTTGAAGAGCTTATAGAAAAGATAGTCCTCAGGGACTTCATTGGCTTTAATAGCAGTCACTAGATCCTCAAATCGCTCCAGATGATCCATAAGGTGCTCGTGTCGCAACTCATGGTAAGGCGTCTGCGCTACAAATCCGAAGTAAGCGAGCTTGATCTCAAAATCATTTCTCTGGAAATCTAGAGGACGAATGGCGGATCTGTTGGCGTAGAACTGGTCTGGACGGTTGTAGTCAGCCAGCGTTCTCTGAGCAGCTTGGGTGTTAGCTTCAGGTTGAGCTATTGCAGCGTCTGCTTCTGCTTCTACATCAGGGATTATAGTCCCCTGATTGTCTATCCTTTGACTGCTGCATTACGCAGATGACCGTTGAGGTCATGCAAGTCTCCATTCTAATCTGAACCACATTATAGGCGCAATCATCTGAACTCGTCTGCTGTCGTCGATCAATGCGGATGAGGTGATGTCGATCGATGTTATATGATCAATATTGGTCGATGCTAGAGTTCTGATACCGGTCGATGTTATCCGTAAAGATGTGTCGGTCGACGCTAGATGTATGATGTGGATCGATGCTTGTCGTCTTTCTTTGCGGATCGCGCATTAGAGTTGCTGTGGGTCAGAGAACAATAAGTCGTGTCCTTTGTTTCTCCTGGTACTCTTTTGCATGCACCTGAAAAACAAAGAAAAAGGAAAATCAGTAACTTTGAAAGTAACAAACCTAGACTAAATCCTAGAAAATAAATCTAATGACGATCAATGTTCCCCGGCAACGGCGCCAAATTTGATGTGGGTGTGTTTTTATGTTCTAAAAGGGTATAAATATCCTAAACAAACAACTGTCAAATTAACCCTTAATCCTAACACACAAAATAATACTCTTATTAAAAGAGATCAGGTTCGAATCCATAGAGAACAATGACACACATAGATTTCTTATTTCTAAAGACTAAGTAAGGTAACTATATATATTGGTAGCAAGTAATCAGGTCAAAGAAAATATTCCTCATTAGAAGGTATAGATGCAATATGGAAATATGTTAATAATGCAAATATGGAAATATGCTAATAATGCAAATATGAAAATATGCTAATAATACAAATATGGAAATTTGCTAATAATTTAACTAGATGCAAATGTAAATATGCTAGATCTAGGGTTTTAGGTAAGTGAATTATAATAGATAGAAGTTAAAAATATTTAATCATGGAAATCAGAATCTAATGTAAAATACACCAGCTCTCGCATGCGCGTCTAATCTGTTGACTAAGTCCAATGTCTCAGCTCTCGCTTGTTGACACAGAATGACCGGCAATCGACGGCAATGCTCTTGCACCGATCATAGTTTCTTGAGTCAAGCGTTATGACCTAATTCGATAAGTTTGCTAGATTAACTAAATCAACTCTCGTTTGTTTCTAGCAACCTTGCTCAAAAGAATAGATTCCGGTAGTAAACCATGCTCTCGCTTGCGCCTAACTATCCTATTATCAGGGTTCAAGTTAGCTACTCTAGAACACAAGAAATAAACATAATTATATTAATATATCTAATAATGACCCTAACAATTATATTGTTTGGCTAATCCATTAGAACTATTAATAAACCCTAAATATAGTTGGTAACTACTCAGACATAATTAAAGTAAGAATAATAATCAAAATAAATGCATAGATAAAATACTGGAGTTTCAATACAAATATTCCTTAGGAGTTATGAATCTTCTCCCTAAATAAATCCAAAAACTATGGTGAGGTGGTGCACACTTAGCCCCCTCACTCACACACTTTCTGCACCTTGCACCAAAACCCGGCCCACGGCACACTTTTTTCTGGTGTAATACATAAAGTATAAATATAAAACCCTAAAGTCTAGGTCAAAACTTGTCCAAGGGTAATCTTGTAATCTTGTGTCATGTGTCTAACTTGGGCTTTAAAGTTGGAAGTCTTTGAACTGGACATCGATCGATGGCAGATGTGCAACATCGATAGATCATAGTCATGTAACATCGGTCGACGCCTACATTGTATCGTCGATCGATGGTAATCTCGTACTTTTAATCTCTTCAATGATCAGCTACGGATTATTCCTATCCAAATGCTCCAAAAGCTCTAAGTATCTACATATATCTCCAAAACGTACCTGGACCTGTAAAGAACTCAAAACATAGCCTAGACACACATAACAGACCCTAAATAGAGTCTATAACATGGTCTAAAACTGGTAATAAATAGGGTATATCAAGGTACGAGGAGCAGGGACCTATATGCTGCAAGACAATGATGGCCAGACCCAGCCAAACTATTGGATCGCCTTGCACCTCAAAACTTATTACTTTTTATAAGATTTAAGCATTTTGGTTTCCTACTCCTATTTATGCTCAACGTCTCCGGACTAATTTTATCTAATAAAGTATGAGTTTCGACAAAAGGAGAAGTAGGAACACCAACCTACTTAGAGGGGCAAATAATCTGGATCAAGTTTAAATCGACTGTCGATCCTGGCAAACCCTCCTAGCGGCACGCCCACAAAAACAAAAATGATATACGACATAAGCATAAATACCCATGTGCAAGCCTGATTATGCTGTCAAATTATCTAATTCTTGCAAAAAGGCCAGAAGCCAGAGTGTATGCTGGAAGCCTGATTACGAAATGTGCATATTCCTAGATCAAAACGCTACGTGCTAAAAATAAATGCAGGAAGCATGAAGTACACTTGCAAAGTACTTTAAACAAATAATAGGATCGATACAGGGAGCAAAATTTGAAAAGTCCAACATTTCGGGAGCACCCTAGAATCTCTGTTTATCCAAACGTGGAAAGTAATAAGATTGGTGCTTCAGTCACCACCCCATGTAGATTTACACCAGCACCGATCGGTAAGACTGGCGATTGCCTAACCCTCGTAAGGGTCGAAGTCATACCAGCACGAGGAAAATATTCTGACAGCAGCTTTCTTGCAGGAAGCAAAGTGAAGCTCCATAAGATACTTATAGAGGCCTTCTTCTGAGTGGCAGAACGCAGCATATATATTGATATTGCTAGGAGCCTATCCACGGGAGGTGAAATACAATATCAGATTAAAAAAACCTCCAGGTCCCAAAATGAAACCTATGGGTTGATAAAATTAGTATCGGTAGAAGCCTGCCTACGGGAGGTGGAATACGATATTAGGATACGGAAACTCAGGGTCCAAAAATAAAACCTACGGGTTGATAATATTAGTATCACTAGGCCTTGCCTATGGTAGGTGAAATACGATACTAACACATAACCTCTGGGTCCAAGACTCCACATATTTGCAAAAGCAAGGAAACCTCCGGGTTCCAAAATGGCCAAGGGTTCAATGGTTCCGAGCTTCAGTGACCAGCCTTTGAGCCATCTAAAAGTGATGTGGGGTTTTATTTCATTTTAAAATTAACCCTATATTCCCACTTTACTCTCTCAAATAAAAGGTTTAGTGTAGTACTTAGGGATCGAATACACAGAGACTCTAAGATTGCACAATAGACTTATTGCTTTCGAATTAAAGCTAGATGAATTATGACAATAACAATAAAAGTGATTTTAAGATTGATTTGGTTTATAAGGGTTTAAATTTAGAGATTAGAATTAGGGGAAATTCTTAAGTAGATTTAGATAATGCAAATTAATAAATTGCTAGGGTTTTATTAAGCATCGTTCTGAATTTAAACCTCAGGGTTTAGGAGATAACTCTCGCGCATCTAGGCTGAGCGTCAATTGATGGCAGTAATAAGGCATCGATCGATGCTCATTCTAAACAATATTGGTTTTGCGGTTTGATTATTTCTCTAAACTTCTAGTTCAACTCTCGTTTGGTACTAGTTATTTAGATTGTTTAAGTTAGATTTCAGGTTATAACCATGCTCTCGCTTGCGCTATAGAACCCTAATTTCTAATATTGAAGTGATCAAGTTCAACTTAGCATTAAGTGCAACTTAAACAAAGAACCAAGAAGATTACCCTAACAACTTCTATAAAATCAGCAATACATTATTGAATAACACAGGGCTTAACAAAGATATAAAGCACTAACAATTAGTCTAAATTTCGGCCAGGGACTTGTCTTGCAATTAATAAAACTTCAGGGTAAAACTTGTAGTTTCTCAATCTTTCTGCCGACTTCATCGTCGATCGACGCACTGTGTGTGACGTCGATCGATGGTCCATTCATAAATTTGGATCTGACTTTGAGTTTTTGCTGGGCAACCCTAATTGGTCCAGAATAGTCCAAAAGCTGCAATCGCTTCTAATAAGTACCTAGACATGTAAATACTCTAAAACAATATCAAATGCATATAAAAGAATCTAAATATATTATATATACCATAGGTAAAATCCATAGTATATCAACTCCCGCGGACTTAACCTTTTGCTTGTTCTCAAGCAAACAAAGCCTGTGCGAGAAGTATTGAAAAACGAAGACTCACATATTGTGTAAGTATAACTGTTACCTTACTTTCTTGCAGCCAAATCCTATCAAGTTAATCACAAAGAACTTTATATACCATATCCTAGTATAGCAACCAAATCCATTCTACCACAACCTATCGAATACTAGTCTGACTCGCCCCCTACTGATTTCATTTCTTTGCTTAAAATAAAAGTGCGGGCTTTACCTTGGGAGTATCGGTCAAAGGATACATGGACTCTTACCTCTGCAAGTATCTGAACACATAGGTAGTCTTCTTTGATTCCTCTCCTCTCTCTCTTCAAGCTTCTTCTCAGTCAATGTCTGCCATCTTTTGAGGGTATCATTTTATTTTTTTAATTGACCGACCTATTCGGATAGGCTTCCATGAATCAAGCACTAATGGTTTTTGCCACCAGATCCTGTTCACTTCTTTTTGACCTTTTTATCTCTTTCTAGGATCATATGAATCAAGCTTAATGGTTGTAACCATCAAACCCTATTTGATTCCTTTTTTTAATCCGAAGGCGAGAAAGAGGGGAATAAGAAGCACACAGACTTTTACCTTCCAGACTTGCAGAAGGAATCCGATCCAGTGTATACCAAATCCCAAAGTAAGCAAATAATGTCAGGATTAGTGTTGGAAATCAGCTTCAGTTCTTTTAAACTTTCTAAGCAAGTGTCATATAGTGGCAAGATGATCCACTTTGATATCTCTAGTAATCTCTGCAAACAACCTTCTAAAAAGGGTGCTAAAGTGTGGTTAGTTAATAGTAGATTTTTGATCATAGTTCTCTTCTTGACTCAATAAAACCTTTTGAAAAACTTATATAGATAGTAAATAAAACTCAAAAAACAATAAAATAGCGTTAGCGAACCTCCCCCTAGACTTAAATTAGACTGTCCCTAGTGTAATCCGTCTCGGATTGGTTAGGAGAAATTAAATCAAAAGTAAACAGTGTTAGGGATAGACGAATATACCAGTGTAATCCGTCTCGGATTGGCAGTAGGTGAGCGTCGATCAATGGTGAACATATGGTAGCGATCGATGGTGTATTCGAACTATCGGGAACCTTCATATATAGAATGAATATTGAAATAATTAATAATATAAATAAAGTTAGTAACTCATACGCTATGTTAGAGTGCCATCGATCGATAGCAAAAAGAACGCGTCGATTGATGGTAGGCTGTCTGATACGTCCTAGGATTGGACAGTATCACTCAAACGGTCTGACGGATATGATCTTGCAATGGAGAAATGGTGGATCGATGGGTGACACAAGAGGGGCGGAAACACTCTTGATACTACCAAAGATTCAATGTTTCTTGATGTGACGCACAAGTCCAACAATCGAATAGTTTGTTTGCTAGGCGATAACCTCACCAAGAAACAGAAAAGTTCTAAACAAAGAACTAAAAGAGAGATATACTCAAAATTATAAAAAGAAAATAGATTGTCTTATTACTGGAATGGAAGTACATATTTATAGTAGCAAGCATATGAAGAGACTAAGAGACTTTCGTGGAAAAACACACCTAGGAAGATGGCTTTGGAGAGACCCTTCCTCTTGATTTGCTGCTCAATTAAGATGGCTTTGTGTAGCATCTGATCCAAACTTTTTGTACTCTTGAAGATCCATTTGGTCTTGAATGTTGCGGTTGAGTCCGGAAAGGAATCTCGCCATGGTAGCCTCCAATGTCTCATTCACATCAGCCTTGATCATCAGTGTTTCCTTATCATGGACGTAATCCTCAACTTATTTGGTTTCTTGAAGCAAACGTGTAAGCCTTTAATGAAGGTCACGATGGTAGTGCTCCAGAACAAATCGTTTCCTCATCAAGGCAGTGACCTCATCCCATGAGGTTATAGGTTTTCCACCTGTTCTCCTCCTATGAATCAACACTTGATCATACCAGTTAATAGCATAGCCAGTAAATTCAGTTGCAGCCAACGTATCCTTTTTAAGTTCTGAGAAATTTTGACAATCAAAAATGAGTTCAATTTTTCTTTCCTATTCTAAAAATGCATCAGGATCGTTTTTGCCTTCAAAGGTTGGAATCTTAAGTTTCAAATCACCTAAACCATCGTCAACTTGTTCATTTCTCCTAGAAAAATGATTAACATCACCTCGTTCATGGATTTGGTGCCGTGGACCTCGCCTAGGTCAGTAGATGGATCGATCATCAAGGAATTCCTCCTCGCCATCATCATCAGATCGGTTGGTCCGTCTAGGGTTATCTCTTCTTGTTCCGGTTCTGGACCGAGTTGGTTGACGAACCTGTATCTCATCACGACGTTGATGGATATGCTCTAAACCTGTGTTCAAGAGGTTAGAAAAGTATCATTTAAAGCTCTCATTTGCGGATTTGACAAGCCGACCAGAGAATTTCCGGGTCGGTTCCTTTCATCTTCACTCTCCATGGTTCCTGAAATTGCTAAACACAAAAGATTAGCACAGATAAATATATTCCTCACACGCTCAGGTGTTTGACCTCCCCGACTCAAGTGTTTCACTCAGAATTTAGATGGTCACTCAAAAGTTTCTTCTCAAGGTTCGAAGAAAGACAATCCAAGTTTCCAATGGGTTTTCCAAGAAAACAAACAATGAAATGAGATAGGAAGATAAGAAAATTTGGATTTGGGAATCTGCTTTAACCTCCTCAAAGGCCAGATTTCTCCTCGGAAAGCAGGCTTTCTCTTCCACCACCAAACCACTGATCAAACTTTTCGATAACTTTGAAACCCATTTTTTATCTTTTTTATCTTTTTTATCTTTTTTTTAAATAGTGGATGGTAATGAGGGGCCCAGATTCGAGATAGATAGAAGAAGAAGTGCTTGAAGAAATTAAAATGGAAGATGAGAAGAATGGATAGATGATACTGATTGAGTGGCTCTGATACCACTTGATACGTCCTAGGATTGGACATGATCACTCAAACGGTCTGAAACAGATATGATCTCGCAATGCAGAAATGGTGGATCGATGGGTGACACAAGAGGAGCGGAAACACTCTTGATATTACCAGAGATTCGATGTTACTTGATGTGACGCACAAGTCCAACAATCGAATATTTTGTTTGCTAGGCGATAACCTCACCAAGAAAAAGAAAAGTTCTAAATAAAGATATAAAAGAGAGATAAACTCAAAATTATAAGAAGAAAATCGATTGTATTATTGCTGGAATGGAAGTACACATTTATAATAGCAACTATATGAAGAGATTAAGAGACTTTTGTGGAAAAACACACCTAGGAAAATACAACAAAGACTAAGACTAGTCAACATGACTCTTCGGTTCTTGGTCTTGGTCGATATGCCCCTTCATCTACTGTCCAGGTTCACCGAGCCTATCCAAGTCTTCAGATGACCATTTGCCTACTTTTTTCCAGGTTCATCGAACCTTGCTGTGTTGATCGGGTCCATCACGGTAAGGAGTACAACCCACCGTGGGCTGTCCGTGTGGGTGATCGATTAACTTTCACGAACGGAACTCAACTTTAGTCGACCCAAATCTTCAGAGAGCTTAAGTATCCTTGCCTTAGAGAGTTTAGAATGATCGATCATCATGAAATCATCAATCTGTTCGAAAAGATCATGTTCATGACCATCAGGGTATGCGGTACGCACTAAACGGGCCAGAAGTGAAGTGTTGTGTCCTAGGTCAGATCCTCTTGTTGGTCTTGAGTTCTGGCTCGACTGTTGGTCTTAGATTGTCGAATGGGTCGGGAAATAATGGCTGAAGGACAGTCAGTTCGGTCATTAGGTCACGGTTCCAGCCTTAGGTCATTTCCGGATGCACGCGGGTCGATTCTGTACACGGCTCGGTCCGTTGATCGGGTACGGTTGGATGGGTGAACCTAAGTTGAACTGATCTGATTGTCATGATCACCATGCTGAGCTGGTTCCACGTCCTGGGGTGCATCATTCCCTTCCTCTTCAAAAGGATTTGTCCACAAATCTGGATCATTTCCACGAAAAAGAGATAAATCAGAAACATTAAAACTCTAAGAAATATCATACTTACCTTGAAGATCAAGCTGATACGCATTATCATGGATTTTATTGAGGATCGGAAAGGGACCATCGACTCTAGGCATAAGTTTAGACTTTATTTCTTCAGGGAACCGTTCTTTCCTTAAGTGAAGCCAAACGAGGTCTCCTTCCTCAGATACGACCTTGGTCAATTTCTTATTTGCCTTCCTTTCATAAATATTTGTCTTAGCTTCAATGTTGGCTCGAACCTTCTCATGCAACTTCCGAATGGTCTCAGCCTTCTATTTGCCATCTGTTCTAATTCTTTCACACACAGGCAAAGGAAAAAGATCAAGTGGAGATATAGGGTTGAAGTTATAAACAATCTCAAACGGAGAAAACTTAGTTGCAGAATGCACAGAATGATTATATGCAAATTTGAAATGAGTCAAACATTCTTCCCAAAGTCTAAGGTTCTTTCTAATAAATGACCTAAGCAAAGCAGATAAGGTCCGGTTTACAACCTCAGTTTGACCATCATTTTGAGGATGACAAGTGGTGGAAAACAACAACCTCGTTCCTAACTTAGACCACAAAGTCTTCCAAAAAAGATAAGGAACTTTGCATCTCTATCAGAAACAATGGTTCTAGGCATACCGTGCAACCTAAAAACATCTTTAAACAACAACTCAGCAACATGCACGACATCATCAGTTTTATGACAAGGTATGCAATGAACCATTTTTGAAAATCTATCAACCACCACAAAGATATAATCTCGACTAGACTTAGTCCTAGGTAATCCAAGAACAAAATCCATAGATATATCGACCCAAGGTTAAAGTGGAATAGGTAAAGTTGAATACAAACCTTGGTTTTGCACTTTGGATTTGGCCTTCTTGCAAACCACACATCGGTTGCTTATCCTCTTAACATCCTTCATCAAGTTTGTCCAATAAAAATGCTCATGCTCATACACCACCTTGTATGTCTTCTTGATTCCGAAATTTCCCATAAGACCTCCTCCATGGGTTTCCCTGACAAACAACTCCCTCAAAGAACATTGGGGCACACACAAGCGGTTATCATAGAATATGAAATCAAACACTTGATAATAATATCCATAAGCAGTCTTGGAACATTTTCTAAAAATCTCTTTGAAATCCAGATCAGTTGCATACAAATCTTTGATAAATTCAAATCCAAGCAACTTTGTTTCTAGAGTTGAGAGAAGAGTGTACCTTCCAGACAAGGCATCAGCCACCACGTTTTCCTTACCTTTTTGTACTTGATCACATAAGGAAAGGTCTCGATGAACTCGACCCATTGTGCGTGTCTTTTGTTTAGCTTTTGCTGGCCCTTGAGGTGTCTCAATGATTGGTGATCAGTGTGGATCACAAACTCCTTTGGCCAGAGATACTTTTTCCAAGTATGAAGAGCTCGAACCAAAGCGTACAACTCTTGGTCGTAAGTGGGGGTAGTTGAGCGTGGCTCCTCCAAGTTTCTCACTGAAATAAGCAATGGGCTTCCTGTCCTGCATCAAGACAGAACCAATACCAACACCCGAAGCATGACATTCGATCTCAAAGGTTTTAGAAAAATCAGGAAGCATAAGTAAAGGAGCTTGGGTTAACTTCCCTTTGAGAATTCGAAAAGCCTTTTCTTGAACTTGTTCCTACTTGAACCCAACATTCTTTTTGATCACCTCGGTGGGTGGAGCTGCTATAGTGCTGAAATTTGGGATGAACCGTCGGTAGAACCCAGCAAGCCCGTGAAAAATCCTTACTTCACCCACGATTGTTGGACTAGGCCAATCTCAGATGACTTTGATTTTATCTTCACCCACTCTTAGCCCATCTGCACCTACAACAAAACCTAAGAAGACCACGTGATCTGTCCCAAAAGAGCATTTATCAAGATTAGCAAACAAGTGTTCTTTCCTGAGGATTTCTAGAACAGATTTAAAATGTAACTTATGATCATCAAGACTCTTGTTGTAGATGAGTATGTCATCAAAGTAGACAACAACAAATGACCAATGAATGATTGCAAGATATGATTCATCAAATGCATGAATGTAGTAGATGCATTAGTTAGACCAAAGAGCATGACAAGCCATTCATACAATCCTAGTTTTGTTTTGAATGCAGTTTTCCATTCATCACCTTCTTTCATGCGAATTTGGTGATAGCCACTTTTCAAATCTATCTTAGAGAAAACAGAGGAACCATGCAATTCATCAAGCATGTCATCAAGCCTAGGGATTGGATGCCTATACTTTACCGTAATGTTATTGATGGTGCGGCAGTCCACACGCATCCGCCAAGATCCATCCTTTTGGGCACAAGAAGGACAGGTACGGCACAAGGGCTAAGGCTTTCTCTGATGTAGCCTTTCTCAAGAAACTCTCCAATCTGTTTCTGAAGTCTTTGTTTCCACCGGGTTGGTTCGATACACTGGTCGGTTCGGAAGCTGTGCACCCAAAATGAAGTCAATCTGATGTTCAATGCCTCTTACTGGTCGCAAACCTTTTGGGTTCTCATCTGGAAATACATCAGAGTAATCTTGCAAGACATCTATCAGATCGATCGGAATTTCCGGTGCAAGGTTAGAAGAAGAAGCCATTATAGATTCTTTTTAGCAAACAAAAGAAATGGCTGTTGAGAGTAAAGAGACTTCCTGACCTGATTTTCTTTGATAAAGAAATTGGAATTCTAATGAGATGTCTCTGGTTCATCCGGTTTGAGTTCCTTGTCTCGACCTTTGTTGATTTGTATCTGATTTGGTGAACCTCCAAAGGAGTCAAGGGAACCAGTGTGATCTTTTTCCCTTTATGATCAAATGAGTGCCGGTTTGTGTATCCATTATGAACTGCCTTTTTGTCGAACTGCCATGGTCGACCCAAAAGAATGTGGAAGGCGTCCATGGGAAGGACATTGCAAAGGACCTCGTCCTTATGTCGTCCGATGGTAAGAGGGACCGTGACTTGTTCCTTCACATATTTCTCACCAGCCTCATTGAGCCATTCCAATCCGAAAGGTCGAGAGAGAGGCCTAGTCACAAGTCCAAGTTTCCTAACAAGAGTATCACTAGAAACATTAGTGCAACTTCCACCATCAATAATCAAAAAAAAACTTGATCTGAAATCAAACATCTAGAGTGAAAAACATTCTCCCTTTGTTCTCCTTCGTTGGTTTTGGGTTGCACACTCAAGGATCTCTTAGTGACAAGTAATAGACCGTGAGCTGGATAGTCGAGGTGGTCGTGTTCCTCATCAATGGTCGGAACTGAGTCATTGTCCAGGTAGTATTCAAAAAGATCGAACCAAGATGATTTTCATAGACTGGTCCGAGATCATCGTCCGTGGGCTCGTACTCATCAAATATCAGACCGGCTGAATTGTCCAAGGATCTCCTAGCAACCAGAAGTGGTCCTTGATGTGGGTAATCGAATAGTTCTTCATCCTCATCATAGACTGGACAAAGATCTCCTTATCATCATTTTCATCCTCGGACTCAACTTCTCCATTTTCCAAGAGAATCATCACCTTTTGGTTTGGACATCAGTTAGAATAATGCCCAAGACCATAACATCTAAAGAACTGGATGTCTCTTGTCCATTCGGGAGGTCCATGATTCTTTTCTCTATCAACACGAGCAGGGACATTAGTCTTAAATTCTGTATTTGTTGTGGTCGAAGACTTACCTTTGTCTTGGTAGTTTGGTTTTGAAGCAAACGTTTGTTTTGGAGCATAATATGGTTTGGAGAGACCCTTCTCTTTATTTGCTGCTCAATTGAAATGGCTTTGTGTAGCATCTGATCCAAACTTTCGTAATCTTGAAGCTCTATTCGGTCTTGAATGTCGCGGTTGTGTCCGGAAAGGAATCTCGCCATGGTAGCCTCCAAAGTCTGATCCACATCAGCCTTTATCATCAGTGTTTCCATCTCCTGGAAGTAATCCTCAACTGATTTGGTTCCTTGAAGCAAACGTCTAAGCCTTTGGTCAAGGTCACGATGGTAGTGCTTCAGAACAAATCCTTTCCTCATCAAGGCAGTGAGCTCATCCCATAAGGCTGTAGGTCTTCAACCTGTTCTCCTCCTGTGAGTCAACACTTGATCATACCAGTTAATAGCATAGCCAGTAAATTCAGTTGTAGCCAACCTAACCTTTTTAAGTACTGAGAAATTTTGACAATCAAAAACGAGATCAGTTTTTCTTTCCGATTCTAAAAATGCATCAGGATCATTTTTGCCTTCAAAGGTTGGAATCTTAAGTTTCAAACCACCTAAACCATCATCAAATTGTTCATTTCTCCGAGCAAAAGGAATAACATCACCTCGTTCATGGTTTTGGTGTCGTGGACCTCCCCTAGGTCGGTTGATTGATCGATCATCAAGGACTTCCTCCTCGCCATCATCATCAGATCGGTTGGTCTGTCTAGGGTTATCTCTTCTTGTTCCGGTTCTGGACTGAGTTGGTTGATGAACCTGCATCTCATCAAGACGTCGATGGATCTTCTCTAAACCTGTGTTCAAGAAGTTAGAAAAAGTATCATTTAAAGCTCTCATTTGCAAATTTTACTATCCGGCCTTAGAATTTCCGGGTCGATTCCTTTCATCTTCACTCTACATGGTTCCTGAAATTGCTAAACTCAAAATATTAGCACATATAAATATATTCCTCACAGGCTCAGGTGTTTGATCACACCCACTCAAGTGTTTCACTCAGAATTTAGATGGTCACTCAAGAGTTTCTTCTCAAGGTTCTAAGAAAGACAATCCAAGTTTCCAATGGATTTTCCAAGCAAACTAACAATGAAATGATATAGGAAGATAAGAAAATTTGGATTTTGGAATCTTCTTTACCCTCCTCAAAGGCCGGATTTCTCCTCGGCCAGCAGGCTTTCTCTTCCACCACCAAACCAGAAATCAAACTTTTCGATAACTTTGAAACCTTTTTTTTATCTTTTCTTTTCTTTTTTCTTTTATAAATAGTGGATGGTAATGAGGGCACCAGATTCGAGATAGATAGAAGAAGAAGTGTTTGAAGAAATTAAAATGAAAGATGAGAAGAATGGATAGATGATACCGATTGAGTGGCTTTGATACCACTTGATACGTCCTAGGATTGGACATGATCACTCAAACAGTCTGAAACGGATATGATGTCGCAATGGAGAAATGGTGGATCGATGGGTGACTCAAGAGGGGCAGACACACTCTTGATACTACCAGAGATTCAATGTTGCTTGATGTGACGCACAAGTCCAACAATTGAATAGTTTGTTTGCTTGGCGATAACCTCACCAAGAAACAGAAAAGTTCTAAACAAAGAACTAAAAGAGAGATAAACTTAAAATTATAAGAAGAAAATCAATTGTCGTTTTGCTGGATTGGAAGTACATATTTATAGTAGCAAGCATATGAAGAGACTAAGAGACGTTTTTGGAAAAACACACCTAGGAAAATACAACAAAGACAAAGACTAGTCAACATGAATCTTCGGTTCTTGGTCTTGGTCGATATGCCCCTTCATCAACTGTACAGGTTTATCCGAACCTATCCAAGTCTTCAGATGACCCTTTGCCTACTTTTGTCCAGGTTCATCGAACCTTGCTGTGTTGATCGGGTCCATCGCGATAAGGAGTAGGACGCACTGTGGGCTGTCTGTGTTGGTGATCGATGAACTTTCACTAACGGAACTCAAATTTTGTCGACCCAAATCTTCAGAGAGCTTAAGTATCCTTGCCTTAGAGAGTTTAGAATGATCGATTATGATGAAATTATCAATCTGGTCGGAAAGATCATGTTGATGACCATCGGGGCATTCGGTACGCACTAAACGGGCCAGAAGTGAAGTATTGTGTCCTAGGTCAGGTCCCTCTCGTTAATCTTGATTTCTGGCTCGAATGCTGGTCTTAGATTGTCAAACGAGTCGGGAAAGAATGGCTGAAGGACTTTCAGTTTGTTCATTAGGTCGTGGTTCCAGCCTTAGATCATTTCCGGATGCACGCGGGTCGATTTTGTACACGGCTCGGTCCGTTGATCGGGTACGGTTGGACGGGTGAACCTCAGTTGAACTGATCTGATCTTCCTGATCACCATTCTGAGCTGGTTCCACGTCCTGGGTGCATCACTGTCAGCCTGAATCGTGTGTGTGTCTACTCTCCATTCTGATCATCTCTCTTTAGGTTAGCTCTGTTAGACACTCAAACACATGATGAAAATAAGAGCCAGACAGTAATAAATAAATAGTTAGTCTAAAATAGAAATGCAACAAAAATAAATAAACATAAGAATAAGTCTGAAAGGGAGATGAACTAAAATAGAACGGAGTATCGAAAAGACTCCTCCTCGTCGGATGTATCCTGGTCCTGCTACTGCTGCTGCTGGGTTCCTGGTGGTGATATGGCGTGTGTCCTTGGACGGCTGAAGCACTGGCATCGGGACATCGTCTCTACCCTGGCCCATATCGCTCAAAGCATGGCTACTACGACCATATACTACGACCCGCTGGAAAGCACCAGGGTCGTGTATGGGGATCACTGAAATCTCAGGCAAGGCTGGGATAGGCGGAAATGGCTGTGTTGGCTCGTCCGCTGCCACTGGGTGTGCTGGGCGGAGGCATCCTCTGTGTCGTACTCTGAGGGGTGCGTTGTGGATGTGACGCTCAGCTGGATGGAAGGCGAGGCGCTGTAGATCGTCAGAGAAATCTGTCACCTCTCGCAGTGGAAGTGCTATCACCTGCGGTCCCTTGTCATCGCCAAAGGACCAAAAGCGTCCGTCCTTCAGCCATTGGGCCCTCGTCAGATGACCCTCATCCATGAAGCTCAATCCTCTCTCCACCGAAGCTCACTCTAGGCTAATGCCAAGAAAGCTGAAGATGGGTGTCAAGACGCTCCCTATCGTCTCCCTCTTCGCGCCAGAATCCTTGAAGGGTTTATCCTTCATGGTTGCCAGGTGCTCTGTAAAAATATCCCCCATGTTCACCTGCAGATCGGTCATCGGTGGAGGAAAGAGCTTGTCGTCAAGCTGAATTAATTCCCTGATGGAATAGTACTGAAATGTCAGCTCCTAGACCCGAACCTTGTTAGGTTCCATCTTGCACAACTGGGTGTTGGCAAGGACCTTCAAGAAGTAGCGCAGCGTCGGGTGATGGACGTCCTTCTGGGTGGCTGAGCCTGAGTCAAAATGGCCAGTCCCAACGAGGCCTCCGAAAGTAGGCAGGCCAGGGAAAGCAGCGACCGAGCAGGCGCTGGCGCCAATGTCGAAGCCATAGATCTCGCACAGCTGCGGGATAGGAATCCTGTACCAAATGCCTCTGATGAAGAAGGTCAGGGTGGCCTCATGCACCACCTTCGTTATGGGGCTCTTGTAGAGCACATGAGCTGTGGAGATACACTGCCGCACCAGGTTGGGGTATAGAGGATATGGCTTAGTAGCCATGGTTGTAACACCCCCGAACCGTCCTAGGCCGGACTAACCGGGGATGACACCGGAAGCGTTACAGTTTGGCGAGTTCTGCAGTCAGTCCGGTCAGAACTTTAGAACAAATCCGAAGTCTCAACTAGTCTGACCACGATACCACCCCTCTCGAGCTCGGCCTAAGGCTTGCCAACCCGTACATTGGTCGAGAGTTGTGTTAAGTTTGGACAAAACTAAATATTAGCGTTCTACGGGGATTTTATAAAACAAACATACTTTTCTTTAGTTTTCAGAGTCGGGAACTCGACTAGAGTCCTCAAAATACGACAACAAAGAGAAAATATCAAGTCAAATGGATACCTATGAAAAACAAAACGACTGAAAACATAAGCATCTTGCTCTTTGCAAACAACACCGGAAAACTACGCTGGCTTCGTCCTCTGCACCCTGCAAACGCCCGAACCTCTATGGTTACCCGCATAGTAGAAGAGGGCATGAGTAATTGAAAATTACTCAGTGAGTTCCCTAAACTAAAAAACAATTTCCCTTTCAGCCCATGCTCAAACACAAAACAAGCAATCACAAATAGATATGCATGAAAACAAACAATGCGGAAGAATAAACATGCAACTACTAATGCAACAACCTATACATGAAATGCAATGCAATAAACTAAACATGAAATGCAATGCAATGACTCTACTACCCCAGTCTCGCCCCCGAGACTTAACGCCACAAAAAGATAATCTAGACTCAATCCTAGAATCAAAGCCACAAAAACAAAACACACAAAGGATGGGGCCACAAGCCACACAACCCCGGGATCCCTTCACACCACGTAGCCCTAACTCTCCCCCCTGAACACTCCCGACCACAAACACCAGAGTCACATGGTCGGAAAACATCACTCCGGGAATTGGGCTTCTCCCAATCTAACCCGGGCCGCATCGTCATGCAGCGCTCGTCCATGTGTGAGACCCACTTCACGTGACGGGCCGTGGAGAGTATGTAACTCCAGCACTGGAGAACTGGGCTTCTCCCAATCTAACCCCAAGATGGCCATACATTCTAGCCCAGGCACAACACTAGACAAACCAGCATGAGGGAGCTCCGCCTCTAAACTCCATGCAATGCGCACCTAGACTAGATGCATAACACACACAAACACACTCGCACTATTCTAGAACCGAAGCACAAACTACAACCAGCATGAGGGAGCTCCACCTCCAACCTCCATGCAATGCTTGGTCTAGACTTAGTGCGAGACGACTCAAAAACAAGACACACCCTAAACAACTACCCGGCATAAGAGAGAGTCTCACTCAAATCTCTATGCAGCCCCAACTACACTACATGCAATTCAACTAATAAACAATGCAACTACAAAACTAACAATGCATGCAACAAAACTACACACCCGACAAGAGAGAGTCTCACTCAAATCCCTTGCGGTTCAACAAACTACAATGTCTAGATGATAATGCAATCCTACATGCATGAGTAAAACAATATCTAGACAACACAACAAACACAACTATAACATGCCTCATAAATAAACACTCAAGTATGGGGATTACCAACTCCCATACACACACACACACACAAACCGCAAATATGGTTCAAGCTCATGAACCATCACGGCTTAAGCTCTCCAACCTGCACACACACACGGTTAGCACACAAAATACACAAACACACTCAGGGAAACCCACTTAGGTCTTCACAATCCGCACAACACCTCCAAAAGCAAAAGACCTAAGGGTTACACCACAACCAATCAATAATAAGCTAAAGGCTAAGAGGGAAAAGGAACATTATAAACGCAAATATAAAAGCTTACCACCTCTCCTAGCACAGTAAAACAGATCCTAGAGTAAGGATCAATACACGTAAAGGCCTCCTACACTCACCTCACTCACTTAGAAAATTTTATCGGTTTTGGTCACTTTCTCTCTCAAGAACAAACCACAAGATTGACTGAGATATAAAGCACAAGGGGGTTCTGAACTTTTAAAATGAATCCTAAGGGTCATATTTATAGCCACAGAGTGGGGTGGGAACACTTGACATGTGTTGTTACACTTGTCACCAAAAACCTCTCCAAATGCATGCATGCAAGTAAGTATAATGAATCAATTCCTTTTCATGCCATATTCTAGAAGATAAACCATCATTCCATTCAAGTTAAGTATACCAAAATTCATCATGAAACTTGATCTCCAAGTCTGGTTTCCACCTCACCACTTTCCAAAGTGGCCTTTAAGCTCAACACATGTTAATCCTATTCCTTAGGCTTGACTCCCCTGCTAATGTAGACCAAAAGGTGTAGTAGAAGAGCCAATGCATGGTCGTTTTTGTTCCTGACATGTTTCCATAAGCTTTCTTCCTTCTTAACCAAACCATCAAAATGGCCCATTTTGACTCCTTTGGATCTTCAGTCTTCAAATCTGCTTTACTTGTACTTCATCCGAATACAATACTTCCCTTGGGTCCTAGTTTAAGCTTATATGTTGTGGATCTTATGTAGAAAGCTTTAGTTCAGCCCATAGCTTCCATTACCAAATGTAGCCCATTTTGGGAACAAATGGTATATTCATGTCTTCTTGCTCTCTAGATGTCTTTTGCCCCTGATTTCTTCACCATAAAATACCTTGATATATTAAACCATGTCCAGGATTGAAGGAATTTTGTCCCTCTACGTGGCATGCTCCTATTGGTTGACCGAATGGGTTGTATGGACCAATGAGGTTCATTCTCTCTCCTATGACTTTGGTTGACTTTGACTTCTGAGTTGAACATCTCCAAAAATTTAGGAAATGTAGAAAACACTCCTATGAACTCCTTTCCCATGTTTTCACAACTCATTTTGGCTTCCATTGTCCTTAGCTAGGTCATTTCGACCATATCGGCCAAAACTACCTTCCTTTGGACCATCTTCACTTTGGCTCGTTCCAACTTAATTCTGACTCAACCAAAAGTCTTATTTTAACCCATAATGATGGTAGAGATCAAGTCTTACTTGATTTGCATACTTTAAAATTTCACCATGCTCGACCTTGGCCGTTTCGAAGCTTCGGTTATATCTCCTCGACCAACTCTTGTTTCTACTTGACCATTCTTCAAAATGCTTCGACTGAACCTCTATTCATGTTTTATTATTGCTCTCCGTCCAAGTATGGCATGATCTGATTCGTTGACTTGTGTTGACTTGATACCCTAGACCAGGGGTATTATAATGGTGCCCAACCCAAGCTTCTGCACCGTCTGTCTGAAGTCGTGGTAGAGCCCCAGTTTCTTCAAGGTTCGCTTGTCAGCAAACTTGGTTGGCTCGATGGTGACGCCTTGCCAGACGTTGTAATATATGATGTTGAAGTCGTCACACACCTCGCTCATGGGATGATGTGTGAAGTCTCTCGATTGCACTTCTCCTCGAGGATCAGGATAGTCCTCAAATGTAGCAAGCATAGCATCCTCTTCCTTGGGCCAGGGGTCTCGGCATGGAGGACCCCGCGGTGGAGCACTGGTGCTACCTACCTCGTAACGTGGCTTAGTTCTCCTCTCGTCCATCTTCATATAATGAAACATATCACAAATCAGAATCGATGTTGAAGTGAAAGGAGCAGCCGTTGATCGATGGTACTGCATCATCGTCGATCGACAGGACCTAATGGCCGTCGATTGACGTTGACTCATGGGCATCGATCGATGCTGTGTCGCGGATCAGTGTTCATAAGATCAAATTGTGTAAATCATGTTTAAATATGACGAATAGTCCCTAATATAGTACTCAAGCACCCCTAAATCATTCTACATTCTGAGTTAAACTACCAAAATTTGATTTTTCTTCAAATCCTAAAAAGTTCCCTAAACTAAGAGATTTGGAGAACATACCTTGAAGATTGAGTGATTTAAATAGCTAAACAGGTAGAGAGGCCAGAAATCGTGTGATTTAGGCGCAAAAACGAGCAAAATCGACCAAAATTTTGGAGAGAAATCGGGTGTAGAACTCGTGTTGTGTTTGGCGATTCGGAGAAAAGTGTTTTATGAATCGGGGTCGCGTCGATGGTCTGGTAGATGAATCTTTATTCAATTAAGATTTTCGTAATTGCATAAATAATAAATATTTATTATAGATTAATTTTTAATTAATGAATTATTGCTAATATATAAGTTTTTCTTTTTGTTTTATTCTTTTATTATTATTTGTAGTTATTTATATATATTATTATTATTGTATTAGTAATTTAGTGGGTTGCCTCCCACTCAGCACTTGTTTAAAGTCGTTAGCTTGACGGGAAATAGGCATATCAGTCGGGAATAGGCACCTCTAGAGGTCTGGTCTGAGTTCCCGGGATTTCAGCTGTAGCCCAATAATGTTTCATTCTCTGTCCATTCACCATTAAATATCTCCTTTAGGATTAAATAGGAAAACTGTCCCGTAAGGTGTAACTTCTTTGATGGTGAAGGGTCCGGACCTACAGGAACATAATTTCGAGGAAATAGAGTTAATCGAGAGTTGTACAGGAGTACTTGATAGTTTGGTTCGAAATGCCGTGAAATAATTTTCTTGTCATGATAGGCTTTTGTTCTTTACTTGTACAATTTCGAGTTCTCGTAAGCGTGATATTTGATTTCGTTGATCTCATTTAACTGAATTAATCTCTTTTCTGCTGCAGATTTAACATCAAAGTTTATCTTTTTATGGCCCATTCGTCTTTATGCGCTAGTTCTATAGGGATATGGCAGCATTTTCCATAGATTAATTTGAATGGGGTAGTTCCTAATGGTATTTTAAATGGTGTTTGGTATGCCCAGATCTTTACGGGTTGATCCGACCGTCTTTTCCAGGATTTATTTCATCTGACGGTTGGACACTTCTACTTGTCCGCTGGTCTGAGGATGATAAGGTGTCGCTACATGGTGGTGGACTCATTGTTTCTTGAGCAGTTTTTCAAGCACTCTGTTAATGAAGTGGGTACCTCCATCACTGATAACGATTCGCAGAACTCCAAATCTGGGAAATAATACTTTTGAAGAGTTTAACGACTACGACATCATAATTCTTCGGAATCGCTATTGCTTCTATCCATTTAGTGACATAATCTACAGCGACGAGTATGTATTTATTTCAGTGCTATGAAGGGAAAGGGCCCATGAAATCGATGCCCCATCAATCAAATACTTCAACTTCGAGAATGAAATTTTGCTTCATCTCGTTTCTCTTGCTAACTTTTACTCTTCTTTGGCAGGGATCGCATTTTGCTACATAGGCTTGAGAATCTCAAAACATAGTCGGCCACCAAAAGCCTGCTTATGGGATTTTTGAAACTTTCTTAAAACTAGCGAAATGTTCGGCGTAATCGGATCCGTGACAATGGTATAAAATTTCTGGAGTTTCGCTTTCGGAAACACATCGTTCATATATGTCATCAGAACAGTGTTTGTAAAGATAATGTTCATCCCAGTGATATCTCCGGATTTCCCTCAAGAATTTCATTTCAAAATATCCTGTGAAAGGTACGGGTTCTCCTTCGGCCACAAGATAGTTTACTATATCTGCATACCAAGGTCTGTCGGTGGTGTTTAGTGGCACATACCTCCCCACTCGAACTTCCGTTTCCTGGAGAATCATCATATAGGGTTGAGGGATTATAACTGACGTTGATAGCCAGTGGAATAATTATTTTATCTTCCTTTCAAATGCATCGTCGATCGACAGGGGATGGAAAAGATAGGCCGATGCTCTATGGCTACAATCGTTCGATGGTAGTAGTATCTCGTCGAGCGATTCCGCTTCATGCGTCGAACTAACACTACCGATGAAAGTTGATTCGGCTAAGTAGACATTTTCTGTGGGTAAGAAAACATCTATAGGAATGTCATCGTCTACTCATTCGTGATAATGATCTGCGACTCCATTTTCTACTCATTTCTTATCTTTGACTTCTATGTCGAATTCTTTGAGAAGGAGAATCCATTGTAAAATTCTCGGCTTAGCGTCCTTTTTGTTCAGTAAGTATTTTAGTGCTGCATGGTCGGTGTGAAGTACTACTTTCGAACCAACTAGATAGGATTGGATTTTTTTGAAGGCGAATACTATTGCTAATAATTCCTTTTTTTTGTCGCATAATTATGTTGCGCATCTTCTAGAGTTCTGCTAGCGTAGTATATAACGTGCAACTTTTTTTCTTTCTTTTGTCCAAGTACCACACCTACAGAAAAATCGTTGGCGTCACACACAATTTCAAATGGCAGATCCCAGTCTGGTGCTTAGACGATAGGGGCGGATACGAGCGTTGCTTTGATATTTTCAAAGGCCTCTACAAATTCGAGCGTAAAATCGAATTTCACCTCTTTACATAGAAGTTCAGTAAGGGGTCTAGCGATCTTGCTAAAATCATTTATGAATCGCCTATAAAACCCATAATATCCTAGGAAGCTTCTAACTTCTTTGACATTGGTGGGTGGTGGCAGTTTTGTCATTACGTCAATCTTTGCTTTGTCCACCTCAATCCCGGCTTTTGAGACTTTATGTCCTAGGAAAATTCTGCTGTTGACTTTGAAATGGCATTTTTCCCAGTTCAAAACTAGTTTTTTTCTCTTCGCACCTAGCTAACACCTTACACAGGTTATCGAGACAGGGTTCGAAATTCGGACCGTAGACTGAGAAGTCATCCATGAAAACTTCCATGAAGTCCTCATCATATCGGTGAATATTGACATCATGCATAGTTGAATAGTTACAGGGGCGTTACAGAGTTCGAATGGCATCGTGCGATACACGAATATTCCATAGGGACACGTGAATGTGGTCTTTTCTTGGTCATCCAGATGTATGGGGATCTGGAAGAATCCGGAATACCCATCGAGAAAAAAATAGTATTTGTGGCTTGCGAGCCTTTCTAACATCTGATCGATAAAGGGTAAAGGGAAATGATCCTTTCATGTGGCAGCATTTAGTTTTCTGTAATCGATACACATTATGTGTCTAGTGACAGTTCTAGTAGGGATCAATTCATCTTTGTCATTCTTTACCATATTAACTCCTACTTTCTTTGGGACAACATGCACCGGTCTGACCCAGTTTCTGTCTGAGATCAGATAAATGACGCATGCTTCTAAAAGTTTCATGATTTCCTTCTTAACTACTTCCTTTAGATTAGGGTTCAATCTTCTCTGATGCTTGATGGAAGATTTTGATTCATCATCAAGGTGTATCCTATGCATGCATAAAGCGGGGGAATTCCCGGGATGTCATCAAACAAATAACCTAGAGACTTGTGGTGCTTCCGAAGTTTATTCAACAACAGTGCTTGTTCTATGCTACTTAAGTTTGCATTTATAATGACAAGGTAGAAATTTCCGTACAGGAAATCAAATTTAAGAACGACTGGAAGGGGTTTGAGCTCGATTTTGGGATCTTTTTCTTTGCTCCAGTCGTCGGTCACAGTACGTTGTCGATCGATGGTGATATTGGGGTGTCGATCGACGGGGATTTATGGATTGAGTTTTTCAAGATCGACATTGAAGATTTCTTCTGTGGCGTCCATTAACCTTGTATACTCTCCAGTGCGATCTTCTAATGCAGAAATGTCATCGTAAGGAGATGTGCTTGCTTTTTATAGAGCTTTGTTCAAACATATGTCTGTTAATGACCTTTCTGCTTGATTGGAGAGGTAGTCGATATGATAGGTTTGACCGTCGATCAGAGGTTGTTTTACAATCTTTTCTATTTTGAAGACCATTTGTATCTTCCCTATGTTGAGGCATATTCGTCCTTCTCTGACATCAATGATCGCTCCAGCAGTGGCCATGAAAGGTCTTCCTAAGATAACGGGATTTCGAGGTTCTCGCTCGTATTTAAGTACTATGAAATCTACAGGTATATCGCAGTTATGAATACGTACAGGTATGTCCTCAAGTACTCTTTCATGAATTTTAGTGGATCTATCAGCTAAAACGAGTGTGACAATGGTAGACTGAAACTGTGTTAGCCCAAGATCGAGTGCAACGGAATAAGGCATCAAGTTGACACTGTAGCCTAAATCACAGAGGGATATTTGAAATCTCTCATAGCTAATAGTGCAGTCCAAAACGAAACTACAGGATCAGGGAGTTTAATTGGAGTTTTCCATGAATCATTTCTCTCATCTCTTCAGACACCATCATCATGCAGTGTTCCGATTCATGGAATCCTCGTGCTGTCGCATCTTTCACGTACTGGTTAATCGCAGGCGAGATGTGAATAACATCGCTTAGTGGCATCTCAATGTTTATTTTGTCAAACGCATTCTTGCATATTGCTTTTTCTAGCTGCTTCTTCTGCATAGCGTTCATTGACCGAAGGGCTTTCGCTTGGTAGATCCTTGTCTTAACCGTTTCGGCCGATTCTGGATCAGAGCGTCGATCTATTCTTTCTTCAGGGCGACGATCGATTTTAGGTAATTCTATTGTTTGGATAATCCATAAATACCATTAATAAACCCTAAACCTAACAAGAGATCTACTCAGGCATGATCTTTGTCACAAAAATCATGGATTAATAGAATAGATATAATATATAACCAAAGGATTTATAAAATAAATCCTGCTAAACGTAGCTCTCAACAATGGCTTAGAAAACATATAAATAAGGATTTAAGTCGTCCATGGGTATTCTGGTAATTTGTGGTAGCTTTGGGGCTTAAATCCGCCATAAAACAAGTCGGGGATGTATTCTGTGATCACCGTCGATCGACACCAAGGCCGTGCCGTCGATCGACACTCATTCATCTCTCGACAGATTTCTCTCACGAGGCAGACAGACAACTCTCTAGTAAAACGGGCATAACTTTGGTTGTAGGATCCTGATTGACCTCAAACCGGTGGCATTGGAAAGCTTACTCAATTATATATATCTTCTGTCAAAATATCATACCAATATCACCGTGCAAATTTCTCCATCCATAGCTAAACATCTGACGCATCTTCGCAGTTCTACATCTCTAAAAGCTCCAAAATCACCAAAGTTCTTCAGAACGTACCTGAACATGAAAATACTCTAAAAGAAATTCCAAATATATATAATAGACTCTAAAATAGGGCTGGTATCATGGCCCAATAGTGGTAAATATCAGGCTTTATCAACTCCCTCAGACTTAACCTTTTGCTTTTCCTCAAGCAAACAAGACAGCATGTGAAAGAGGTTTGAAATGTGAGCACTCACATAATGTCTAAAATATAACTGTCACCCTACTTTGTTGCAACCACATTCTATCAAGTCAATCACAGAGAAAATTTATATAGCATATCCTAGTATAGCAACCAAATCCATTCTACCAACAACTTAGCAAATATTAGCCTGACTCACCCCTCTACTGATTTCATTTCTTTGCATAAAATAAAAGTGCAGGCTTTACCCTGTGAGTATCGATCAAAGGAAAAATGGACTCTTACCCCTACAATTCTGGACAACCAGGCACAAAGTCTTCTCTGATCCATTTCTTCCCTCTTTTATCTTTTCTCTGAAAATTTTTTAGATCTCAAATCCAATGATCAATGTTGTTTAACACAAACATTATGCCATCTACTTTTTGATTTTCTTCTTCTTTTCTTTGCTCTTTTTTTTTCTCTTTAGGCAAAGTTGTAGGCGAATAGTGGGGTCATCTGTAGTTACCTACCCCCGGCTTCCAAAAATGTGTGATCATTCCTCTGGATTAGATTAGTGGGGTTATCGGTAGTGTACATACCCCTCTGCGTCTCGGAAAGTCATCTCAATCTTTTCTTTTTAGTAGATTCTGAAAAGAGACAGAGAGAAGGGAATCAGAGGTGCAATGACTTGTACCTAACAGACTTGCAGAAAGAATCTGATCCATTGTATACCAAGCCCCAAGCAAGCAATTTAGTTAGTATTAGGTTTGAGGTCAGCTTCGGTTCCTTCAAACTTTCCAAGCAAGTGTAGTCTAATGGCAGGATGATGCACTTTGGTATCTCTAGTACTCTCTACAAACAACCTTCTAAGAATGGTGCTAAAGTGTGATTAGTCAATAATAAATCTTGATCATAATCCCCTTCTTGAATCAATAAAACGTTTTGAAAAACTTATATATATATATATATATATAGTAAATAATACTCAAAACAAATCAAATAGCATCAGTGAATCTCCCTCAGACTTAAATTACACTGTCTCCAGTGTAATTCGTCCCAAATTGGTTAGGAAAAACCAAATCATAAGTAAATAACTTAAGAGAGAAATTCGATACCAGACTTTGTAAAAGAGTGTCGATCGATGGCAGATGGATGGTGTCAACCGATGGTCATGATCCATAGTCGATCTATGTTTATTCTTCAGTGTCGATCGATGGTACACCTGGAAGTTTCTACTCTGTTTTTTTAAATTATAGAAAATAAAACTCAAAATATAACACAATATCAGTAATACTTCCCCCATACTTAAGGAACACTGTCCCCAGTGCTATACAGTCTAAGATTGGTGAAGCAAATAAACCATATGGAAAAACTTTAACAAGAAAAAAATGATATACCTTCTCGCTGATGGTGACCGTCAATCGACATAGTTAAGTGACGACCAATCGATACTCATGTTGCTCTATCGATCGACAGTGATCAAGCGTCGGTCGATGCTCTGTGCAGACTATCTTCCTCGGGTCTTTTTTTTTTGAAAACCAGTAATAATAAAATAAATCTGAAATTAGACTAATATAGTTAAAAACTAATTGAAAACTTACTAAACAGTGGGTTGCTTAACGTTTTATAGTCTTTAGCTTAACGTTTTGGAGTTCTGATTTAGTTATGATGAGATTGGGGACTTGCTTCAAAACAATTCCCAGTATCCAATGTCTTCAACTTCATCACCGTTTTTGTGAAAGCCTCCATAGACTATTCTCCTTTGTCTATCATCTCAGCAATAAGGAGTGCTCGATGCTTTGCAAATGGCTGCGGGAAGCATATGCTGCGCACTCTGTACTTCCTGACACCATCTAAGAAGTGGGGAATCAGTGGTAGCTGAGGACTGTCCTTGATTCTTTTCCTCTTCTTCTTTCCCCCAGACTTGTTTGATCTTGTGGTGCCTCCATCTAAAAGATTTCAACACACTTTAAACTTTTTCTGATCTGATACGCGACGGGTGTCGATCGACGCTCTAATGTTGTGGTCGATCGATGTTCCAATGGTAGTGTCGTTTGATACTGCATTTCTGGTGTGGATCGATACTGTTTCTGCTGGGCCTTTGTCGACGTCACTTCTATATCTCAACCCTCTCTGAGAAGCTACCGCTTACATTTGATCATCAAATACCACACAGTAGGAACCCGGATGCACACTTTTATCTGGTGGAATAGGAAACTCAACCTCTAAAGTAGCAAATGGAACCACAAAATTCACAGGATCATGTACCCTCTTCACTCTTATGCCAAAACCAGCTGCTTCTTCTGTGCACATAGGTTGTCGTAGATGTTCTGGGACAGGAAGGTGTGAGGTCTCAGACTCGCGCATACTCTTCCCAAATGGTTCTGGTTCAATCATGCAATATGGTTCGTCCAGCCATGGGTGTCGATCGATATCGTCAAATGGGTGCTGATTGATGAAGTTGGGTGGCTCCCAATTGATGCTCTCCGGTGGGTGTCAATCAATGCCAGATTTTGGTGAAGTTTCCAGATCTCTTCTCGAAGTGTGCTGATCGTCATTAAGCTTCTTCTCCGAGGTCTGATGCATATCTTCAAGCCATTTTTCAAGCTCCATAGTGGCTTTCCTACTCGAATCCAAATCCCTAAATTGTTCTTTATCCTTTGGCTCCAAGAGATCTCCGATAGTGATTTTTCTTTCAACATCTGGAGCATGATAACAACTTGATACATCGGTGCTCTCTAGTGTCTAGTCTGCAATGTCCTGAAGATAACTCGATCTTTCATGGATGTCGAGTGGTGTCGATCGAAAATAGGATTATGTGTCAACCGATGTTGAGGTGGTGATGTTGATTGATGTTAAGGACATGGTGTCGATCGACGCTGGGGTCATAGTGTTGATCGATGCTGAGGTCGAATTACTAATATCAACTTCTTCTGCTCTGCTCGGCTCAGTTCCATGATTTGTGTCTAATGGCGCTCCCCGGCAACATCGCCAAATTTGACAGGAGAGTTTTTATGTATTTCAATGCAATCTCTATCAAATTAACCCTACAAACTACTTTTGCCAAGAGAGGTCAAATTGTAGTATTTAGGGATCGAATCCACAGGGTGCGTGGGCACACAATAAACTCAATACAATCGCGATTAAGCTAGGAAAATAGACTAATAAGCACTAAATATACTATAGCAGATAATTGATTGATTGGAAAGTAAACAATAATAATAAATAGCTAGATCTAGGGTTTCACGAAAGTGGATTATAGAGGATAGAAGCCAAGGGTATTAATCATAGAACTCGACATTTAATGTAAAAGACGACCAGCTATCGCTGAGATTCTAATCTATTGACTAAGTCTGATGTCTCAGCTCTCGCTTGTTGACACAGAATGACCGTCGACCGATGGCAATGATACGTTGATCGATGGCAATGATACATCGATCTATGGCAATGATACGTCGATCGATGGCAATGATACGTCGATCGATGGTCTCTTGACCCAAGCTTTATGACCTAATTCGATAAGTTCACTAAAATAACTAAATCAACTCTCATTTGTTTCTAGCAACCTAGTTCAACAGGATTAATTTTGGTAGTAAAACATGCTCTCAATTGGGCCTAACTATCCTATGATCTAATAACACCGTAGAAATTCTATTGTTTGGCTAATCCATTAATACCATTAATATACCCTAAACCTAACAAGAGATCTACTCAGACATGATCTTTGTCACAAAAATCATAGATGAATAGAATATATATAACATAAAACAAAAGGAGTTCCAGGAGGACTCTGAAGGAGTTACTCCCATCTCTCCTAACCCTACAACAATAGATAGAATAAAGCTTGGCGCCTAAACAATGGCATAGAAACATATAAATAGGGTTTTAGGTCATCCATGGGTATTTTGGTAATTTTTAATGGCTTCTGGGATTAAGTCAGCCATAACAAAAGTCGGGCCTGTCTTCTGGGATCACCGTCAATCGACACCAAGGTTTTGCCGTCGATCGACACTCATTCATCTTCTCGATAGCTTCCTCTCGCGAGGCAGACAGACCACTCTCCAGTAAAACGACATAACTTTGGCTGTAGCATCCTAATTGACCTCAAACCAGTGGCATTGGAAATTTAAATCAAAGAGATATCTTCTTTCAAAATATGAGCTCAATATCACGTGTGAAGGTCTCCATCCATAGATAAACTTCTGACGTATTTGCACAGTTTTGTATCTCTTAAAACTCTAGAATTACCAAAGTTCTCCTAAACGTACCTTAACCTGAAAATCTAAAATATACTCTGAAAACATATAGTAGACTCTAAATATGGCTGATATAATGGCACATTAGTGGTAAATATCCGGCCCTATCAGATGCCTTTGGAAGATGGATACAAGGTCCCACGTGAGGGGGAGATTGAGGATAGCAAGACATTCCATGAACCTAAGATTTATAGAAATCTTTGTGGTAAGTTGATATACTTATATATTACACGACCTGATATATGTTTTGCTGTGAATAAGGTGAGACAACATATGCAGCTCCCAAAAGAGCACCATTGGCGTATGGTGGATCACCGGATCAAGGGGTCTAGAGGGGGTGCAATGAGAGTACTGAATTTGTTGGTTACTGTGATGCGGATTGGGCTGGTGATAGAGCTGATAGGAAGTCTACTACTGGAAATTGTACCTTCATTGGTGGACACCTGGTTACATGGAAGAGCAAGAAGCATAAGGTGGTCTCATGTTCCAGTGAAGAATCCGAGTATAGAGCAATGTTGAAGCTGAAAAACAAGTTAGTTTGGATTAAGGGATACTAAAGAACTTGGAGATTGATCAATCTACACCCATGATCATGCATTGTGACAGCCAAGCTGCCATACAAATTGCCTCCTCGGTGTTCCATGAGAGGACAAAACATATTGAGTTGGAATGCCATAAGGTGAGACAGATGATTGTACAAGGAGTCATACTGCCGTGCTACACTAGAAGTGAATATCAGCTGGCCGATGTGTTTACCAAGGCTGCAAGACAGAAGACAATGGAGTCCATCCACAACCAATTGGGACTCATTGATCTTACCAAACTCAGCTAATCCCCTCGCTATGGGGTCTTTACTCTTTTTCTCTCATCAAGGTTTTATCCCAATGGGTTTTCTTTGATGAGTTTTTTTTAATGAGGGACCTCATAGCATTCCAAGCTCGAATTGTTCCACATGGTCAAGCTTGAGGGGGAGTGTTGAGTTGATTTTCATATTTGATATGAGAGATTGAAGAATGGGGAAGAATGGTTTTGGGTCGACCATGACTGTACAGTCCGTACAGTCCGTACAAGTCATGGTCGACCAAAACATCGATCACCATGGAAGTAGGATGATTTGGGTCGACCATGACCAAACAGTCCGCACATATCCATCCGTTGGAAAGGAAGAGAGGATAGACTTAGAGAGGCTGGAACAACTGGAAAGTAACCAGCATCTTGTCAAAGATGCTAGATGCCACTTGAGTGGCTCTCCTTGCCCACGGTTTGAATTAGGCACTCCTCCCATCCACCAAGACCATATGTTCCTCTTCTTTTGTTCTAAAAACCCTTGTAACCTCTACTCTATATATTTGTAATCTCAACTTAATGAAAAGATCAGATAGTGCAGAAGCATTATCGTAAGTCTCTTAATCATGATTATCCATTAGTCTCTGTTTTGTTTAAGTCTTCTCCCTAATCTTTCTAATGTCTCTCTAAGCACTCATAAAATCTCAGATTCTCTAAAACCTTTTAGGAATCACTGTTGAAATTGTATGAGGAAAATAGCAAGGACAAGTTTTCTCGTAAGAAGTTTGAATCAACCGTATAAAATGATAATAGTTAACTCAACACTATTTTTGTCTCTACTATATGAACATTTTATTATTTCGTGGAACCAAAGATACAGAAACTAACATCGTATGAAAAGTGAATTTCTCTGAAGGAAGTCGTAAAAATGCTTAAATCATAAAACGGCCCGAAAAGGTCTAAACACACAGAAAAAGGCCCCCCTATGACTTTAAACGGGAATGAGCCAAGTTACATGGTTTATCAAGCTTCCACAAGAGAAAAATGCAAAAGAAGATAAATGTTAAATTTCCGGATAATCATGGAAGATCGAGCAGGTAAGGAAGATTTCCGCAGGTGGATAAACTCAAATCAAGTGCTGAAAAGGAAAGACACCCGACCTAAAAGGGGATATATAAGGAGAGTCAAGGGAAGCGGCAGAAAGATCTAAAAATTAGTTCTAGGGAATTATTGTTAGCACTAGAGAGAACATAGGATCTAGGCGGCTAGGCTAGCGAGTTCAACACTTAGAACGTTTACAGCTTCGTTCATTTGCTCTCCCTTGTTAATGAAGTCCCGTTCGTACTATTTTTGGCCAATCTCTGTAACTTTACTCTATCTAAAGTAATAAAATGTCTCTGTGCAATTTCTTTCGATATTTTGTGATTCCTTCTTGTTCATATTCGCGTGTTTACGCATAGAATCCAGGACCTCAGGGAAAGTTACGGTTTCTTGGCTTTCCTCCGATTACAGAAATCAACAGTATTTTTGGTTCCCACAGTTTGGCGCTAGAAGGAAGGGGGATTCGGATTCTCTAACTCTAAAATCACCAAACTATCAGGAAGCGATATGTCCAACCTAATGGACAGTACTGTCATATCTTTTACAGACAGAGAAACGGCCGATAAATCCAACCCTCGCAACGATCTCCTTTTCATCGAGCTTACAATCCAGAATATCGATGTCGCGAGAGTATTAGTCGAAACTGGAAGCTCTGCAGATATCATCTTCAAAAATACCCTCGAGAGAATGAAAATTGGACTCTCTGAAATCACGGAAAGTCCAAGCCCGCTAGTGGGATTCTCTGGAAAAGCGACTATGACCCTCGGCTTGATTATCCTCAGGTTTAAAGCTCGAAACATAAAAAAATCATTGAGTTTTTGGTCGTCGATCGCCATGCATCATGCAACGCAATCATAGGTGTTCCATGGCTAAACTCCATGCAAGCCATACCGTCGACATACCACTTGTGTCTAAAGTTTCCAACTCCTTTCGAAACCGAAACAATCCAGGGAGATCGAAAATAGAGCAAGTCTATTTCGCTGCAGAAATAAAAAACGAAAATGTTTGACAGCAGAAATCCTATCGAAAAGGAAAAAGAAAAAGAAATCAGCTTCCGTCGAGAACGCCTCAGAAGGAGATGAAACGGAAATCTTCTGCCAAATGCAGAAAACTGAGGCTTTGGAAGAGAAGTGTGAACTAACTTGCAAACCTGTTGTTTTAGTATGTCTCAACGGGAGGTTACCTGACCGTTGCATGGAAATGGGTGTTAATCTCCGTGAGCTCTTAATGACTGGTCTTATAGCTTGTATGTAAAAGAACCTTCACACGTTTGCATTGGCTATGGAAGACATGCCAGGGATCGATATCAACATAACATGTCATGAACTCAACGTTGATCCAACTTCCAAACATGTTAAACAGAAAAGACAAAAGTTGGGGCCAGAATACGCAAAAACTCCTCAAAGTCGGTTCCATAACAGAGGCCAGATATAAAGACTAGCTCGCTAATCCCGTTGTTGTCAAAAAGAAAAACAAGAAGTGGCAAATCTGTGTTGATTTCACTGATCTCAATAAGGCGTGTCCAAAAGATAGCTTCCCGCTGCCGCATATTGACCGCTTGGTAGAAGAAACAGTGGGAAACAAGCTCCTGTTCTTCATGAATGCCTTCTCGGGATATAACCAAATTATGTTGAACCCCGATGATCGCGAAAATATTGCGTGCATCACCGATCGCGCCATCTACTATTATATAGTGATGCCTTTCGGTCTCAAGAATGCAGGCACAACTTATCAACCATTCGTGAACCGCATGTTCTCCGAGCAGCTCGTAAAAACCATTGAGTTTTACATCGATGATATGCTCGTAAAATCTCTCGAAAAGCAAGATTACATCGCTCATCTGCAAGAATGTTTTGAGAGGCTAAATTTTCATAACATGAAATGGAACCAGCTAAATGCAAGTTCGCGGTAATGTAGGGGGAATTCCTTGGATACCTCGTCACATATCGAGGCATCAAAGCTAATCCAAAACAAATCAATGCGCTGATCGAAATGGCTTCCCCCAGAACCAAACGAGAAGTGAAAATATTAAACGGGAGAGTCGCAGCACTTAATCGCTTCATATCCTGATCAATGGACATGTGCATATACATCTAGGACACTTTTAAAGGGAACAAAATTCGTGTGGCCCGAAGAATGCAAAAATGCTTTTCAACAGTTGAAGCATTGCTTGACCACTCCTCCAATCCTCCCGAACCTGTGGAGGGGGAGCCCATTTTCTTGTATATCGCAGTATCAACGACAGCCTTAAGCGGCGTTCTCATCAGATAAGAACTTGGTGAGCAAAAACCAATTTTTTTATGTGAGTAAAACCTTATTGGATGCCGAGACACGATACTCTCTAATGGAAAATTAGCGCGCGCCACCGTAATGTCAGCAAGAAAACTGAGACCATATTTTCAGTCGCGCGCGATCATAGTACTCACATAATTCCTGCTACGAATGATTTTGCACAGTCCTAGTCATAACGTTAGCAAAATGGGTGGTCGAGTGGAGTGAATACAATATTGAGTATAGAACAAAAATGTGTGCAAAATCACAAGTACACACCAATTTTTTGGTAGAACTCCCCATGGAAGGCATTTCAAACCAAGAACCAAACTCGACATGGACCCTTCATGTTGACGGATATTCGTCCAAGAAGGCCTAGGATTCGGGGTTCGACACACGTCACCAACTGGGGAAGTATTGGAACAATCATTTTGACTATTTTTCCATGCTTCAAACAACGAAGCCGAGTACGAAGCTCTTGTCGCGGGTTTGTAGCTAGCTCATGGTCTCAAGATACGTAACATCCACATGTACTGCAATTCTAAACTAGTAGCAAACCAATATAGCGGCTAGTATGAAGCAAGGGACTAAAGGATGGATGCATACTTAAAACTCGTCTAGAACCTAGCTCAAGACTTCGATCAATCACTCTCACCCAAATTCCCCGCTCGGAAAAAGCCCAGGTCGATGCTCTAGCAGCCTTAGCATCAAGCTCATATCTGGGTATCAGAAGAGAAATGCCCGTAAATTTAATAGAGCATCCAAGCATTGGGCCACCGGTCGTCGTAAACTTAATCGACCCGCAAGACGATGACGCCGACAAAATTAACGTCCAACCCAAAGAAAATTCAGGATGATCTAAGTACAGCAGCGATAAACCATGGATGAAATAATCATAGCATACATTGCCAATGGATCGATCCCTGCAGAGAAGTGGGCGCCCAAAAGATCAAAACCCAAGCCGCACGATACGTCCTAGTAGACGGAGGAATCTACAAGTGGAGATTCTCTAGGCCACTTATGACGTGCGTGGAAGGGAAAAAGCCCATAAAATCATGGAAGAGGTCCACTTTGGATCATGTGGAAATCACTCTGGCGGAAGATCCTTTGCAATCAAAATAAAACGCCATGGCTATTATCATTGGCCAACGATGATCAAAGATCGTGAGAAGTTTGCATGAAAAAGCGAAAAATGCCAGAGGCAGACCCGAATGATTCATCAACCTGTGGAGGTTCTCTCATCTGTTTCAGCGCCATACACGTTCATGCGGTGGTCAATAGATGTTGTCAGTCCCATGATTAAATCTAAAAAGAAACGCTTCTTGCTAGTCTTAGCAGAGTTCTTCCCAGAATAGGTCGAAGAAGACTCATATGCAAGCATTAAGGACGCCCACGTCGAAAGCTTCATATGAAGAAATATCTTCTGCAGACACGGAATCCCACACAAAAGCGTAATAGACAATGGGTGGTCTCAGTTTATCTCAACCAGGTTCGAGGTGTTTTGCAAGAAAATGGAAGATACGACTAACCAAGTCGACTCCCAGATACCCGCAGGGAAACGGCCAGGCTGAAACTATTAACAAAATCATCCAAGATGGGCTTAAGAAACGCCTAGACGCCAAGAAGGGTCGATGAGCAGAAGAACTCGAAGGAGTCTTATGGTCACATCAAACGACTCCAAGATGAGCAATGGGAGAAATCCCGTTTGCCCTCATATATGGATTAGAATGCATAATCCTGGCGGAAATCGACTTCCCCGGAAGACGCATGAGACTACTCCAAGAACGAGAAGACTTGAACAATCTGATGTTGTTGGACAATGTCGACCTCATCAACGAGCCCCGGTATCAGGCCCTCGTACGTATTCACAACTAACAACAAGCGGCAGAAACAAAGTACTACAACTCAAACGTACATAGCCGCAAATTCAAGGAAGGTTTCCAAAAAAACGCTGAAAAAACGCGGAAAAAACTCAGAATGAATTGGGAAAGACCATACAAGATTATAAAAGTGGTCCGACCAGGTGCGTATGAAATCGCAAACATGTAAGACGTCAAAATTCCTAGAACCTGGAACGCAATGCATTTGAAAATATACTATCATTGAACAGAGACGTCGCAATAAACCGAAATATGAGACAGCTTAATACTCGAAAGGGGTATGTAGGCAACTCCTCCAAAGACAATTTCAGCTGTCCCCTCTCCAAAAAAGAGGAGGAGTGGGTACGTATACTCGTATACTCCTACATTTTAAAAATATTCTTGCTCTTGAAATTGATATTTGCAAAAATAAAATCAGCAGTATAGAAAACGCGGTCCAACTTCAAAGTGTCTGCTAACCTCTCACAAACACACTCACTGTCACCCAATAATTTATCACCATATAACCCAAAAAACGGATATCATACGAAAAATATTTATATGCAAACCTAATAAACAACTACCAAACTCTCCACGCCCGCGAACATTTCGAACGTGAAACACGGCATACGAAAGGAAAACTTAGTTCTCAGCATCGCGAGACGTCGCAAAACGCCTAAAGAAACATTTTTCTAAAAAATATCTTCCTCGATAAAATTTCTATGTCGGAAAAACAAACGGTCATACGCACCAACATCTCCTTACAATGTATCTTTCGCGAAAACTCAACACTTCCCATTATGTTTGTTTCCGATCACGACAAACAAACTCTAATGTCATAAAAGACTCAGCCATTTCCCCTCATAGAGATAGGCTCTTGGAATTCCGACACGAGGATAATAGCGCGCTATAAAAGAAATCCAAAATTTTGGTCAGCACTTCCAGACTACTTTCAAATTGTCTTTGGAGAGATGCTCGATTCCCAATCAGTGCAAATCGTATAGGCCGAGAAGTTTTCGCAGACTTCAATATTGAGAAGGAATTATGTCGAAACCGCAAGGGTAATGTAAGCCGAAACAACCGTCGCGAACCCTAAACCGAAACTAAGCCTATGTTTTCCCCTAAACCCAGCACACTGGTATCGAACATCTCAAGGCATAGTATCAATAAACTGATACAAGATTCAAAAACATGTATCTTCGCTTACATTTGTACATTCATAAGGTTCCGCAGATTTTTGAGTACCTTCATCTAAGATCAACAAATGTAACGATCCACTAAGAGTTGGACGATCCACTAAGAGTTGGATATGAGACAACAACTCATATTCTTCCTTCAAACATTCACATAAAAATACTCAAGCCATTATCACCAAAAAACCGAGTTCATTTATAAAACCGCTAAGCGGCAGGGATTCAAAGCCACACACGGCCAGTCCCAAAACATAAAACATGGCCACGCACGGCCAGACAAACATAAACTAAAACATAAAAATCAAATGTCCCTAACGGGACTGCATCCCCACTCAACCTCTAGGGACAGAACCTCGCCCTCGCCCATCACCACATCAGAGTTCAGGGCCACGTTGTCTCCGTCCCCTTCAACCTCACCAGCAAGTTCAACATCCACGGGGTCCTGTTCCTCGGAACGCATCGGAAGGATACAATCGGATTTAAGGCCAGCAAGGAGAAAATTGAAGTCTCCCTCAACGACTTCCAGCTCCTAGTTTACAAGCAGACAACCTGGCCTCTTCAGCCTACGGAGACAAAGCCTCTCTGCCCTGAAACAGCCAAATCTCATTCATCCCTCCTTAGATGAGAGCCAGAGCAAGGTCCCTATTGTGAACGCTCATCAAGGAGTCGAGGGAGTTGGCATTTTTTTCAAAACAAGTCTAAATCTCGGCGTATAGAGCGCCCTTAAGCTCAGCCTCAGCCTTCACAATCCCGTGGCTTGTCGAGCATCCTATACCTTTGATCTGACGCTGCAGGCGGTGCAAATCCCAAGCCTTGGCCTTCCTAGCCTTCTTTTCCTTTAGCAAGAGGCTTGCCGTCTTCCCAAGATCTCTCTTTAACTCAGAAATCTGAATGTCCAGCCGCGACACTTCAAGAGAGTGTGTATCCTCGATAACCTCCGACTTCTCCTCGAACTACGATGATTTCTCCTTAGACTCAGAAAGCTCTTTCCGGAGTTTCTCAGCCTCAGATCCGCAGTCGTTAATCATCCCATCAATCTAAGATATAAACTGCACAAGACAAAGGAGGAATGAAAAAAAAAACCTTCCATGCTAAAGGAAAGAGATTCTTGAAACAAACCTTGGCACGAAGCTGCGACCTCAAACCCAAACCAGAAGCTCCTAAGGCTGAAAGTATGAACACTAAACCTTTAATGCACCTACTCCTCTTAGCCATCTTGGGGTCAGCACAAGGCCTCCTGCGACCCCAACAATCTTCCGCTTGGTTGGGGGAGGAGGCATCGATTCAGGAGCCTGCTCAGTATCAGCAACAGGAACCAGAGTCGTAGAAGAACCCGACGGTTGCGCCAATCGTCCACAATGGGTGCATGCATGGTAACTACTCCGCTTGCGGGAACGATCGGAGAAGGAGATTGTAGTTCAGCTGCAGGATTCAAGATGCTAGTCGGGACAGGGGGATTCGACGGGTCGACAAGGGGAGAACCCTCCACCTAAGTATCATGGTGAGTCAGTTCTTCATGAAAGGAAAGATACTCAGCCACATGAGTCAGGATACCACCAGGGAAGAGAGAACCCGGTGAACTAGCTTGAAGGACAATTCTTGTCCCGGCGTCATTGCTTCTCTGCCCATCATGGGAGGAAGTCATCTTAGTTTGGAAAAGCTCTTAAAGAAAAAGATGAAGAGTTGGAGAAGTATGAAGTGAAGGAGGAATGACAGTCCAATACTTATAGGAAATTTTCTGCAGTAAAATAATCAACAAAATTCATGCGATTATTTTGAGAACACTCCTCGCCGTAACTTCCAATTAAATGCAAATCACTCACCCACAAGAAGGACATTTGAAACTTACGAGCTGGGGCTAACTGTTAGGTTCAAAAATGTAACCTCAAAATCAATGTCCAGGATTACCGAGCTGTCCTTTAAAGGAGCTCGACCAGAGATAACTTTGGAAAGATCCCAAAGGATAAGCGTCAGAGTACACGAGGTTTTAAACACGGCAGAAAAATACCAAGTCTCATTGCCTGTGGGTGACCAGACCATGTCTCCCTCTCTCGTCGCAATCGTGTAACCACTCTCTCGTCGCCCTTGGGCGACCACTCACTCTCTCATCGCCCTTGGGCGACCACTCACTCTCTCTTCTCGTTGCCCTCAGGCGACCACTCTCTCTTCACCCTTGGGTGACCACTCTCTCGTCACCCTCGGGCGACCACTCTCTCGTTACCCTAGGGCGACCACTCACTTTCTCTCTCTTGTTTCCCTTGGGCAACAAATCTCTCTCCTTCATCTTCCTTGGGTGACCACTCTCTCTCTCTCTCATCAACCTCGGGCGACCATTCTCTCTCTCTCTCTCTCGACACCCTCAGGCGACCACTCTCTCGTCGCCCCGGGTGACCCCTTACTCTCTCTCTCTCTCTCTCTCTCTCTCTCTCTCTCTCTCTCTCTCTCTCTCTCTCTCTCTCTCTCTCTCTCTCTCTCTCTCTCTCTCTCTCTCTCTCTCTCTCTCTCTCTCTCTCTCTCTCTCTCTCGTTGCCCTCGAGTGACCACTCTCTCGTCGCCGTAAAGTGACCACTCTCTCCCTCTCTTCTCCATCTGGCGACCATGCCGTCTCCTCTCTTTTTCATCGGGCAACGTCACACAGCCTTTGCTCGTCTCGTCGCTACAATTCTCTCTTTCGAGTCTTGACCAAACTGTCTTTTGTTTTGTGTCGATCGGAATCACTGTTTAAATCTTACGAGGAAATTGCAAGGACAAGTTTTCTCGTAATAACTGTCTTTTGTTTAGTCTTTACTATAAGATAGATTTTATTATTTCGCGGAACCAACGATACGGAAACTAACATCGTATGAAAAGAGATTTCTCCAAAGGAAATTGTAAAGATGCTTAAGTCATAAAATAGCCCAGAAAGGTCTAACCGCACCAAAAGGCCCACCTACAATTTTAGACGGGAATGATCCAATTACAGTGACGGTTTATCAAGCTTCCGTAAGAGAAAAATGGAAAATAAGATAAATGTTAAGTTTCCTGATAAACGTTAAGCGGGAGGATAAACTCGAATCAAGGGCGGAAAAGGAAAGACGACCGAGCTAAAAGGGATAAAATGAGTCAAGCGAAGCAGCAGAGGGATCCAAAAATGAGGTCTATGGAATTATTTTTAGCTTTAGAGAGAACTTAGGATCTAGGCGGCTAGGCTAGTGAGTTCAGCACTTATAATGTTTACTACTACGTTCTTTTGTTCTCCATTGTTAACGAAGTTCCGTTTGTACTGTTTTCGGCGGATCTCTGTAACTTTACTTCATTTAAATTACTAAAAGCCTATGTGCAATTTCTTTCAATATTTTGTTATTGCTTCTTTTTCATATTCTTGTGTTTACGCAGAGAATCCGGGACCTCAGGGAAGGTTAGGTTTTCTTAGCTTTCCTCCGATTACGGAAATCGATAGTGTGAATTTTGGTTCCCACACCAAAGATCCTCTTTTCATTGATTCCTGTTACCGAGATGTGTGTACTTGAAACACAACAAAAGAAAAGTAAAATAAGAAAAATTAAAAATAAAAACCTAGACTAAATCATACACCTAGTCAAATGTGATCAGATTCCCCGACAACGGCGCCAAATTTGATGTGCTCAAATTATCCTTAGAGCAACCCTTTCAAATAAGAGACAGATTGTAGTACTTTATTATCATATCCACAAAGACTCGGTATTTCACACAGTAGACTTGAGTTTCAGATTAAGTTTGGCTAAATAATATAAATCAGTAAATAACAAGAAAGTAAATAGATAGGAGTAATAAACGATGGAGAAAAGGTGCTACACTTGGGTTTCTTTCAGGTTATCATAACTACAATCTATAGAAGCTAATGGTTTTATCCTAGAACTCGAATTCAATAAGTAAGTAATCGAGCTCTCGCATGCAATTACTAATCAGATGTCTATGTCATATGTTCCAGTTGTCACGTGCGAACAAGGAATGAGTATTTATCGATAATACAGAGTGAGTATCGATCGATACTTTTCAGACAAGAATTAACGCCCTAATAGATATGTTCACTAGGTTAACTAAAGCAGCCGTCGCATGTGCATAACAACCAAGCTCAACAAAATTATTATCAGGTAAAGAACCTACTTTCAGGTGTTTTCTATAATCCTAAGTTCAGGGTTCTAGTAAGCTACTCTAGAACACAAGCAATTATGTCAATTGTTCGAAGGAATCTGTTAAATCACCCTAGCAATTCTATATTACATAAGTTCATTTAAACCATAAGAAAACTAAACCTATATAAATCATAGATGAATAAATATATATAGAAATCAATATAAAAACCAAAGGACATCCAGGAGGACTCTAATGGAGGACTCTAAAGGATTTTCTCCCTTCTCTTCTAACCCTAAAGACTAGGAATAAATTAAAGCATAGAACGCATAGCCTAAACAATTGGTTAGAAAACACATAAATGGGATTTTAAGTCGGCCAAGGGCATTCTGGTAATATGTGGTGACTTATGGGCCTTAATCGGTCTTGAAATAGACTTGAACCGTACTCTCACATCAGTGTCGAGCTACAACAAGGCAGTGTGGTCGACGAAACTCCTTCTAAATCTCGACAGCTTCCTCTTCCAAGTCAGACAGACCACTCTTTAGTATAACGTGCATAACCTTTGATCCAGGATCCTGATTGACTTAAAACCGGTGGCATTTGAAAGATAACTCAAACCTATATTATTTCTCAAAATATGAGTTCAATTTCACCATGGTAAGGTCTCCATCTTTTGATAAACATCTGATGCATCTGCACAACTCTGCATCTCAAAAAGCTCCAAAATTTTCAAAGTTCTCTAAAATGTACCTGAACCTGAAACACTCTAAAATAGACTCCAAACACATATAATAGACTCTAAAATAGACATATACCATGGCCTCAAAAGTGGTAAAATCCATGATATATCTCCTAGAATAAGGGATCGACAACTAGAGACTAAGAGAATAGAACTAGACGGCTAGAACTAGACGGCTAGAACTAGCGTTTATACACCAAACGCTGTAGTTCCTGCTCTGACGATCAATAAAACATCCCTTTTAGTCTCAATTCTTGATTTTATATTGCTTGCTTACTGTTCCGTAGTACCTACAAAGATCCCACCTAAAAATACACTAACACCCTTGATAAATGTCGTCATGTCCAACCATTAACCCGATTTTTTAATCTTTATTTAAGTAACACGAATAATTTTTGTTTTGAGCCACTAATGTCCTCCGAGATACCAATATAAGAACCCATCTCTCCCTCATTTTCAATTCCTGTTGTCTCTTTGATTGCGTTCTTCAAATGTCTTGTAGCACCCAAACCCGGCCGACTAGGCCGCGGTCGAAGCGTCACGTCGCTCGGTCCATACACTGACCAAACCTTTAGATTTTTTTTGCCCGTAATAATAATTTTGCCTAAAGGCATGGGCTATCTTAGATCTTAGCAAAAAATAAACCTTAGTCATTTCCTAGCGTAGATCATTTCTATTTATACGCTGCGGAATATTTTTATCTAACCCTTGTTCTAATCCAATCAAGTACTCGTCCGGTCTAATTGTCTAAGACATGGTCAGTTCACTTAACCACCATTCAGCTTATAGAACAAACCTTGACATGATTCAGTTCAACCTAATCCGAGGTTCCATTCCCCTAAACCATTCTACCAGCATCCTAACCAGAAACTAATATATCCATGTATATGATAATTCATACATGTACCATACCCACAGAGTTTAGTAGTTCATCGGTCCAGCTGTTCCAGCTAACTAAGATAGTACATCCAGCTCATCGAGCTGGTGCACTTAAGATGAACTAGGACTGAGCTTTGCCCAACTGGTTGAGCTAGTACATCCAGCTCATCTAGCTGGTACACTTGAACTGAGCTAACACCGAGTTGTTTCCAGCTTCCTTGTACCTTTTCCAGCTCTTATACACTTCGACCAGCTGCCTTGAGCTCATTTCCACCTCCTTGCATATATATTAACCCTTCCCTTTGGTACTTAGTCATTCAACCAACCATCCCCACTGACCAAGTTACCATAGAGAAGTCTTCAATGATTAGGGATATGCATCTGGCCCTTCTTGGCTCACACACCATCCAATAACCTTTTGTCTATCCTATGACTGACAATGCCCATTTGATCCTAATTCAATCAACCAACCAGCCTCACATAACTTAGAACTGATGGTCTTCATATTTCCAGGTCGGCCATGGACTATGTCCAAGACAACCGAACTGGCTTGCTCATATCGACAGATGTATTCCTTAAACATGTTAGATCCGACACCTTGATCCATGATTTATGGATCAGGTCGTCCCTTCTAAACCATGATTAGATAACACACGGCCTCTCTTGAACAATTACACCTCTTCGGTTATGATCCATTCGTACCTCATGGTAAGTTGCAACCTTTGAACACTTGTACCCTTTGGTAACTCGTACCCCTTGGCATCTCGTGTCCTTTGGCAACAAGTAACTTTTTGTCAACTCATAACCCTTGAAAAACTAACCATATGCGTTCTTCCATATACTTGGGACACATCTAAGTATACTCGCAACCCACATATAACATCACCGGACCACCCATGAGTCCTACCCGTAACACACGGCTAAAATAAAGGATCACACGGCCCCAACTTACGTCCGGCCAATGGCCTTGGACTTCTTAACTGAACCGGCCAAGGGCCTACTTTCACCATTTCATGTGCAACAAAACCGTTTTGGACTTTACACAACCAGCACAGTCCAACCGATCCGTTCCTCGATTAATCGGAGCATTTATGTAACCGATCCATTGGGACTTGAACCAATCTATTTGGACCGACTCAAGGCCATATTCCAATATCCAATATAATCCCAATAACCCCACGGAATTACCCTTGCCAAAACAAAGGCAAACCAATTCATGGTTATGACCCATCGGACCATCCGTCCAATCGGCCATGAACCATGGTTTGTGGTTAATTTCACTCGGACATAACCTTGGCTCTTTACCAAGCCAGTTCCGACACCATACCACACCATTCCTCAAGAAAATACAGAGTAGGAGATAAAGAGAAAGTATTTAAAACAGAGAAGGAAGAGATTGGATGCAACAACTGCAAAAACCGGTCCAACAATCCAATCGTACCGATCGATTGCTGTGGGTGATGGTTCCATGGCCACCCATATTACTTTGAACGTGTGCTCTGAAATCTTAAATTCCTTTTCCGACACCTTATCCTTTCCTCTGATTCTTATTCCAGACGGACTTTCCCTTCCAGAATCGATCTCCACCTTGTTGTTGATTAACCACAACAATATCGACCTTGTATGGTCGATTCCTCTCTATGTTTCCTTCTTTCTCTCTCTCGCCTTTCTATAAGTTTTTCCTTCTGTAAAAGATGATAATTTTCGTGTCCAGGGTCCTTTATTTATAGAGGAAGGCGTGGGTAACTGCATAGGCCAAGGGGACACCCTTTTTTGGGCGAATGGGCACCTTTTGATTCCATTGCATCCTTTCGGCCATGACTGCTCCCACATCCATCCTTTCGCCAATAACCATCCTCTGGCAGATTCCATATGGACCTACACCCATCCTTAAGTCCCTTGTTGTACTTAATACCGAGCTGCCGCATTACTTGTCGAGCTGGTTTTACCTTATCCCCTTCAGTATTTGGTTAAGGTTTAGTCTCCTAATGCTATTAACCATCCTTTTAGACCATGGAACGCCTGTCTTTAGGTCTTATGACCTGAACTTTTCGTTTCCTCAAACCATGGCCTGTCCCGATGATCCTATCCAGGATCAAGGAGATGACAAGTGTGACACCCCCGATCTGGTCTAAGTACAAGTTGACTCGACCAGCCGTGCAACAATCAAACAAGAACATGCACAGCCAATCACTATTAACTTAAACCAAACCGAGAGGCCACAATGTGTACCTCAACGATTAACCCAAAGTTCCCGAAAAAGATCCAGGTACCTTAGGCCAATCGCCTGTACACATATCCTATTAGGTACAACCCAAGGCTTTTCAACCTTACTGAGTAATACCAAATAGTTAGTTTGTCCGGACAAGGACTAATATTATATGGAACTCGTACTTTAAGAAACATTCTTTAATACATTATATAATATTCTTTCAAAAGAATCTTATAAATATTAATGATTAACCTCGAGGTTTTCGGTCAACAAACTTTATACATAGGATATATCAAAATTACTTTGTAAAGATAATAAAACTGCCGCTGAGGATATATCAAAAATACTTTGCAAGTACTTATATACTTATATATTAGTACTTGAGAACAAGTACTAATGCTCAGGATAAACCTCAAATAATAATTTATAATATTTCTCAAGTGTTTATAATAAGTAAACACTTCACAGTTTAATATAGTTCAAGAGACTTACTTATCTATCAACCATAATCATTTATTTTACTCAAGCAACACTAATTCATAACTCGTCATTCATCTATCTAGACTCACCTTTGAATCTATGAGATTGGCTAAGGAAGACTAGACTCGAGCTCAAGCTAATCACACTCCACTTCACTTCTGATTCAGAACGTCAAAAAGGAAGGATACGGTTGATCCCACCACTGACCTCGACCATCTGAATTAAAGAAAAAAATGTTGGAACAAAGGTTAATCAGTCCGGTACCAGCAGAAATCAACTCAGCTCAGTTCATCAACTTATATCAGTTCACTAACGGTTCTAGGAAAATAATCAGTCCGTGATCAACTTCTTACCAAGACATAATATGGCTCTTCTTGATGAACCAGCTTTGTTGTTCAAGCTTCTCTCGACCATTGACCTGAAACACAGCAGTTCGGTGTACAAGATCATCATTCCAACAGTTCGGTTCTGTAAAGCAACTTAGATCAGACTATTTCAGTTCAGGACAAGCTTTATCAGTTCAGTTTAGGGATATCTCATCCCGGTTAAGTTAATATCAAACCAAGATCAGTTCAGTTCAAATTAAATCCACTCATCGCATCTCAGTTTAGTTAACAATTCCAAGAGTTTGATTTAATCGAAAACTAAATAAAACTGAGCCATAAAAAGGTTTAGACAACTGATCCAGGACACAAGCTTAACTAATCAACATCTGGTTCTGATCAGAACATAGGTGAAGAAAGAAACTGAAGCTTACCAACCAACTAAAAGGCTTGATGATCTCGGCTCAACACTCCTTTCAAGCTGAAGTCGCGATCTGACCATCATTAAAACAAAAATGGGACTCTGTTCAGAACAGAGAAAGGCTGGTGATTTAATCAGAACAGATCACCTTTATTCTTCCTCACATCAACAACAACACAGACTGGTTGAAGAAGAACACCACCCAAGATTCTCTTGATTTTTCTCTTAATTTTTCTCTTAATTTTCTGTCTGATTTTCTCTCCTCTCTCTCTCTCTCTGAATTTTCTTTGTTTCTCTCAGGTTTATGCACGACCAGAGTGAAGAAGAAGAGGTTAAAAATATGTGAGAACCACTTCTGATTGTCTTAGATGAGTGTCCAGCTGAGGGACAAAAGAAGGGGCAGAGGAGACAGCTGGAGAACTGCCTCACTACTTTCAGAATCAGCTGCTGTCTTTTCCTTCACCTGAAGCAAGCTCCAGCCAGAACATGTGCTCTTCACATGACAACTTAAGAAGCAGGCAAGCAGGCAGCTTGTGACTTTCATGTGCCATTGACTACAGAAGCAAGCAAACATGAAGGTGCATCTCACATGTCAAGGTCAGGAAGGAAGCAAGCAGCCAGACAGCACATGACATGCACATGAATCGCAAGCAGCTGAAAGTATTCGAGACCAGTTTTCGATCAAATGTTTTTCGTCCATTGGTTCTCAGTTTGCTTTTGGATAAAATCGTCCAGCTTATATATAAATCGAACATAATAATTAACACTCGATCAAAACTATCAAAGGAAGTCCTTTCGACTGTATGACAGTCCCGTTGAGACATTAATTCATTTGGGTCGATTTATTTTTAAATCTGGTCGACCAACTCCGAACTGGTCGATCGGAAATTTTATCGACCAAAAAGTCATGGCTCGTGAGGGTTATTACAACAAGTCTCCCCCACTTGTCGTGGATTCGTCCTCGAATCCAGTGGTGAGTATTTTCGTCTCTTGACAGAATGTGCCATCCGAACATAGTCTTTTTGGATCTTGGAACAAAACTCGATTGTTCCTAATAACCAAATGGGATCCCAAATGATCAAATCTCTTTGACCATCGTTGTATAAGTATCCCCCACTTGATAGGGATTTAACAAAAACTCCTATCAAGTGGTCCATTCTTGTTTCTGCTTATAGCACCCATACTTGGGATACTTTGACCACAGTCGAGGGTCCATCAAGCATACAAATAATGATACCTGTAATCCTACCCAAAGACATACTTCATGTCACTGGCTGAACTCCTTAGGTTGCGGTCCTAGTATCCACTGAGTCTATGCCCCTTTTTCGAATCGTCTTCTTTAAACTTTATCCTTCCTTTGATCATAGTCAACGACTATTTCATTTCCAGTACCTAGGAAACTACTGCATACTCGAGCGTTAGTAGATTTAACCAATCTGTAAGCCACTCGATGTAATAAACAGGTCTTAGTGAACTCGTTCCAAACATTTAGGCTACACGCCTCACCACAAGTCCTAACAGACTGTTCTGATCCTTCAATCGGTTATGGACTCTAACCACAGTGTATTGAATTATCCTTTATCCGACCACAGCCTTTCACAGCTTGGCCATACTACGATCTCAGTCCTTATCAGACTAAGTCGCCTTATTCTTAACTTTGATCCATCATTAGACTTGGTCACAATTTGATCTTAGCACGCTCATGGACTCGACCAAATTTCCCACCATGCTTAGATCCTTTTGGACTTTACCATATTGCGGTCCTGGTCCACTCTAGGACTCAACTGTCTCATCCCAACCATAGGTCCATCTTCGAATTGGTTGTACTGCAATACTCGTCCTTCACTGGACTTGACCATCCTGAACTCAACCTTAGGTCGATTTCCGACATGATTCCACTGCGACCCTGATCCCCTCACGTACGTGTTCGTCTCATCCAGCAACTCCTCTAGTTGCTTCTTTAGCTCGGCCATCTCGGCAGGAGCCATACAATAGGAAATTTTGGATAATGGAACCGTCCCTGGTTCCAGTTCTATTATGAATGGGTCTTACATATCAGGGGGAATGCCATGTAGTGCCCTAAACCCATCATGGAACTCCCGGACCAGCGGTATTCCCTCCGGGTCACCACCCCCTACGACCTCCTTAGTGGAGATTGTGGCCAGATAAGCTTCACAACCCTTCCTCAGCATCCTCTCAACATGGATCGCTGACACCACCAAGCATCCAGAGATCGGACGTATACCTTGGAACCTGATCGGGGACCCACACCCACTCTCAAACTACACTTGCCCCCGGTGACAGTCTAGAGTGGCCCGATTCTTTCCAAGTCAATCCATACCTAATATCACCTCGTGATTCTTTAGGTGTACTACCACAAGATCCACAGGCATGACCCTTTCTTGGATCACCACTGGGATGTTCGAAATCACCCCTAGTGAATTCATTACTTTCCCACCAGCGGCATTCACTACCCCAGGACAATCCCACCATTCCCAACTGAAACAACCCCTTTTCGAGCATCCCTGGACTCACAAAACTATGTGTAGCTCCAGTATCAAAAAGTATGTGTGTTTCCACACCACCAATACTTAGGGTCCCTACACATGACCCAGTCTAGGTGTCTAACCATTCTAAGTTCCCTAAACTAACCAATCAGTTCATAACCACACGGCCATACTCAGACTACCATCTAAGAAAACCGTCAACATTTAACCAACATATGGACAGTCTGATCTAATGTGATCTAACCCATCAGCCAGACCAAATCCAATGTTCAGGTCCAAAAATGACCTCTTTCAAACATGCTCCAAAAACAAATTAAAATTCACTAAAACTCCTGATAAATCCCCACTAAGAGATTTCTATGGTCAAAATCCAATGAATCCATGCGAACCATATTGAACCCGAACATGATCAGTCCGGATAAGGCTAAGGACTATGCTCCTGGTCCGGCTAATTTTTGGTCCAGTACCATTGAGTCTGAACCATCAGACACAACCAGAATAGAGAGGAACAAAGATACAACAGTAAGGAAAAAAGGAGAGATGGATTCAGTCTCACCAAACCGACCAAAGCCCACACGAAATTCATCCGTGGCTAAAGAGGGTTCGATAGGACCAAACCACTCACCTTGGGTGTATGCTCTGGTGTGCTCATACCCTTCTCCAAATCCTACTCCCTACCACTGGTTCCCATCATCAATCGATATCCACTTCACACGGACCAACTTGTGATTGTAAGCAATCACCTGTAAGAAAATTTTATATTTTATGTGACCTATGTATCTATTGGTTTAATATAAACTTCAAGTTTCTATTAATATTTTATATTCTAATATAAAACTTGATACCGTGATGGATTGGTTTCGAGTAATGAGTTAGAATATGGGTGTATTTATAGCCCTCCTACTTTACCTTATATTTTTAAATGTCTTTAGTCTCATGATCATATACATATATGTAAAAGATAATAATAAAGGAATATATTACCATAAGAATTTAATATATGTAAACTATATATTGTGGTGGTTAAAAGGATGAAAGGTTGTGTTTAAATAGTCACATCCCTCACACTAATATACATTGGCATCCTACATCACTTTACGTGGGATAAAAAATCTCTCTAGAAAAACACCCCAATAATAGTAAATATCAAAGAGAGATTAAGGAAGATTTTGGAATTTCTTGTCCATCAAGGAAATCACCAAAGAAAGGGTTAAAGAGGAGAAGATCAATTGGTGAAATTGCATCCAAGCATTGATCAAGGTTAGTCACTCTATCTTTTTTAGAAATTGTGTTAGGATTGAATTAAGACAAATCTAAATTAGGTATTTGTGTTGTTTTCATAATTGAAATCCTAAAAGTTAATCTTACATTTGGTATCAGAGCCATTCAAGATTTGTTTAGTTCAAAAAATTAGTTTACATGCTATCGTGAGCATATACAGATTCATCTCTTTTAATGTCTGTTCATGATCCATGATTGAAGCAATATAATTTAATGGAATCACATACGGTTCCGTAGAGTAGTTTTTAAGAAATAGTTTGGGGATTCCATTTCATCAAGTAAAGTATTAATTCATGAACGCATGATTTGTATTCATCAAGGATTTGAATATTTATTAACACGTGCATGCATTCAAGATACGATTTCCGAGTTGTTTCGGTTATTAGCTATGTTGTTGGTGAAAGGTCACAAACCGAACATATGAATTATATGAACGGGTGTGTTCACTTAAATATTATGGACTTTTGGTGGACGTATGGAGTGCATGCCATGTGTAAATGTGTTCTTAAAATGGATTTATTTAAGTAAGGAATTTTGTCGATAAATATATAATGCATGAACCGATGATGTTGGTTAAGAATAACCGTAACTTGTGATTCCGTGAAAAAGAATTACGTGATAATACAGTTACTGTGGGCGCGAGAGGATTTACAGGCACGTACGTGAATATATCAATAAACATGAAACTCCGACCACACTTAAGTCATATTAAAATAAATTATTAAGAAATTTAAAATTTTCATAATTTTATAATTATGTATATGATAAAACGTGTGAATAAAGTTTGCTTGATCGTGTGTCTTCTTTAGTATATATTCTGTAACTATTTTTATGTGGATTTCCAAAGGTTGCATGTTAGATTTGGGATTTTATTTTCCAAGAGCGGTTAATGCATGTTTTTTTATTTTATTTTTCTTTTGAAATGTCATCACTTAAGATATTAAGAGGTGACATATAAAGGAAATAAGATACATGATAAATTTTCTTAATTATTTGATAAATCTTTAGTGGTTTATGAAAGGATTCAAATAATTAATTAATTTTTATTTGAATATATAGTTTTAGAAATACTTATTTATGATATTTTATTAATTTAAAATATTATATATAAATGTAGATTTTTTTTAAATGCTTCCGCTGCATTTTGTTAATAGGTAATTTGTGTTATAAAATATTAGCATAATATTTGAATAATTATGTTACGAAATACTAACATAATATTAAGAGAAATTTACCTATTAGTGTTCTTTTTTAATAATTATATAGTTTATAACATGTTAGTCACCAAAGTGGCCTTGTTATTTATTTATAAATATTAAAATTAATAATAATATATAATTGATCAAGATGAAGGATGCTAAATGACATAAAAGTTTGATCTGTCAATAACTTTATTATTTACTCCCTCCGTTTCATTATAAGTGTCACTTTAGGTTTTTGCACATGGATTAAGAACACAATTAATTTTGCATATTTTCTATATAAAAACATAATTACCTATACACCTAACCATATTTCAACCAATAGAAGAATAAACTGCAACATAAAATTAATAAATTTTGCATCGAAAGTCGAAAACACACTTATTTTGTAACAAAAAAACTTCTCTAAAACGACACTTATTATGAAACGGAGGGAGTATATTCTAGGAGATCACCCAAAGGTGGATCAATAAATATAACTAATAATAATAAAATAATTAGTCATTCTTATTATAGTCGATAATATGTATATCCAAAGATAACATACTTATTTGATTAGTGTTTGATTTGATTAATATAAAAGTATTTATTACTAGTATCAGTGAAAGTGTTTGTATTTAAGTATTGCCCAAAGGTTACTTAAAATACAAGTTTTAGGGTTCTATTAGTTTGAATATATATTATAGTCTCAAAGCATTAACGGGTAAACATGTATGAATGCTTGCAGCTTCATAAAATGTGCTTGCATCTGCTAACTCTGTGGTAAAGTTTAATGGCCTCAACTATGGTGAATGGTTCTAGCAAATCCAGTTTACACTGGGTGTAATGGCTTTGGACTCCGCCGTACTAATTGATCAAGAATCTTCAGCTATTAAGGTAGATATCTCTGAATCTGAAAGTCTTGTTATGAGAGATGGGAGCGATCTAACAGGCTGATCTTGAACCTTATGAGGTTGACGATGGTGGAAAGTATTAAGCCATCAATGCCTAAGACAGAGAAAGCAAGGGAATTCATAGAGAAAATTAAGGAGTGTTCACAATCTGAATTGGCTGACAAGTCGATTGTAGGAAGTCTCATGAATGAGCTAACTACAAAGAGGTTTGACTGGTCTCAACCAATCCATGATCATATGATGCACATGTCTAATCTGGCAGCAAAGTTAACGACCTTAGGAATGGAGGTACATGAGCTGTTCTTGGTTCAATTCATCATGAACTCTCTACCTCTTGAATCTAGCCACTTCCAGGTGAATTACAACACCATTAAGGAGAAATGGAACTTTAAGGAAATAAAGGTTGTGTTAATTCAAGAGGAGGGGAGATTAAGGAAGATGAAAGATCAAGTTGCTAACCTCATAGGTCTTGGAAGTGCCAATAGCAGCAAAAGAACATCAAGTAGAAATGACAAAATGAATGTTAAGAACTTCGTGAAAGGCCCTCAAAGTCAAATCCATAAGGAAAAAAAGTGTTTCTTTTGTAAGCAAGTAGGACACTTCAAGAATGATTGTTCTAAGAGGAAGGGTTGGTTCGACAAGAAAGGTAAACATTACAGCTTTGTTTGCTATGAAATGAATCTTGTTGAAGTTCCTAATAATACTTGGTGGTTAGATTATGGTGCTATTACTCATGTGTCTCATATTAAACAGGGATTCAATTCGATCCAGCCCATAAGAGGACCTGAACAATACTTGTTCATGGAAAACAGGATGAAGGCACAAATAAAAGGAATTGCGACGTATAGATTGATCTTGGACACTGTAAGTCATGTGGATCTTGAAGGGTGTCTCTATGTACCTGAGTGTCCTGGAAATCTTGTTTCTGTTAGTAGGTTGGACAATTTAGGTTTTAGTATTAAGGTTGCACATGGTGTTTTCTCATTGTACCAAAATGATTACTTTTATGGTAGTGGTACTTTATTTGATTCTCTTTATAAGTATAACCTTGATGCAAAATTTTCTAAATCACTATTTAATGTTAAAAGTCGAGGCATTAAGCATAGCACAATTAATAAAAATTCAGTTTCTTGTGGCATCAACGACTAGGTCATATTTCCAAAGAAAGAATTATGAGACTGATAAAGAATGAAATTCTTCCTCAATTGGATTTCACTGACCTAGATGTATGCATAGACTGCATTAAAGGAAAGCAGACGAAACATACTTTAAAGAAACCAGCCACAAGAAGCACTCAACTTCTTGAGTTAATACACACCGACATATGTGGCCACTTTGATGCTCCATAATGGAGTGGTAAAAAATATTTCATCACATTTATTGATGATTCACGATGGATATACCTATCTACTGCATGAAAAGTCTAAGTCTGTGAATGTTCTAGAGGTATTCATTGATGAAGTGGAAAGGCAATTAGATAAAAAGGTTAAAGTAGTGAGATCTGATAGAGGTGGTGAATTTTATGGAAAATTCGATGAAAGTGGACAATGTCCTGGTCCATTTGCAAAATTACTTGAAAGTAGAGGCATTTGTGCACAATACACTATGCATGGTACTCCTTACCAGAATGGTGTAGCTGAGAGGCGGAACCGTACCTTAATAAAGATGGTTACGAGCATGTTGAGTAATTGCTCTTTACCCCTTTTGTTGTGGATATATGCATTAAGAACTACAATGTATGTGCTTAACCGGGTTCCTAGTAAGGCAGCTCCTAAGATCCCTTATGAAGTGTGGACAGGAAGTAAACCTAGTTTAAGACATCTACGTGTGTGGGGTTGTCCAGTAGAAGTAATGTTATATAAACCACATGAGAAGAAACTTGATTATAGGACAGTCAATGGATTTTTCATTGGCTATCGTGAAAAATCAAAGGGGCATACATTTTATTGCCCTAACCATAGTACGAGAATACTTGATTCGGGTAATTCTATATTCATTGAAAATGGTGAAACTAGTGGGAGTGGTGAACCGCGAAAGGTGGACATTTATGAAGTTCAGGTTGAAGTTTCAAAACCTATAGTTCCACCTGAGGTAGTTGTTCTTATTGTTACATCTGAGTTTAATGACACAATAGAACAACATAATGATGTGTCAGTTCCACCAGTTGAAAATATTGTTGATGAACCTGTCATAATTCAAGAAGAGAATAGTGAACCACAAATACCTATAAGGTGATCTGGAAGAGAAAGAAGATCTGCCATTTCAAAAGATTAGGTGGTTTATACTATTGAAAATGAATGTGACTTAAGCATGGATGAAGATCCGATCTCATTCAAAATGGCCATGAAAAGTGACAATTCTGAAGAGTGGTTTGATGCTTCAAAAGAAGAAATGAATCTATGAGTGATAATCATGTATGGGACTTAGTAGACTTGCCTGATGGTTTCAAAACCGTTGACTGTAAATGGGTCTGTAAGACTAAACGCGACTCGAAAGGTAAAATTGAAAGACGCAAGTCTCGCCTAGTTGCTAAAGGTTTCACTCAGAAAGATGACATTGACTATAAATAAACATTCTCTCGAGTTTCAAAGAAGAAATCTCTTAGAATTGTTTTGGCTTTGGTGGCTCATTATGATCTTGAGCTTCACTAGATGGATGTGAAAACCACCTTTCTGAATGGAGATCTTGAGGAGGAAGTATATATGGACCATCCAGAAGGTTTTGTGGTCGCAGGAAAGGAAATTTGGTGTGTAAGCTGAGAAAGTCAATATATGGATTAAAACAAGCTTCTCGACAATGGTATATAAATTTTAATGATACCATCACGTCATATCGTTTTGCAGAGATCATTGTTGATCGATGTATCTACATTAAGATCAGTGGAAGTAAGTTTGTGATTTTAGTCTTATATGTTGATGATACTTTGCTCGCTGCAAATAACATGGGTATGTTACATGATATGAAGAAATATCTATCTAAGAACTTTGAAATGAAAGATATGGGTGATCGGGATATAAATATTTCGAGATAGATCACAAGGAATGTTAAGTTTGTCTCAGAAAGGATATATCAATAAGATCTTAGCGAGATATAAGATGGAAAAGTGCTCTGCAGGAATAGCACCAATTCAGAAGGGGGACAAGTTTAGTAAAATACATTGTCCTAAGAATGAATTGGAGCGTAAAGAAATAGAAATAATTTCCTATGCATCGGTGGTTGGGAGTTTGAACTACGTTCAGACATGTACTCGACCCGATATCAACTTTGCTGTTGGAATGTAGGGTCGATGTCAAAGTAATCCCGGAATGGACCACTTGAAAGCTGCAAAGAAGGTTCTCTGGTACTTGCAAGGAACCAAAGAGCACATGCTTACATATAGGAGATCTGATCAGCTGGAAGTTATTGGATATTCAGATTCAGACTATGCCGGATGCGTTGATAGTAGAAAATCAACGTTTGGGTACTTGTTCCTATTAGCTGGGGAGCAATATCATGGAAGAGTGGAAAGCAGTCTGTCATATCTACTTCCACTATGGAGGCTGAATTTTTGGCATGTTTTGAGGCCAAAATTCATGCATTATGGCTGCGGAACTTTATCTCAGGGCTTCGGATTGTCCACACTATAGCCAAGCCGATGAGAATTTACTGCGATAATTCTGCAGCTGTCTTATTTTCAAAGAATGACAATTTCTCGAAGGGTGCTAAGCACATGGAGTTAAAGTACTTGTCTGTTAAAGAAGAAGTTCAGAAACAAAGAGTGTCATTTGAGCACATAAGGACGGACATGATGGTAGCGGATCCGCTAACTAAAAGTTTACCACCCAAGACGTTTAATGGCCATGTAAAACGTATGGGTATTATAGATAAGGCTTTGCTATTTTAGTTATGGGATGCTCATAATGTATTTGACACTGAGAAATCACTTAAAGATTGTGTTTCTGATTTATTAATTATGTTATCATTAAAGTATGTGTATACACTTAAGATTTGTAGATAACATATGTTTGTTTTGAGAAATAAATGTTCTTCTCATATAAGGATTGATATAGAATTAGAATTGATTTGTGATACATGGAAGGTACTATGTCGGTTAAATGACATAGAAACGCCATGATTCGATCATTTCTAATTTTAGTAAAGATCAAGTGAACTTGATATAAAAGTGCACATTAAAGTTATTGAACCCTTAAGTCGACACAAAGGTCAAGTGGGAGAATGTAAGAATATATTATATTCTATGTGCCTATGTATCTATTGGCTTAATATAAACTTCAAGTTCCTATTAATATTTTATATTCTAATATAAAAGTCGATACCGTGATTGATCGGTTTCGAGTAATGAGTTAGAATATGGGTGTATTGATAACCCTCCTACTTTACCTTATATTTATAAATGTCTTTGGTCTCATGATGATATACATATATGTAAAAGGTAATAAAAAGGAATATATTACCATAAGAATTTAATATATATAAACTATATATTGTGGTGGTTAAAAGGATGAAAGGTTGTGTTGGTTAGTCACATCCCTCCAACTAATATATATTGGCATGCTACATCACTTTATGTGGGATGAAAAATCTCTATAGAAAAACACCAAAATAATAATGACTATCAAACAGAGATTAAGGAATATTTTGGGATTTCTTGTCCATCAAGGAAATCAGCAAAGAAAAAGTTAAAGAGGAGAAGATCAATTGATGAAATTGCATCCAAGCATGGATCAAGATTAGTCACTCTACCTTGTTTAGAAATTGTGTTAGGATTGAAGTAAGACAAATCTAAATTAGTTCTTGGTGTTGTTTTCATAATTGAAATCATAAAAGTTAATCTTACATCACCACCACACTTCTGCCTCCAAACGATCCCAAGCCTCAGCTGGGAAGTACTTGTGGTTGAACTCAACCTCAAAATCAGAAAAAAAGCTCAAGGGTGACATTGGTACGCTTATCCAGAGCTAACCACCAGTTATGAGCATCGCCTACCAAGAAATGAACCGCAATATCCTTCTTGTAATCCTCCGGACAACGGGTTGAACTAAAGTTGCAAACCAACCGGCTCCTCCATTCATCGGCCTCCAAAGGATCAACACTTCCAGCAAAGTGTTTGGTCCCTAGGCGTGATATGTGCTCCAATAAGCTCAAATAATCCACCTTCTTAGCTTCTCTAGCTGGTGGGTCCAGCTCAACCACCTCGGCTACTGGTGCAACTCGGCCAATAACCCTTGGAGCTACCACCTGAGCTTGAATGGCTTGTCCCGCCGAAGAGTTCCCCATCGGTGGGATTGCTTGAGTTATTGCCAGCATTTGATTTCTCATCAGCTTAAGCTCATCCCTAACCCTTCCACCATTTGTAAAATTTTCCTGACCATCTTGGTCACCAGCACGGGAAGACTCCACTTCCTCTTCCTGGTCCAGCTCCAGCTGCTTTCCTGCTTCATTCAGCCGCTTCGCTGCTGTACCCAGCTGGACTTTGGTATGTTGAGCTAGTTAACCATCAATTCAGCTGCATTGATCTTTGCCTCCATCTGAGTAGGCAACTTCTCTTGCAGATTCAGCTCCAATGAATCCACAGGTCCGGATGCCTCAGCTGCCTCCTTTCCCTTCTGGGACTTCTTCCTCTTTCCACTCGTGAGACCCCACAGCCGGATGTGTGATGACCACCCATAACCGCACTATCTTTGATCATTTTCCTGAACAGGATCAAGAATGCCCTGATACCAACTTGTAGCACCCAAACCCGGCCGACTAGGCCGTGGTCAAAGCGTCACGTCGCTCGGTCCATACACTGACTGAACCACTAGATTTTTTTTGCCCGTAATTATAATTTTTCCTAAAGGCATGGGCTATCTTAGATCTTAGCTAAATACCACCTTAGTCATTTCCTAGCTTAGATCATTTCTATTTATACGCAGAGGAATATTCTTATCTAACCCTTGATCTAATCTAATCAAGTACTCATTCGTTCTAATTGTCTAAGACATGGTCAGTTCACTTAACCACCATTCAGATTATAGACCAAACCTTGACATGATTCAACTCAACCTAATCCGAGGTTCCATTCCCCTAAACCATTCTACCAGCATCCTAACCAGATACTAATCTATCCATGTATATGATAATTCATACCTGTACCACATCCACAGAGTTTAGTAGTTCATCGGTCCATCTATTCCAGCTAACTGAGATAGTACATCCAGCTTATCGAGCTGATAAACATGAGCTGAGCTAGGACTGAGCTGTTCCCAACTGGTTGAGCTAGTACATCCAGCTCAACTAGCTGGTACACTTGAATTGAGCTAACACCGAGCTGTTTCCAGCTCCCATGTACCTTTTCTAGCTCTTATACACTTCGACTAGCTGCCTTGAGATCATTCCCACCTCCTTGCATATACATGAACCCATTCCCTTTGGTACTTAGTCATTCAGCCAACCATCCTCACTGACCAAGTTATCATAGAGAAGTCTTCAATGATTAGGGATATGCATCTGGCCCTTCTCGGCTCACACACCATCCAATAACCTTTTGTCCATCCTATGGACTGACAATGCCCATTTGATCCTAAGTCAATCAACCAACCAGCCTCACATAACTTAGAACTGATGGTCTTCATATTTTCAGGTCGGCCATGGACTATGTCCAAGACAACAGAACTGACTTGCTCATATCGACAGATGTATTCCTTAAACATGTTAGATCTGACACCTTAATCCATAATTTATGGATCAGGTCGTACCTTCTAAACATGATCAGATCATACACGGCCTCTCTTGAAAAATCACACTTCTTCGGTTATTATCCATTCGTACCACATGGTAAGTTGCAACATTTGAACACTTGTACTCTTTGGTAACTCGTACCCCTTGGCCGCTCGTGTCCTTTGGAAACAAGTACGTTTTTGACAACTCATAACCCTTGACAAAAGAAACATATGCAGTTGCCATATACTTGGGACACATCTAAGTATACTCACAACCCACATATAACATCACCGGATCACCCATGAGTCCTACCCGTACACACGGCTAGAATCAAGGATCACACAGCCACAACTTACCTTAGGAAAATGGCCTTGGACTTCTTGACTCAACCGACCAAGGGCCTAGGTTCACCATTTCATTTGCAACAAAACCGTTTTGGCCTTTACACAACCAGCATTGTCCAACCGATTCGTTCCTCGGTTAAACGGACCATTTCTGTAACCGATCCATTGTGACTTGATCCAATCTATTTGGACCAACTCAAGGCCATATTCCAATATCCAATATAATCCCAATAACCCCACGGAATTCCCCTTTCCAAGACAAAGGCAAACCAATTCATGGTTATGACCCATCGGACCATCCGTCAAATCAGCCATAAACCATGGTTTGTGGTTGGTTTCACTCGGACATGACCTTGGCTCTTTACCAAGCCATTTCTGACACCAAAACACACAATTCGTCACGAAAATACATAGTAGGAGATGAAGAGAAATTATTTAAAACAGAGAAGGAAGAGACTGGATGCAACCACTGCAAAACGGTCCAACAATCCAATCGTACCGATCGATTTTTGTGGGTGATGGTTCCATGGCCACCCATATTAATTTAACCGTGTGCTCTGAACTCTTAAACTCCTTTTCCGACACCTTATCCTTGCCTCTGATTCTTATTCCAGACGGACTTTCCCTTCCAGAATCAATCTCCACCTTATGGTTGATTAACCACAACAATATCGACCTTGTATTGTCGATTCTTCTCTCTCTTTCTTTCTTTCTCTCTCTCGCCTTTCTCTAAGTTTTTCCTTCTGGAAAAGATGATCATTTTCGTGCCCAGGTTCCTTTATTTATAGACGAAGGCGTGGGTAACTGCCTAGGCAAAAGGGACACCATTTTATGGGCGAATGGGCACCTTTTGATCCCATTGCATCCTGTCGGCCATAACTTCTCCGACATGCATCCTTTCGCCTATAACCATCCTCTGGCAGATTCCATATGGACCTACACCCATCCTTTAGTCCCTGGACCGAGCCCATAGACTGCCCAATCCATTGGTCCGTTGGCTGAACCACCTGACCCAACCGGATGATCTAACCACGATCTGGACTGGTTCAACTATCCAAGAACATAACACTCCGTCCAACTGAGATTAGCTGAATCCCAGCTGATCCACTCAAGGATCTGACCACACTCACTGTGAGCTAGCCCGATATAAGTCCATTTGCATCCAGCTGATCCAGCTTGTTGTACTTAATATCGAGCTGTCGTATCGTCCAGCTGGTTTTACCTTATCCCCTTCAGAATATGGTTAAGTTTTAGTCTCCTAATGCCCTTAACCATCATTTTATACCATGGAACGCCTGTCTTGAGGTCTTATGACCTGGTTGGTTCGTTTCCTCAAACCATGGCCTGGCCCGATGATCCTATCTAGGATCGGGGACATGACATGTCCAGATCTCTTCTTACCAAAGAGATCTGGACATGTCAAAACACTAGCCTGAAGCTTTCCCATAAGTATTAAATTCTTCATGACTTCATCGCATTTACAGGGCTCCACCTTACATAAGAAAATGCTATCATCAGCAAAGAGAAGGTGTGATATTGGAGGGCTAGGTCATGCAATGTGCATCCCTGTTATCTTACCTTGATTTTCTCTATGATTGAGAAGGCTAACGAACGCTTTTGTGCATAGAATAAAGATGAAAGGATACAGAGGATCTCCTTGGCATAATCTCCTCTTGAGGGTTATATTTCCTCATAGTTGGCCATTGAAAAGGAGATGATATTTTACCGACAGTACACACCGCATTATCAATCCAATCCATATCTGAAAAATCCCATTTTCTTCATGAACACACTCATAAATTCTAATTCCAATCTATCATAAACTTTACTCATGTATGTGTTTATTTTCATTCGCTTATTTCTCCTTCCAGGATCTGTACGGGGAGCATGGAACATCTCTTGTGCTATCAATACATTATCAGTTATTTGTCTCCCATCAACAAAGGCTGGCTGGGTTCAGATATTTGGTCTGGTAACACCTTCTTTAATCTTTGGCATAAGACCTTAGATATTGGCTTCTAGCTCACATTGCAGAGGCTGATAGGAAGAAATAAAGACATTTCATTCTAAGATGAGACAAATATTGGCGTCGTTGAGCCCATTAGCACTTATTCCATCAAAAAGGAATTCATTGACCATAAGAGTTAAGTCATATTTCACAATATCCCAATTTTTTTGATAAAATATGATGTTAATCCATTAGGTCCAGTGGCCTTTTTTTGGGTGCATAGAAAATAGAGCTATTTTGACCTCCCATTCTGTAACAGTGGATGTAATATCCACATTCAGATGGGCAGATATTGCCGTCGTAATGATTGGATGTTTCAAATGGAATTCTAAAATAACTAGTAGCAATAGAGACATCTTATGGATGGGAGGAGGAGAAATCTTGAAATACATCTCATGGATGTTGTTACTGCATATTAGTATGGATCATTGGATAATGATATATACATGAAACTCCTTGAAGGATTGGAAATGCCAAAAGCATTGAAAGCAAAATATAGGGAGATTGGTTTGGTCCAGTTACAGCGATCACTTTACGGACTAAAGCAATCTAGACGCATGTGGTACAATTGCTTAAGTGAATTTCTATTGAGAAAAGGATATGTGAATAATGCTATATGTCCATGCGTTTTTGTAAAGAAATCGTCATCTGGCTTTGTGATCATTGATGTATATGTTGATGACCTGAACATTATTGGAACTCAAAAGTAGATTGATGATGCACGAACTCATATGAAAGAAGAGTTCGAAATGAAAGATCTCGGCAAGATAAAGTTTTGTTTTGGGCTCCAGGTTGAGCATCTCCGAGAAGGAATATTTGTGCATCTATCAAATTATACGAAAAGGTTATTGAGACGCTTTTATATGGACAAAGTGACTCCTTTGATTACTCCAATGGTAAATAGATCTCTCGATTTAGAGAAATATTCTTTTTGACCCTGTGAAGATAACGAGGAAGTACTCGGTCCTGAAGTACCTTATATGAGCGCTATCGGTGGGCTTTTATATCTTGCAAATTGTACAAGGCTTGATATTTCTTTTGCTACTAACATACTTGCAAGATATAGTTCTTCTCTTACTCGTAGGCATTGGAATGGAATAAAGCATATATTTCGTTACCTCCAAGGTACGGTTGACCTTGGGTTAATATATTTTAGAAAAACCGAGTTTGGTATGGTTGGTTTTGAAGATGCACGATACTTATCAGATCCTCATAAATCTCGATCGCAAACCGGCTATGTTTTTACAATCTGTGGAACCGCGATCTCTTGTCGTTCCCAGAAACAAACTCTGGTTGCGACTTCTTCGAACCATGTAGAAACTATTGCAATTCACGAAGCATGTCGAGAATGTGTGTGGCTCATGTCAATGAGTCAACACATACAAGAAGCAATTGCAATAGCTGACAAGAAAAAAAACCGACGAAAATATTTGAAGATAACTCAGCTTGTGTCGCCCAACTCAAAGAAGGTTATATCAAAAGCGAAAGAACAAAACACTTCCCTTCAATATTTCTCTAGTACATACGGGAGCTTGAGAAAAATAAAGAAGTGGACATCGAGTATGTACGGTCATGTGATAATCCTGCTGATATGTTCACAAAGGCTCTTCCTACTACAACATTCCAAAACACATTTATGCTACCGGAATGCAGTGTTTGAAGTGGTTTCAACTCAATCGGATTGAGCTTCATGAATCCTCTTCTTTTGTTCCGTTTGAAGTTGAATTAATAAAATTCAGTCTCTATTGGGATTCGTTTTGTTTGTCCCATTTTCTCCCAAATAAAGACTGATTGAAGACCGATCGTTTTGTTGATCGGTGTTAAAGGTGTCTCATCATCTTACATATTTATCCATCTCCTTCATCTTCTTGGTGAAACCTCTCTTGTTGTAGAGAGTAATATTGCGATTACCTTTCACCGTCAGTCTTAAGTGCGGCGGTGTACAATATCTTCGCTAGGTTTAAAGGCGAAGAGGGATCACACTTCTCTACCAGCTTGGCGAATCCTATGAATGAAGAAGGCAAGGCGACAAAGGTGAAGAGATCTTAGATCAGGTCAATATTAACAAGACATGGAGGTTAAACGACGGAGACCGGCGGAGACGTTTTGACGGCAGTCGTTCGAGAGTATTCTTTAGATTGCATGTCTCTCACACGTGGCAACTGAGGGTGAAGCACAAGGGAATAGTGTTTCTAGATCTTCCTCACGAAGACACATGTTTAGTCTTTTTCGTTTTGGGCCTTGGCCCAATGTTGTAATTTGTTGACCCAATCTTTTTAATGAAAATTATGATGACAAAAAAAAACCAAAGATGAGCTTCACCTCTTATCTCCAAGCGTGCCACCAAATGGTGGTCGGAGCAAAATCGCCGATGGATCGTCGCCGGAAAGCACTTGAGAGAGTAAATAAAGAGCTCTCAAGAGGAAAGTACGAAACTGCCCTCTCCCTCGTCAAGCAACTAAAGGGCAAACATGGCTGCCTCTCTGCCTTCGCCTCTGCGAAATTGGTCTCTCTTCTCTCCTTTCTCATCTTTCTCATGATTTCTAGTAACTCTCTTCTTCGATTTTTTAGCTTCCAAAGAAATCACCAGTATTGGATACATTGGATGGGTTGATCGATTCAGTCTCCAGAAGCTTTGAATCTGTTTCTGATGAAGCGGTAATCTTACTATTCGCTATCGAATTTTCAGTTCCTTTGGAGTCGTTTGTCTGAATCAAAACTGGGTTTTAATTTGCAGAACTCAGTAAGAAAATTTCAAGAGCACAAAGCTATAACTTCTCCCTCTGAAGAAGATTGGTTCGCTGTTGTTCAGGTGAAGATCTTGTTGTAAAATAAGTTATGTGATTAGCAGTTTGTTTCCAGTTTCTTTCTACTTCACATGTTTTTATTGCATAATAGGATCCATTGTGTAATGTATCTATCTATCTGTCTTGTGGATGTGTATGCAGCATGAATCAGGCCATTTTCTGGTTGGTTACTTGCTTGGAGTTCTTCCAAGACGCTATGAAATACCAAATTTGGAAGCTATAAGGGATAATGTAGCCAGTGTAACGGGGAGAGTTGAATTTGTGGGCTTCGAGTTCCTCAAACAAGTAATTTGTTTCTTTTTCTTTTTGCATAGGGAAAAGGTTAAAATGAATGCTCCAGCGACTATACATGTTATTACTGCAGGTTGGTGCTGAAAACCAATTTATGAAAGATGATGTGAATCTTTTGGTATGTTAACTAAACCCTCAAGCTGCAGTAAGACAGTTTCGGTAACTGGTCATTGGTGATTAATGGGTCTTTCCGTGGTTTATTTTGGAACTCACGAGCGGTTTTAAGTAGACTGGATTATTGACCATGTTGCGGGTCTACCGATCTCTTAAAAGAAATGCCTGTATATATATCATTGTGTATCTTCTTGATTAACTTGTTTTGACTTCTACCATGAAGGTTTCTCCAGGCAATATATCATCCAAGGTAAATTACCTGTGAATGATATATATATTTATATAGCTCGAACTGTTTCTGTAGTGAGTGGTTGGAACTGTAAATGCAGACACTGAACAACTTCTCATGTGTGATACTTGGTGGAATGGTAACAGAACACATGCTATTCGGATATTCGGAAGGTTTCTACTCCGATGTTGTCAAGGTTTTGTCTTACTCATATGCATAGAGATTAATTTATTGCAATCTTATGTTTTTTTTTTCAAATCTGATTTTGCAGTTGAACAGTGTTCTGCAATGGCGAGGGTTCACAGAAATGGAAAAGGCAGCTCATATCAGATGGGCTGCTTCCAACACTGTATCTTTGTTACATTCATACAATGAAGCAAGAGTTTCACTTGCAAAAGAAATGGCCAAAGCCAAACCGATTGGTGCTTGTATTGAAGCCATTGAATCTGCATTTTCTAGACATTATATGTGAACTAACTTTGTATTCTTCCTAATCAATGTATACGAATCACTTTCCTTTTAAGACACTGTATTCATTACCGGATCTGCAAAAATTTGTGATAGAGACCAGACTATTTAACCGGTGGTGGAAGTGAAGTAGAAAGAATCAGAACTGTGGATGCTTTTTTTTTTTGAAAAATAGTTAAACATGAGATTAATGACCGTGCAATGCAGAAAATACATCACTGATTGATGTCTGACGTAGTAAAACCCAAACGAAATAAATCTTAATTCTTTTTTTTTTTTTGCCTGATTTTCTTCAGATTTTTTTTTCCCGATGAATGGATAAAGTTACACGTGAATTACAATGAAAACAGTCCATGCAAATAGAGACCGCTGACAACAAATAATCCATTTACAAGCATTTACAGAAGCAGATGATAAACGTGTATTGATTTTGAATGTTTTCTTTAGGGTATTAAGACCCATCAGTGAGTAAGTTCCAGCGAAAGGGATTAATAAGTGAACCTCCTTTCTCCATTAAAGCTTGGCCACAGTTTAACTAAAATCAACCTGCAAATAGAATATCCATCAAAAAACGAATGATTATATTTATTAGAAAATAGAACAGAGATCAGATGGATTCTTACCTTCTTCGGAGAAAGCAAAAACACCACCAAGCATCCCGTCGTCGTCATCATCATCAACATCTATTTTTCTTTGATCAGATGTAGCATTCTTGTTCTCCGCTTCTTTAACAGTTTCTTTGAAAAACTGCTCAAAGTTTGGGGAGCCATCAATAGGTCCATCCTCACTTTCATCCGCTACATTCATGCTCAGATCAGAACGGTTAGAACTTACATTTGAAGCTCCGCTTGTCCCTCTGCTGTTTTCAATTGTTGTTTCAGCGGGCAGGGAGGCGTTCTTCAGCAACATATGAGCATCGTCTATAGTATAATCAGTTTCTTTCACAGCAGAAGAAATCGAAACCACTGGTTGTTTCAATGTTACAGTTCCGGTATGAGGATTTGGGTTTGGAGTTAGTGCAAAATGGGAGGAACAACTTCCTCTTCTTTCTTCATCCTCGGGGTAAGCTATACCTGCTAAGTTTAGTTATAGGGGTATGAGTAACGTTGAATTTCATCGAATAGGAAGTACATTTGGTTACCTTTAACTTGTCCAGGATCAGAAACAGAAGAACCTAATTCTCTTTCCAGTGGAAATCCTCTGCAAGCAAAAACAAGGCTAAAGATTACTGACAAACGCAATTCAAAAAAGATATGAGTTTAGCGAGCTTACCTGTTGCGGATACTGGAATACACACTATGAAAATTATTGAACACAGGCAGCAGATCCTTGCGCCTGATATCAATCTCATTTGCAGATACTTTCTCGATTTCCATCTCCCCATAATTCAAGCCAGCAGTGACCGGTCGAAACATTAAATAGAAAGATATCTGGATTTTAAGGGAATGTTAGCCAACATGACAAGATCATTATGTTTTCTTTATTGTAAGAAAACAGCAGACAAGTAAACAGAACCTCTGAGTTCTGCCAGATTGGTTTTCTTCCCGAGTTTAATAGAACCTCAGCATTGGCAACATAAACGTGGTGTTTCTCGAGAGGCTTTGCTAGATCAGAAGTATTAACGCTGTCCTCTGCAACTTTCCGTCCACCACCGAAAATAAGCCCGCGTATATTCTCTTCTCTCTCTGGCCAATCCATTCTCCGGCAGACATCCCAACACTGAACGGGTTCGACTTTCACTCTTAATTCTTCTTCAGCTGCTGCTCCTATTCGCGAACTGCTCTCAGCATGGTCTCCTCCTCCTCCAAAAGATGGCAGGAGTTTGTATTGAACTACATGACCCGATGGAGTGTAAACCAGTAAATAGTCTAACGCAGGAACTAACGACTGCGGCTCCGATGGGATTGCCTGATGGAAAACAGCAGCCAGACAGCCAGAAGGGAAGGACGGCTTTCCTACAACTGAATTTGCAGCATGGAAGAAATTGTTGCATTTGATTCGGCTAACCACAGAAAGAGTTACCGATGCTGGTGGTGGAAACGTAAAAGGGGTGGTGCTAAAGGATGGACTCGACCACCAAGGCAGGGACAATGTTGGAGCAAGCGTTGGTCCATCCGCATGAGAACACCGTATTTCAACAACATTTTCTCCGCCAAACGGGGACAAAACATAGATATGGCAAGTACCCTTAGATGACACAACTGCAATCCACTGGCTGTAGCTACTAAAGCAAACATCTTGTATTACCTGTGGGAGTACAACAGACAACAGCATTCACAGTGGGAAAAAATGTCAAAACGAAACATTGCTACAAGAGAAGGGAACATACAGCTGATGTCATGCCACGATGTAGTTTGTAAAGAGGCACATGGGAAGAGCTCCAATCATAGCTTTGTCCATTCTTTGAAGGAGATGGCATAATTCGGAAGACGTTAATATTGTTACCGTGGATCGAGGCCGTCACTAATAGAGTGCCACTTGGGTCGAAGCAGAGTGCCGATATTGGACTGGTGTGAGCCCTGAATTGTGCTATAATAGCTCGGGATTCAAAATCCTTGACAATAACCTGATCGACATGATAAGAGAGACAACACGTTACAACATAATTCACTAGCGATACTCAATATAAATGGTCAAAATAATCAGGATTAGATGAGGAGACTAACCGTTCCAGCAATATCTGACTCTGCAGAAGATGAGCCCCGGCCAACTTTCCGGCCAGGACTGGACGAAAGAGATGTACCAGGAACGTCATGCTTTAGATCTTGGCAGTATTTAGATATAGTCTTGTAACCCTTGTCACCCAAATTGAGTAAACCCGCTGCCAGATGCTTACTAGATTCCATGGCGTATCTGGCCACTAGATTACCACCGCTGGGCGAAGTAGATGGACTGACTCCAGGAGGAGTAACATTCTGAGGGCTCAGGCGACCTATACTAGACGACAAAGGATTACTGGAAGCATAAGCTAACCATCTAGGTCCGACAGCCATTGGCCCATATCCGACATTAACCCCAAGCTGAGGAAGTGGATATGAGAGGACACTAAACTTGTTTTCAAGAGTTAGCGCATCAAAACAATATATCTGCATTAAATGAAATGAATTAATATATAAGCTCTGTGCCTAGCAAACCATCATATAAAAAAGAGAGCTGACCTGTGAACCGAGGCCAACAGCTACAATCCGGGGACTGCATCTGACCATATAGACAGTAGAACGGAATCTCAAAACATGAACATAATTGTGAGATCTAAGTGAATAGAACCGGACAGCCGTGGGAGATAGGGCAAGAGGATCATCATAACCATTCCTAACAGATCCATCTCTGCCAGTGACAATAGGACCTGAGCCCTTGGCTTCATCAGCAACTGCTAAAAGCATTGGATGCGATGATTTAAATCCTTCGATTCCTTCACAAGTGGCAGGCAAAGGCTGCATCTGTAGAAACGTAACCGGATCATCCCGCCTCGAAACAAGTTCGCTGACATCACTTGCATCATCGATATCAAGGACATGAAACCCGTTGGCATAACCTAGTAAAAGAACTCTCTTGGAAGAAGATTCACTTGTATGTAATCTATCAAAGGAAGACCACAACACCTGCTTGATCAAAGATATCCCATCAAATCCAACTTGAATCTCAATGGCATGATCATTCTAGTACAAGTCAAACCTATCTAATTTATTAAAAATAAATTTAGGAATGAAGCAGACTTCAATTGAAATACCCAAAATCGAAATCAAAACCTGATCCTTAAGCTCGTGGGAATCGGGGGAGAGAGAAGCAGCGACGGAAGCGCTAGCTGAGCGGACGCCGGAGGAAGCGGTTCTGATACAGGTAGATATGAATTTAAGGGAATTAGGCAAAAACCCATTGGTACCGTTCCTCGCCTGATGATTATCTCCGTTGTTGATATTGACCTTGCTGCTGCTGCTCTTCATATTAATAAATAATATCCCTTTGAAAGAGATTTCCGTTCACCGGAGAGGATAAAGCGATCGGGAAAAGAGCATAAACCGTCGGCAAGGAATGGGATAATAATAATAAAGACAGATCTTTCAATTCCTGAAACACTGAAGCTACACCATTTTTTCTGAGTCGAGTTAGCGGTGTAGTTTGGATTATTATTTTTTGGGTTGCTTTTGACCTTGTTCACGGGGAAGAACACGAAGAAGACGAGACGAAGAAGATGAAGTAGCAGCAGAAGAAACGGTTCTTTTCTTTTTCTTTTTGTTTTGTTCTGAGCCTTAGTTTTTGGTTTTTATTTTTATTGTAATATTTATTAAGAGCGTCGCTGTCAGACGGAAAAGAAAAAAAAAAAGATAGTTACTGTCGTGCCGTGTGAAGGGTGTTAGATTTCTGGAGAAGCAAACAGTTGAGCAATTTTCGTAATAATTTGTTTTTCACGCATATCGTTGTGGGCCTAAGCCCATCGGAGATGAGCAATTTAGTTCTCAATCGCCAACTTTTTTTTACCAAATACTCAATCGCTTATTTTTTTAACCACAAGAACTTCTATTAGATTATATTGTAAACTCAGAATACAATAAATGAATCAACCAAACCAGAGGTAACAAAAATGCATTAGATAAGTGATCATGTTGAAGTGCCTTCTTTGCAAGAGCATCAGTAGCTTGATCCCGTTCTCGATTAACATAATTTAATAACTGTTTTTGAGAAGGTTCATCCAATGCCTTAAATCAAAAAGAAGATAACTCAAATCAATATGGTCGAGAACTTTGTTAATGGTATTACATAACTCTTGTTTATCTCCTTCAAACCAAAATTTTCTCCATCCCCTAATCCAAACTTGTTGCATCGCATATAGAAAACTACTTGTTTCCCCTTCCAGAGGAGAGTGAATCCCTTGAATCTTCGAATTACCTGAATTAAGATGTTTTCCTTGATTATTACGTACAATCCAACCAATACGACATAACTCACTTCCTGGCTTAAAACTACAGTCAAAGTTGCATTTAATCCATTCATAGGGCGGTGGTTCCTAGGCAGAAGACTTAAGGATTTTTGGTGGTCTTCTAGTATTTTGATTTTGGACGTTCTTGAACCATTCCATGTTTGCCTCAATCGCACGCCTAATATCTTCACTTGTATGCACACTTCTTTTAACAAAGATGAACTTATTCCTCGATTTCCAATTAAACCATACGATCCAAAATAGTAGATGTCGATCAACATCATTCTCCAGTAAAAATTTTGAAACTGGAAATAGAGCTGAAATGTTATCTTCCAAATGTACCGAAATTGATGTGTAGGAAGCATCTCCAAATGGCTGAAGCATGAGGACAAAGAAACAAAACATGATTAATAGTCTCTTCATAGACACAACATCTCTGGCAGATTGGATTTATCGTAACCCCTCTAGATGAAAGTTGAGTGTAAGTAGCCAAGGCACCTGAGAAAATTCTCCACAAGAAGTGCTTAATCTTAGGTAATATACTGAGGTCCAAGATTTCGTTTTTAATCTCCAACGAACCTGCTGGTCGAATGATAGCATCTGCTTCATGATAGTGATGAGTAACTGCCCAATAACCTGATTTTACTGTATATCCCATATCTTTAGTGAAAGGCCAAACTAGCATATCCTCCTTGGCATATCGAGATAACTTAATATTGGACAGCAAAGCGACATCTTGAGGATGGAGATGCTGCTCCAACATTGACATATTCCATTTATTAGTTTCATGCAATATAAAATTATTTACCATCATGGTAGAAATTTGATTACTCTGAATCACTCTTCTAGGTGGGATCACAGGTAACCACTGATCTGGCCACAAATTTGTGTTTTTTCCATCACCGATTGTAACACGTAAACCTTTTTGAAGTAAGTCTCTGCCTACTTGCATTGACTTACAACCATAAGAGGCTTGTTTTGTTTTTGTTGACTGTAAAATGTCAACGAATGGAAGTATCTACCCTTGTATAGTTTGCTGATCAATAAGTTCGGGGTCTGCCATATTCTCCAGACTTGCTTAGCTAACAATGACTTATTGAAACTATACAAATCTCTAAAACCCATTCCACCTTCCTTATCAGATGACATAATCTCTTCTAAGATATATAAGAAATCTTCCTTTTCTCTTCTCCTTTTTCTCACCGAAACTCAGAAATAATTGAGTTGATTTCATCACAAGTTGTTTTCGGGATCAAAAAACAACTCATAAAGAACATAGAATCGATTTGATTAACACATATTTGCCTGCTTGAGTGAGAAATTTATTATATTATTTAGATGTATGAACCTTAATCTGATTGACCATTCCTTCGAAATCATGTACTTTACTTCTGCCAAATTGTTTCGGAAGGCCTAGATACTTTCCCCCTCCACCAGGAGTATGGATTTTCATGATATTCTCAATTCTATTTCGAAGATGAGCTTTAATTTTTATACCAAACACAATGGAAGGTTTCATTAAGTTAACCTTTTGACCTAAAGCATTTTCATAAATGTCGAGGATCATTGCCATGCATCTTGCATTAACTTTGTTTGCTCGACAGAATAATAAAGTCATCGGCAAATAATAGGTCTGTGATCCTAGGACAATGTTGGGATTACTTCCTACCCTGAAATTGGTTAAGTCGTTGCGCTTGGTCCAACATCAGACTCAAAGCCTCTACGCATAGGAGGGATAGATATGGAGATAGGGTGTCACCTTGTCTAATACCCCCTTGAGGGTTTGATCACACCATAGGGAGTTCCATTTATTAGAACAGAATAAGTCACAGAAGTTACACATGACATCATCAAATGGATCCAAGCTGGATGAAATCCAAGTTTCTGCATTATATTTTTAAGGAAACTCCACTCCACCCGATCATAAGCTTTACTTATATTGGTTTTGATAGCCATATATTTTTCTGAGCAATCCTTCTTTGACTTCAGAGCACTCATCAATTCATGAGCAACTAGAATATTGTCAGAAATTTGTCTTTCGGAAACAAACGCAGCCTGAGATATAGAAATAATACCACTTAAGCATCCTTGGAGTCTTAGGCCGAGAACTTTGGAGATCAATTTATAAGCCACTGTATAAAGGCTTATAGGGCGGTTATCATTCATACTCTCTGCCCTATGGAAATTTAGGGATCAAACAAATATTTGTATGATTAATTTTCTTTTCCATCTCCCATGTTTCAAAAAAAATCCTGACCATCTGACAAACATCAGGTCTAATCGATTCCCAAAACTGTTGGTAAAAGGCAGCAGTAAAACCGTCAGGTCTAGGAGCTCTATCAGATCCTATTAAGTCTGAAGCTGATTTGATTTCCAAGTCTGTTACTGGAGCTATTAGTCGATCATTCATTTCATGTGTCACCCTTTGTTGAATATCAGATAAACAGTCATCCAGAGAAATAACATGAGTTGATGAAAACATATCACTGAAATAACCCTCAGCAACTTTGGCCATTGTTATCTTGCGATTGAATAACTCCCTGTAAATCTCTGATTCCTTTGATTTTGTTCTTAGCTTTCTTCATTTTGGTGAGACCATGGTAGAACCGAGTGTTTCTATCACCTAAATTAAGCCACATGTTCCTACTTTTTAGCTTCCAATATTCTTCTTCATCCCGATAAGCTTTAATAAGATTACCACAAAGCTCTTGGATGTATTCAGAGGACACACTGATATCCCTTATTGCTAGATCCAACAGTCTCCTATTCTCACTTATACGAACTGCTGAGTTCGTTTGATGCATTCGTTTCCACCCGATAATTTCTCCTTGGCAATGAATCAGTTTTTGGTTCCAGCCTCTAATAAATTCTGTTTGCTCCTAAGCATTTGTCACTGTTTCCACAAAGTTCTGACCATCAGCTAGGCCCTTATCATAACAGAAAAAAACTTTTCTTTGCCGATGTCTATAGTCAATGTATATTATCATTAGCCTGTGATCAGATTCAACAATCTCTAAATATTCATTATTGGACACCGAAACTAATTTAGCCATGCTTGATTAACCATAACTTTATCCTGACAACACTCTATCACTTCTTTCCTACTATACCAACCTAACTAAAGGGATTTCCCGAACACTGTAAATCATGCATATCACATATCTGCAGCATAGTATTAAAATTCTGAAAACTTGAGATAGCTCTAACTCTACCCCCCACGCTTTTATTCAGGTTTAGTCATCTCATTACAATCACCACACAACATCCAAGGACCAGTTCTAGATGTAGCAAGGCGCTGAGTTCTTTCCCAAAGAAGATGATGATACTTAGGAATATGATGCCCATATACACAATACAAGTAGAACTGAAAAGATTGATATTCCACATGCAAATCCACAAGTCTTTCATCACTAGAAATACAAGAAACAGAAACAAATGACTTCCATAAAACAGCAAGGCTACCACTATAGCCTAACGGTGGTACAAGGATCATTTGATCAAAACCAAGATAAACCCCAATATCTCTGACATAGTTATTATCTTGCTTGGTTTCAATCAGGAACAATAAGTCTAGATGATACAACTTTTGCATCTCCTTTAGATGTCGAACTTTCAAGCATTGTCCCAGACCTCGACAGTTCCACACCTCCACTCTCATGATACATATGGTGCTACCGTGCCCATCGTGCCTCTGTTGATTCTTGTAGTGCTTTCATTTCCCTCATCCTGACCATAGTCTTCCTGAAGCTTCCTAAGTGCAAACTCTGAAGAGAACCTTAGCTTCCCCATAGGAAACTTATCCACCGTACCAGTTTCAATACGAGGACATTTCCCCAAACACGTGTCTGATGGAAGATGGACTTGGTCAATCATCTTTCTCGCTGCATCTGTTAACGGGACAAGCCCATACTGACTCTGGTTCACAACCAGAAATGAACCATACTGACTCACACTGAATTCTGAAGATGTATGTTCCTCCATTTCTAATATGAGATGATCACTATCCTCATCAGAGTCTTCATTCACAGTCGTTTTACTTGAACTAGATTTAGCCACATTGGAGCCTTTCCCTTCCAATAAAACGTCAATGGAACCAGAAGTCCTTTGAGTTCTTTTTTCGCCCAGCCTTTTTTCATAATCAGTACGAACTACCTCCATTGGAGCCTCAGACCAGAATTGTTGCAAAGCAGCTACATGAGAGCCCCGATTGATTACATTAGTATGTGATTGATTCATCATCTCCAGATCCTCTCCTTGTCCTATCCCATCCAGATTAGCGTCCTCATGTGCCTGCTCCTCATCTTCACGCAGATTCTCATCATGGATGTCATCATCCTCGTTATCATTTACCAGATGTTTCTCATCCTCCTCTGGGTTACAATAATCAGAATCATGAGTGATCATACCACAATGTTCACAAAAACCTCATAACCACTCATAACTAAACCTAAGCAGCGTATTAATTCCCGGGGAGAATTGAAAGTTTCTCTGAAACTTAAGAGGATTCACCACATTCCAGTTTAGCCTAACACGAACAAACTCCACTCTATCATTTATCTCAGGGTTGAAATCAACCGACATAACTTCTCCCATACGGTCACCAATATTACGAATCACCGGTTTAGTAAGGTAGTCCAAGGGGATGCCACGAATTTGAACCCAAAACATAATTCGTTGGAGGTCTGAATCATCCATTCCAGTGGTCCAACGAGACATGATTAGCTTCCTATCATTGAACACCCAAGGACCCCTATTGAGAACCAATGTAAGTAAATCCTCCGTAGGAAACACAAACTGAAACTTCCTTCTATCAACATTCCGATTAGAAGTTAGCCAAGAAAGACCACACAAACGAGGCAAAGATGTCATGAGTGCTCTGATATTCTGCTTCTTCTGAATGGAAGGTTTTCCCATCAAGGAGAACTGATTCGCCCTAAGAGCCTCATTGCAAGCATCCAGGGAAAGTGAAACCGGAGCATCATCAATCCCTAAATTCAAATCTTGAATTTCCCTTCTCAGATTATCTGCCATGATAGCAAGTGAAAAATCAAAATGAAATATGTATAAGATTTGGATAGGAAGTTTGAGGATCATAAGAAGTGATCGTTAGAATATATAGACCCCCAACTTCTTTTAGAAATTGCTTCATCGTAGTAGGCAAAACCCCCAACTACGGAGATAGAGGTGTCTTGGGCAAAGTAGTGAATATACCACCCCACTTCCGAATCAAAATCAAGAAAAATAGATCTGATATCATTGTAGATGAACCAGAAAGAGAGAAGAAAACATAACTGTAAAATCGCCTTATCAATCACCTTAACAACCGTCATTGTCGTACTTGTTTTCTCAATCACCTTTTCTAATTCACCAAACTCGAGACCTTCCCTACTTTATTATCAACGCACGGATTTTGTCTGATGTTTTAATTTTATAAGAATACAAATTTAATAAACTCTTTCTATTATAGTTTTAAAATTATTTTTATATATGTTGAGTGAGATTTATTTTAGAATTAACAACTTGCTTTTTTACATACGTTCCAATTAATATATATATTTTAATAATTATGGCGCATAAGGGAATTGTTATCAAAATTTTATAAACATGACACACAAATTAATGTGCATGTTGAAAATTATATTTCTGAATCTTAATTATGTGAATAAATGTTTATAAGAAAACATATTTTTTTAACTATAATTTGTGAAAAGAAAATTATAGTTCTCTGATGATTTCTGTTTTGTCATCAATTTAGGAACAAATTATATGAAGACTCTGCAAACCAAAAAGGTAACTCTACATCCATATGAACAACGAAAGACGATTGCTTCCTGGCACTACGCGCCAGACTGTCCGCCTTGGTATTCAACGTTCGGGGGATATGAATAATCTCCGATTGAATAAAAACTTCCTTGAACGATCTTGATGTCTTCCAAATAGTTCGCAAAGGCTGGCCATTCCTCTGGTGTAGAAACCATTGTCACCAATTGAATACAATTTGTCGCAAAAGTAACATCGTATTGATGTAAGTTCCTTATACTTTCCATTGCACATATAAGGGCTTCAATCTCCAAATGTAATGGCGAAAGGCTTGCTCTGGTATTCCTCACACCCATTAGTCCCTCGAATCCTTGATGGGTACTATACCAGCCATGTCCCGAGAAATTTTCCTTATCTTTTCCCTGACCCGTCGGTAAAACACCAGCGCCCTGGAATCGAAGGTAAGCTAATATCTCCAGTTTCTCTCAAAACAGGAGTACCATTTGTGAGTGAGGTATGCTCCTCCATCCAAAGTAAAGATTCAGTCTCTACTAACTTCAGTGTATCTCTAGGATCCACATCAATATTTATTAACACTTTATTATTTTGACCCTTCCAGATATATAATAAAATCCATGCAAATTGATGGTCATCCGTATGCGGGGCCACCCTCCAATATAGATAATCTATATTTGTAAACAACTTTTGAGAAGGAAAAAATGTATTGATTTGATGGGATCTTTGAGAGGACCCAAACTTAAACTGCCAGAGGACATTAAAAACACACACACATGATTAATTGATTCCTCACTAACTCCACCTCTCGCACACTGAACATCCCGTGCATACCCCTGTTCCGATAACAAGACATGACATGGTTTGGTAGAGCAGTGATTACCGACTTAATCACTACCTCCTTTCCTCCCTCAGAAAACAAAATTAAACGTCCAACCATTAACTCTCTTGTTTAGCCGTTCCTGCACAAAACAAAATATTTGGGTCTTTGATCCGCCCAATTTTTCTTATAGACCCTAATATGAACCCATTCCTCCTATGGTTTTGGATGCCTAATATGTCCAGAAGCTCCTCCCGCACTCATTCCTAAATTTTAAAACCAAATTGAATTGAAGACTTCTGGAAATTCATCATTTTCCCGGATTGATGTGACCCTGAACAGCTCAACGATCAAGCCATCCAAAAAGGGGCATTCACAAAGGGGCCATCCACAAAAGGCCATTCTTTCCAGCCGGTACAACCAACAAGCAAGGCGATATTGGCGATCCGATGGTGTAAACTTTGCTTCGAATGGTTCCTAAGGTTTATAAGCTCACTTGGACCAACTATGGACACTTCAATCGTCCAAGGAGTCATGAGGAAGAGATCAGTCGAGCTAGATCAAGCATGAAACGAGCTTGTTTGAAAGATGGTCGATATTTCATGATTTTGGACCCATTCATTTACAAAGGGCCCATTCATCTACAAAGAGCCATTCATCACTAAGTCTTTCTTTGGGTTCTACTGAATCAAGCCATCTATTATCAGTCTTAAGTCATATTCATAGGCCAGACCACTAAATATAACCAGAGAATACTTCTTGGATGAATGGGCTTGTTTTTGGCTACTTTTGGCCCGAAATGAAGTTTATAAGGTTTCTAACTTTGGTGAAGAAACAAGCATGCTTTCTTTTGATAATTTTTGACCAAGTAGAGTGAGGGGAGTGCCATCTGAGGTTCAAGACATGTGAATGCCAAGAGTCAGTCCCATTTTTCAGTCAAAAGACATTACTGAGTCAAGTCTTTGCTTTATGAGTTTTATGTCTTGTTTTTAGCTTTGTTTTCTTAGTCTTTCCAACTTCCGTTTCGAGTTTATCTGTCTGTAAACTCTTATAAAAAGGCCTAAGTTGCCAATGAATAAAACATACTTGTTTGAGATTAAAAGCTTGTGTTTAGAGAGTGATTCTCGTTTGTTCCTTGTCAACGTTTCGATTTTTGGTGGATTCCGAGATCAAACCGGTTTATCAAGATATTCTTCATCATATCTTGTGGTGCCATTCAAACATCTGAAGATCAGGGAGGCGTCCTAGGTTAGGCTCTGGGTGTTGGGTTTAATATACTTAAGGTTCAAGCCACACGTCTCTCTAATCCAAAGCTCCACCGCCTTGTTTCCTCGAAGATCGTCCTAACTGTAGAATTGTGTGTTGGGTTTCATATACCCAGGGTGCTTTCTCCACGACCTTCTAAGAGAAAATGATTATCCATACCATTCTCAAGTGATTTCAGGGACTGCACCTTGCCTAAGGTTGCATCACGGATACTGCCTCATATTCTTTTACGATTACGAGAATAGTACGACATTCCGCCTTCTGCGCCTTGCAGAAAAATAAACTACCATCTGCAAAAAGCAAATGTGATACCCATGGAAAAGCCCTGGCCACCCTCAAACATGTCAATTGTTTATGCCTTTCTGCCTTTTTATATTCGCAATGAGCGCCTCCATACACATAAAGTATGGAGAGCGAGGATCCCCCTGTCGTAACCCTCTTTGCGGAATAATATTCCCTCATGGATGTCCATTAAAAAGTACCTTGCATTGCACCGAGGAGATACACTCCATCATCAGCTTAACCCATGGGGGGTTAAACCCCATCTTGGTAAGTAAAGCATCAATAAAATTCCACTCTACCATGTCATACACCTTGCTCATATCCGTTTTGACTGCCATAACCTTGGTCTGGCATGATTTATTGCCCCTTAAACCATGGAACATTTCTTGAGAAATAAGGATGTTATCCGATATTAACCTCCCTGGGAAAAAAGCCGATTGTGTTTTTGAAATGAGATTTGGAAGGGAAACTTTTAGCTGTTAGAAAATAACCTTCAATATTATTTTATAACCCACATTACAAAGACTAATCAGACGCATCTTCGTCATTCTTGTCGGCCTTTCCGTCTTTGGGATTAAGAAAATATTTTTAATGTTTAACATTGTGTCTAAAGTCCCGGTTCATAAGAAGTTATTAACTATTTCGAGGAGATCCTTCTTTATAACATGCCAAGAGTGTTGATAAAAAGCGCTGTCATTCCATCCAGTCCAGGAGCTTTCTCTAGGCGCATCATAAACAATGCCTTCCGCACCTCCTCCTCCATTGTCAACCTAATCAGTCTCTGGTTCATTTGATGAGAAATAGGTGGTTGAATATCCTCCAGAAAACTCTCAAACTCAGAAGCTGAAGTAGTACCAAATAGATCATCAAAATAATCAACTACCACTTTTCCCACTCCTTTTTTTCTCTATTTATCCATTTTCCATGCTCATCGTGTAATCCCACAATCCTATTTCTGGCTCGGTGTTGTTTTTTCAATGCATGGTAGAACTTCTTATTAAGGTCCCTGGCTGTATTCCACATATTCCTTCTCTTTTGTTGCCAATAGTCCTCCTCATCTTTATACGCTTGATGTAGTTTTCGAGTACCTCAATTATTTCCTATTGAGTCCCTACTATTATCTGATTGTACTTCTTCCAAAGCTTTTTGGAGGTCGCTTATTTTTTCATTTCAATAAGGGCAGTTTTTCTTTCACCATTTAGAAATATCATGGCGACAACTACTAATCTTCGTAACAAAATCCCCTCAACCATATCCACTCTGCATCTCCTAGCCCTTACCGATATATTCCATAAAAATGTCATGTCAAATCCATTGTTTATCAAACTGAAACTGTCCCCATCTTCTGGGAACATTGTCCTCCAGAAAAGCCACTACTAGTCTGTGATCATAACTGACCATCCTCATATATTTTGTGTACGAACATGGAAATAACGAATGCCACTCCTCATTCGCTAATGCGCGATCTAGGGGACAACAAACCATTACTGTACCTCTTCGTCCTTGTCAAGAAATTTGGTTCCCTCTGGCCAGAAATTCCAGTAGTCCCGTATTCCTAATCATATTGTTAAAAGATAGGAAAGATCCTGCACTCCGTAGAGAACCTCCCTCTATTTCATGATTTCTAGTGTTCTCATTTAGATCTCTGATAAGAAACCATGGCTCCAGTCTCGATAAGTCGTATCTCGTCAATCTCTCCCAGACTTGACCCCTCAATTTTTTAACAGGGTACCTATATACAAAAGTTAAGAAAACTTGTTTCCCAAATATTACCGTTTCCACATCTATCATTCGATTACTTTTGTATAATATTTTGACCTGATAATCATTATTATAAAATAAAGACAACCCACCACTCTTCCCAATTAGATCCACAGTGACTAGGTTATCAAACCCAAGATGTGCCTGGAAATTCTTGTACAAAAGTGAACTCCTGATTTGTTTCTGCCAAAAACAAGAAGTTTGGTTTGTTTTTATGCCATATCTCATGGAGGTAACTTATGGTCTATTTTCTGGTGATAAATCCTAAAACAAGTAAATAAAATAAATTATTTTAGGATATATTATACAAATACGAAGAAGACACAATATTGGATGTAACTAAGAAATTCTTCCAATTTAATTTTAAATATACGACATTCACACAACCGAGCAAAACCCCCACGCCGGAGTTCGTCTACGAGTTGTAAGTTTTATTAATTTTATGTTTATTTTTTATTTTTCTTAATTTTTATTGTCTTATATAAAAATTATAAACTTACATTTTATATGCTTTGTAGGCTAAGAAGACCGGAGTGATGCCATCTTTGTCTGATATATTCAAGATCACTCACCAGAAAGCGAGCGGGGCTTTTGTAGATCCACGGTCGGAGAAGCTCTTTCACGACATGGATGCTCGGGTTGAAGAGCGTGAGAGCAGCTAACCCAGCAGTCTACTGATGGACAACCCGTCAAATTTTCTACACATGAGGTGGACAAGATCTTCGAAGAGGTAAATTTTAGAAATATTTTTATTTAAATTTAAATTTTATAATTTTAAGTAATTCTAATTTTATAAATATTTGTTTTAAAAGGTAGCTCCATGAAAAAGGGGTGGAAAATGGGAATAGGATCCGTCAATGACGTCCCAAAGGCGACTTCGTTTTACTCGTCGAGCCAGGATGAGGAGAATACTCGGTTGAAGGCTCAGGTGGACGACCAACATGTTCGTTTGCAGTCTCTGGAGGATCTTCTCGACGTTATGGCGGTTGGAAACCCTGTTATACAAAGAGCGTTGGAGGAGAGACGTTGGAACCTCAGCGGACAAGCGCCTCATGTAGATGAGCCTCGAGATGCTACGGAAGGGAACGAGACCTCCAACAACTACTTTGACAATGTCAAGCTCTAGCTTTTTTTTGTTTTAAATATTTTCATATTGTATTATAAATTTAAATATTATTTTATAACTTTGATATATTCAGTTTTTTATATTTAAAATTATTTTAATTTTGAATATTTTAATATAATATAATTTTATAATTTTATTAATATATTTTGTTTTAAAATTTACATTTAAAATACTCTTAAATTTTACAAGAAATTCACTAGTAGGAACTTGTAAAGTCCTCGTAAAATTTACAAGGACTTCACATGGAATTCCTTGTTCATTCTTCGTAATACATTACGACGATTTAACAAGTTATGACATGTAAATTCACCGTAAATAATACAAGTATTTAGGGGGTATTTTTAATAGGAAATGTTATAAGGCTTTTACGAGGTCCCTTTACTAGGAAAGTACGACAAATATTTCCCTTTTCGATTACGACGAAATGATTCGTTGTAAACGTTACAACAACATTACAACGAATCGTGCATTATGACGAGCGTTTTACAACGAATCACGATTCCTACTTATTTTGTCGTAATGGGGACATTATGACAAATTAACTAAGAAATATGTCCACGTAATAGGGCCGTTTTCTTGTAGTGATTAATAAATTTATCCGTTAAATATTTTATTAATTCACTATTTTGATGATATATTTTCATAATAACAGTTAATTAAAATGAATAGAAAAAATATTATATGGTAAAAACAAAAATTTAATAAGATGAGGAGAAGCTTGATGTGTTTTTGACCAAACACATAAGGATCACTTACAGTGAAAATAATAATAAGGGAGTTTTTCAAATATTACTCAAAATTTGGAGTCAACCACAATATTAACCCATACTTTTTTTTGAAATTTTCATTTGCCATATTCACCATAAAAGTTCAAGTTATTGACGAAAATTTCATTATTATTTTTTTTCTGAAAATGAGTGTTTTACTCTATCATCCTCATTTTTATCTAACATTTAGAATTTTGCCATTGTCATAAATACACCAATTACCATGAACAACCAATTTGAAGCTATTAATGCATCAAAAATCGATTTTTACTCTTCCTATCGCATTTCTTATCCACACAAACCACATCTCTTTTAATTTTTCTATAAAATCATCAAAAACAAAACAGATTTTGATTCCAAACTTTGTAAGGTTCATAGAGACATTGAAGCTCATGATTCTTGGTCATTAACGAGTGGGTTACTTTTGTGGTGAATTTATGTGTGCTTGTAAAAGCTAAACATGAATCTCACTGGATCTAAAAATGATATTTGATGTTTTCAGATCTGTTTTGTGAAGAAGAACTCTCTATAAATCTTCTCGTCAATGCATATGTTAGTTTTGTAATTGAGTTTTTGTGTGTTTGTAACAAGTTAGTTTTGCAATTGACCGATGTTTATCAGAAATTAGACTTTTATAGGAGACTTCCCAAGAAGTCTTTTTACAGTTACATGAAGTCTTCCCAGTGTCGCAAGAAGTCTACGTATGTTAGTTTTGCAATTAAAAATATTTAGTAAAACATTTCATATTAGTGAGAAGTCTTCTCGGATTTTATTCATGGCTTTAGGTCAAACAATTGGTTACGATTTCTAGAGAATTCATAACTAAAAATTCAAATATGGTCAATTGTAAAAGTAACCAACGCAGACTTCTTGCGACAATGATAGGACTTCATGTGATCGTAAGAAGACTCATATAGAAATCTTCTCCAAGAATACTTCTCTTGAAGTCTTCTTATTTGGTATTTTCGAGAGTTTTCAAATACAAAAGTAAGCTAATGTTTAAAAATGAAGACTTCTCAAGATGTCTGCTGTGGAGTAAACTTTTCTTTTCTCGGTTTAAGAAAAAAATCATTTTATCTACAATTAAAATGACTTCTTAATATTTTCTTGTTAATTCTTGTATATTAGTCAATATTGGGCTTCTGGATGAAATTCATGATAGTTTTGAGGTTACAAATATTCATGTTTACTAATGCTACTAGCTAATGTAATGTGTGTTTTGACACATTTTATATATTCTTTCCAAAATGTTTTAAAGTCTTTACCGAGTCCTTCTAGTCATTTTCGAGTCATTTCAGGTATGGAGTAGGTCCGGAGGCTCTTGGAGAGACTGATGTAGAGAATTATGAAAATTGGAGTTTTTATGCGGAGCAGCTGGCCTAAGCAGCCTGATGGGTGATCCTAAACAGAGCAGCCTCTCAACTGCTTGCAATATTTAAAGAAACTACTAGGATCTTTCGGGATATGCCCTAGTTTCCCTATATTTTCTCTTGAGCCGACGGCACCTCCATATATATACCTCCTCTATCTCTCTTTATTTTTATATTAGTTTTTACGCAAGAAACCAGACCTAGAGATTTGTACTTGGCATTTTTGCTACTTGTAAGGGAGAATGGTCTACTCTCTCTCTCTCTCTCTCTCTCTCTCTCTCTCTCTCTCTCTCTCTCTCTCTCTCTCTCTCTCTCTCTCTCTCTCTCTCTCTCTCTCTCTCTCTCTCTCTCTCTCTCTCTCTCTCTCTCTCTCTCTCTCTCTCTCTCTCTCTCTCGAACCCTATTTCTTTTTCATTACTGTCTTATATCATGTTTCATGCAATCTTTATCTCTATGTTTTCTTGTTTTACGGCTGAGTAGTTGGCTTAGTTAACCTAGGGTGCTAGGGTGTTAGATTGTGAGATAAACATAAACAAGTAATAACTTGAATTGTCTTTATTCATAACTGAATCTAAATCTTTCATTGAACTAATCACTTAATGTTAGATGTTATGGTAATTTATTCGTTAACCGTGTAATATGTTGCTTGACATGTTGTGAAAAAGCATTGCATCCCTAATATGCAAAATTAGATATTATGGTGTTATGTGAATTGATCAGACTGACTCTCAAATGTTCATCATCACGCCTTGAACCAAGCGAGAGCTTCGGCTTTGAGGCTGATCTATGAAAAGAGAGACTTTACGAGAGTAGGTCAATCTAGTTACGTGTTCCGATTTCTATACTAGTGCTTAAATCAAACTTAAATAATTGTTTGGCTCATACCTGTTTAACATCCGATTAGATCATCCTAGGTTAGTTTCTAATCAATTCGAAAACCTAAACCAATATGTCACTTGTTCTTTGCGATTTCTTAGTTAAAAAGTTAAAAAAAAATCATTTCATTGTTTTAACTTGATATTGATCCCATAAAAGATAAAGTTTAAACTGCTCCTCTTGAATTGAATCCAAAATATTACAACTATTGTTAACTTGACAGTAGCAAAGAACCAGTTTTTAATGTATCAAGTTTTGACACCGTTGCGGTGGAGACAAGCTTTTTACTTTTAATTTTGGTTTTATATTTAGTTTAAGACCTACAACTTGCTTTACCGTTTTTGCTGCAGCTAATGCTCCAGGTGAATGACAAGTAGACATACTCGGAGAAACGCACTAGGAGATTTTTTTACTATTATCAACCATGAGCTAGTGATATAGCCTATTTATTACCAGTTTTTGGCCAAGTTATAGGATCTATATAGGTTCTATTATGTGTGTCTAGACTATGTTTTAAGGTCTTTACAGGTGCATGTACGTTTTTAAGATATATGGAGATACTTGGAGGTTTTGGAACCTTTAGAGGAGAAGAATCCGTAGCTGGTCATGAAGAGAATCGAAGTACAAGACAGTCGTCTATCGATGAAACGACCTAGTCTTTGACCAATGGTACAAGACCAAGATCGATCGATGTTTCACACTTGTCATCGATCGTTAACCAAATTCACAGACAGCCGATCTCGAGCCCAAGTTAGAGAAAAAAGACAAAGATACCCTGGTCGAGTTTTGACCTAGATTTTAGGGTGTTATATTTATGCTTTTTGTACTACACAAAGAAGTGCGTGGAGAGTTGGATAAAGTTGAGAGAAGAGAGTTTAGTTTTCTATTATAGTTCTAAGGTTTATAGGGAAGAAGATTCATAACTCCTTGGGAAGATTTGTATTGGAACCCCGGTATTTTTTATATGCATTATATCCAGACTATTGTTCTTAATTTATTTTTGCCTGAGTAGTTATCAACTAGATTTAGGGTTGAATGTTGGCAATCAGGGATTAGCCCAAAATTAGGATTTCTAGGTTAAGTTAATCAATTGAGTTGTGTTTAATGCTTGCATTCTAGAGTAGCTAACTAGGATCTCGAATGTAGGACATGGACGACTATGGGAGTAGGTTATCTGCTAGAATAGACTCCATTGAACTAGGTTGTTAGGCACATGGGAGAGTTGGTCTAATTAGCTTCGTGAACATATCAAATCTCGTTCACACTTCCTTCTGATTTCACCATCGATCGACATCAAGCCTTAGCCGTCGATCAATGGTCTGTCCTTTTACTCGCATACGAGAGTTGGAGTTAAAAGGATCAGAATAGTTGATATTTGAGTTCTATAATATTTACATTTTTGTGTTTCCTATTCCCTATATTCCATTGAGCCTGGAACCCTAGGTCTAGCATATTTACATTTGTGTTTAGTTAGTTTAATAGTATATTTCCATATTTGCATTATTATCATATTTCCATATTTCATCTATACTTATTGATAAGGAATATTTCGTTAAATTGATTAATTACTACTAATATATATATATATATATATATCTACCTAGCTTAGTCTTTAGGAATAAGAAAATTTTAGTGTGCCATTGCTCTCTGTGGATTCGATCCCTAAGTACTACACTGGATCTCTCTTGACAAGAGTTTTATTTGTGTGTTAAGATTAGGGTTAATTTGATAGTTAAATTTTTAGGATATTCATACCCTGCTAAAACAATAAACATACCGTGTCAAATTTGGCGCTGTTGCCGGGAAGCATTCATCGCCATTAGATTTAATTTCTAGGATTTAGTCTAGGTTTGTTTTTAGTTTCATGTTACTAAATTTTCCTTTTCTTTTGATTTTCAGGTATATGAAAAAGAGTACCAAGAGCAATAAAGGACAAGAAATACTATTCTCAGACCCATAGAAACTTGAACGCACAATCTGCAAAGAAAGATGACAAGCATCGATCAATGGCATATACTCAACATCGATCGACACTTCTTTACGTATGGCATCGACCGACAACAGAACTCGAGCATCGACCAACATCAGAACTCAAGATTCGACCGACATCGATCACCCCTCATTGATCGACGAACACCTACCCGCATTGAACGACATCAGCAGACGAGTTTAGATGGTTGCGACTATTGTATTTGTTCAGAATGAGAATGGAGACTTCCGTGACCTCAACGGTCATCTGCGTAATGCAGCAGGTCAAAAGATAAACGATCAGGGGGCTGTAATCCCTGATACATAAGCAGAAAAGAAGCACACACTGACACTACAATATCTCAACCGGAAGCTAATGCCCAAGCTACTCAACAAACACTGGCTGACTACAACTGTCCATACCAGTTCTATGCCAACAGATCCACCGTTCATCCTCCAACTTCTCAGAGAATCGATTTTGAGATCAAGCCCACTTTTTTGGACTTGTAGCGCAGACGCCTTACCATGGGTTGCGACATGAGCACCCAATGGATCACCTGGAGCGATTTGAGAATCTAGTGACTGCTGTTAAAGCTAATGGAGTCCTTGAGGACTATCTTTTCTGTAAGCTCTTCAAGTACTCACTTGTTGGAGAAGCTTCATATTGGCCTAAGCAGCTACCGTCGGGATCTCTGACATCCTGGACTGACATCAAGAACGTTTTCTTGCGTAACTTCTTTGATGACGTGAGAGCAAAAGATCTAAGGAGCAAGATCACTACTTTTTCACAAGAACCTTCAGAGTCTTTCAGAAATTTCTGGATCAGATTCAAATCATACCAAAGAGATTGTCTAGATCACGGGTTCAACGTAGTGCAGCTTCTTAGAAACTTCTTCAGAGGTATTGGATTGCAGTGTCAGATGGCTTTGGACACAGCCAGTGAGGGTAACTTAAGCACCAGGAGCCCTGAAGAAGCTACTAGATTGATTGAGTGGCATCAAGCAGCAGTACCAAGAACATTGATTTTGAAAGGAGGAAATAAACCCCAGCTGTGAGCAAGGAGCAAATTAAAGAATTCAAGGCAAAGCTGGATAGTGTTCAAAAATTTCTCAAGAAGCAGGTTACTTTTGTGGAAGTAGAGGCGATAGAATCTGAAGAAGATGAGACTGAAGACGAGGATGTGAACTATATCGACGGGAATGGTTTCCAGAGACAAGGGAATCCAGGTTTCAACAGGAACTCCTATGGGAATGGTCAAAGGAGTAACTTTAACCAGAGTTCACAGCGAAAGCCCTTTAACAACAGAACTTATGGATCCTCCTACTACCAGAATCCTCCTCTAGAAACTCAAGAAAGCAAGATCGAGGCAATGATTGACAGAGTTATACAGAAGCAGAAGATGACCGTGGATTTCAATGGAAATAGATGGTATGTACCTCAACCTCAATACTAAATTCGAAAACCTCAACACCCATCGAAGAAGTTGGAGAATCAAGTGATGCAGACAAGTGAAACCATTAGGAGGCATGAGAGCTTGATTAAGGAGCAAATTGAGGCTGTAAAAAATCACCACATCAATGCATTGATTAATGATGATTTCTGGCACAAAGTTAAGAGAGAGAAGCTCCAAGACAGCTATTTACATGTGAAAAATTCCACGTCACTCGACACTTCTCATTGCCATCGATCGACACCAAGAAACGAGCATCGATTGACAACGAAGCCTAATGTATCAGTGGCTTCGTGTGAATTGAATAAAGTCGATCGACACAGACGTCCGAGCACCAACCGATAGAGTGATGTATGTATCGATCGACAGTGCGACCTCAGCATCGATCGACAGATGAGGTAACCAGTTCGATTGCCGAACCTCAATGCAAGCTTGATTGTGCGTCCAACCGTGACAGTTTCAGAACAAAGTAACACATCTGAATCTATGGATATCGATAGAGAATATGAAGGACACTCAAGGAGGAGGCAAAAGATCCCCAAACTTGAAAGCAAAGAAGCCAATGAAAAGGAGATGGATAGCTTTGCTAAAAGAGTTTTTAAAATTCCTCTAGATATCTGTTTTGATGAAGCTTATTATACTCACAGATTGTGGATGTTTTTCAGGGAGACAGATGATGATATAGAAATCATGTTCAATAATCTCAGAAAGAAGATGAAACAAAGGACTTGTTTGAAAAAGAAAAGTGATCCTGGAAAGTTTGTGATCCCATTCTTCATCAAAGGCCACAAATATCCCAATGCCCTTTACGACACTAGATCATCAGTGAGTATTATGCCAAAGTCTATGGCAGAGGAGCTGAACCTAAGAGTGGAACCCTCCAGTGATTCTTTAACGTTTGTAGACTGCTCAAGGGTGAACTCAGGAGGGATGGTAAAAGATGTTCCAGTCCAGATTAACAATACCCTAGTTCAAGTAGACTTCCATGTGATGGTCATCAGGATAGAGTGGAACTCTTCATTACTACTTGGTAGAGCATTCATGGCCGCCGTGGGAGCTATCTGTGATATGAATCTAAAAATTTTGTATCTTTCTCTAATTGATCAGAATATTTTTTTATGAACCTGTTAAGAATAAGAGCAAAGCTACTCTGATTGAATTATGTAATGATGCAGAGCTTGTGGCCACATGCTTCTGTAATTATGAGTTGAATGAGGAGTCGGAAGAAGGCGCATCGATCGATACCCACCCCGAACAATCGATCGACGAGGTTGCCGTTCAACAATCAATCGCCCCCAAGACTTCTTATCGATCGACACCCACCCTTCAGAAATGATCAACATTTACCATGCAGATATCTATTATAAACTAGCCTACCCTGAGCACGATGAAGACTACAGAGAAGAAGAGAAAATCGAATACCGATGTACTGCTATGGAAGAGGCTGGTGTTTTTCATGTTTCCCATGATCTTGGGAAATCGACATCGATCGATGGTAACCAATCACCATCGATCGATACTGGTATTAACTCAGAGTCTGCACTGGATTCAGCTGCAAAACGTGAGAGGGACTATGGTTATCTACAACCTGATGAGTTCGGTATTATGAGAGATCCAAACGGTCCCGCAAGATCTATGGATGGCCGAATTCTGCATGTCAAGAGGGAAGATGTGGCAGATATACTTTTGATGGCTAATGGAGCTGGGAATCTTTTCAGTCAACAGTCTGATTATCGAGCATCGATCGACGATCACCATACACCAACGATCGACACCAATCAGGCAATGGAAGACGCTGGCTGGGTAATGAACTCGAAAGTGGATAATCAAGCATCAATCAATGGCATCTCGTTGCCTTCATACAATATCACACGCAAACCAGAAAAAGAACCAAGAGTAGAAGATACATGGGATGGTTATCTCAGACAAGATGAGTTTGGAATTTTCAGAGATACAAAAGGACGTGCACGAGCTCTCTATGGGATAATTCTAAACATACCTAAGGATGATGAAACATACGCCCTTGTTATGGCTATTGGATCAGGAACTTTATTTGGACAACAGCCATCGATCGACGCATGAGTACAAGCATCAATCGACAGCGAGGAACAGAAGAACGTGCCGATCCACAATGATCTATACACTCCCAAACATCAAAAATTGATCGAAGACAGCAATATGCATCGATCGATACCACCATTATAGGGGTGAACCAGTTTTTTTACCTCTAATCCATTTGGTTCAGGAAGTCCATGATCAGTCGATTGGATAAACCTACTACTGATTGACGGTCATGTAGAGCAAGGAAAAAGAGCTTATGATGCTAATGTCAGAAGAATTTTCCATTGGGAAAAGAAAGATGAGTATGGCATCTACATAGATGAGAATGGTAATGCACGAGTTATTGACGGAAGAGTCGTGAATGTGCAAGAAGAAGACATTAGAGCAGTTCTAGAAAGAGCTACTATGTTTGAGCATAGCTACATATGTTTACCAGAACATGCAGGAAAAATCGCTATGTCTATGAATAAGCAAGAGACATACAACAGAGCAGAGATTGATGATATTGTGCATGAGATCTACAAAGTTCAAGAGATGTCACTGGATGATTTCTACAAGAGGCTTGATGATGTCTACTATCCTATAGACAAGTGCGTCACCGGTTTGACTACATGCATGGACGAGATGAAGCAAGATTTGGATACTATTCGAAGACAACATGCGATTGGAGCAGATAAAGTGACATCGATCGACGGCAGCATCAAGCCTTCGATCGATGCTGAATTCGACAGACAGAATTCTGCAGCTAGAAAGACAATTAGAAGTCATGGTCGATGAGATTATTTTTTCTTAAAGTTTGATGAGAGAAAATATCTCTCTACAAGTGGAGGATATATCAGAGACTACAGCAGCCAGACTTAGAATGCTACAACTCAGTATTGATAATATACAAAGGAGAATGCATTCAGTGGATGTTGCTAAGGAAATATGAAGAATGAGAAAGCACAAGGAAATGAGGCAATGAGATGCTTGGTTGGGAAATGGTTTCAGAAGTGCAAAGACGATGTAGACACTTCTTTTCCAAGTATTGACCCACCTCCATTCTAGTCAGAGAGTTCAAACGTCAAGCTTAAGACTATAACCAAGCGTTGAATGGGAGGCAACCCACTTTTTAGTAAGTTTTTATTTAGCTTTTACTTATACTACTATTTATTTCGAGTTTTACTTTTTTTTTACAGACTGTTTAAGTCCACCATCGATCGACACCATAGAGGCACCATCAGTTGACAATGGATAGCGACCATCAGCAAGATTAGAAAGAACCAACCAAGAAAAATAAAGGCCAAACAACACCAACATGGGTGATCAAGGTATGATCTCGCTGCTATAATGCAACAGATGCAGCAGACCATCCAGACCCAGCAGGAAGCTGATCTACTCGCTGTGCAGCAGCAACAACAACAACATGAGCAAGCTACTCCGATTGGGCAGAGAAACCTCCTGCGTAACTTCCCTACTACGCGTTTTTATTTTACTCCACCACCTTGTGCAAGGCAAGACAATGAGATCAGGCCTGCTTCGATCACGTTGGTGCAGAGGAAGATGTTCCATAAACTTCCAGAAGAAAATCCAATGGAACATATTGAAAGCTTCAAAGGGATTTTTACCTTGAATCGTTTGAACGGAGTATCACCTAACTTCATCAAGTGCATGCTATTCCCATTCTCTCTTGATGGAAAAACTGCAAGGATGATAAAGTAACAACCCACTGGCTCTTTTACTTTGTGGAAACATGTCAGAGTTGAGCAACTTCTACACGCAAGAAAAGACAACTACCTTGAGGAACAAGATATCGTCTTTTAGACAGCTCACTGATGAGCCTTCCTGCGACGCATGGGAGCGTTTCAATGACTACCGAAGAGAAAGCCCTCACCATGGATTTGATAATGATTACCTTCTGATTTTTTTATGATGGGAGTTAAATGAGAATTCTGAAATGATCTAAACACGGCGAGCAATGGAGACTTCATGACAGAGACGATCGATGGAGCATTCGAACTGATTGAGAATATGGATGTCATCTCAGCCAATAAGAACCAAGAGAATGATCGCTCCAAGAAGGTCAACAATGTCGACACTTAGTGGAAAGATGACTTGACTGCAAAAGTTGATCAAATTCTGAAAAACACCCAAGGACAAATCTATGTTATGGAAGAAGCATGACATGAGCAAGTGATAGGCCTGATATTTACCACTATTGTACCATGATATCAGACCTATTTAGAGTATATGTGTTTGGAGTATGTTTTAGAGTATTTTCAGGTTCAGGTACTGATATAGCCTATTTATTACCAATTTTAGACCATGTTATAGGCTCTATTTAGGATCTGTTATGTGTGTTTTGGCTATGTTTTAAGGTCTTTACCGGTCCAAGTATGTTTTGGAAATATATGGAGATACTTGGAGCCTTTGGAGCATTTAGAGGAGAATAATCCGTAGCTGATCATTGTGAGAGTCAAAGTACAAGATTACCATCGATCGACGATACAACTTTGGCTTCGACCGATGTTACATGACCATGATCGATCGATGCTGCACATCTGCCATCGATCGATGGCCAATTCGCAGATAGCCGATTTTCAAGCCCTAGTCAGAGAGAAGAGACAAGATTACAAGATTACCCTTGGGCGAGTTTTTACCTAGACTTTAGGGTTTTATATTTATAAATTATGTATTGCACCAAATTTAGTGTGCGGGGTGAGGGGGTGCTAGGTGCCTAGGTTTTGTGGCAAAGTGTGTGTGTGCACCACCTCACCATAGTTTTAGGATTTATTTAGGGAGAAGATTCATAGCTCTTTAGGGAGATTTGTATACGAACCCCAACATCTTATCTATGCATTATATTCAAATTATTATTCTTAATTTAATTATGTCTGAGTAGTTATCAACTAGATTTAGGGTTTATTAATGGTGTTGATGGATTAGCCAAACAATAGAATTCTTAGGTTATTATTAGATCTATTAATATAATTGTGTTTATTTCTTGTGTTCTAGAGTATCTAACTAGAACCCTGATAATAGGATAGTTACGTGTAAGGGAGAGCAAGGTCTACTACCAAAATTTACTTTGTTGAGCTAGGTTGCTAGAAACAAACGAGAGTTGATTTAGTTAATCTAGTGAACTTATCGAATTAGGTCATAAAGCTTGACTCAAGAAACCATCGATCGACGCGGATCATTGCCATCGATCGATGGTCATTCTGTGTCAACAAGCGAGAGCTGAGACATTAGACTTGGTCAATAGATTAGACTCGCAGCGAGAGCTGTTGTCATTTACATTAGATATCGAGTTCCATGACTAAATACCCTTAAATTCTATCTTCTATAATCCACTTGCCTGAAACCCTAGATCTAGCATATTTACATTTGCATCTACGTAATCTATTACCATATTTCCATATTTACATTATTAGCATATTTTCATATTCACATTATTGGCATATTTCCATATTGCATCTATACCTTCTAATATGGAATATTTCCTTGACCTAATTACTTGTTACCAATATATATAGCTTAGTCTTTAGAAATAAGAAATCTATTGTATGCCATTGTTCTCTATGGATTCGATCCCTAAGTACTACACCTGATCTCTCTTGGCAAAAGTATTATTTTGTGTGTTAGGATTAAGGGTTAATTTGACAGTTATTTGTTACCCTATTAGAACATAAAAACACCGAGTGTCAAATTTGGTGTTGTTGCCGGGGAACATTGATCGCCATTAGTTTTTTTTTTAGGATTTAGTCTAGGTTTTTTACTTTCAAAGTTACTGATTTTTCTTTTTCTTTGCTTTTCAGATGCATGCAAAAGAGTACTAGGAGCAACAAAAAACAAGACTTACTATTCTCAAACCAACAGCAACTCGAACGCACGATTCACAAACAAAGACGATAAACATCGATCGACAACATATACTCAGCATCAATCGACACTTCTTTACGGACAACATTGACCGACATCAGAACTCTCATCATCCGACATTGATCATATAAAATCGATCGACATAACCTTATCCGCATCGATCGAATAAAAGCAAATGAGTTCAGATGGTTGCACCCATAATTGTGGTTGAGAATGAGAATGGAGACTTGCATGACCTCAATGGTCATCTGTGTAATGCAGCAGGTCAAAGGATAGACGATCAGGGGACTATAATCCCTGATACAGAAGCAGAATCAGATGCTGCAATAGCTAACCTGAAGCTAATGCCCAAGCTTCTCAGAGAACACTGGCTGACTACAACCGTCCAGACCAGTTCTACGCCGACAGATCCACCATTCGCCCTCCAGCTTTACAGAGAAACGATTTTGAGATCAAGCCCGCTTATTTCAGACTTGTAGTGCAGACGCCTTACAATGGGTTGCGACATGAGCACCCTATGGATCACCTGGAGTGATTTGAGAATCTAGTGACTGCTGTTAAAGCTAATGGAGTCCTTGAGGACTATCTTTTCTGTAAGCTCTTCAAGTACTCACTTGTTGGAGAAGCTTCATATTGGCCTAAGCAGCTACCGTCGGGATCTCTGACATCCTGGACTGACATTAAGAAAGCTTTCTTGCGTAACCTCTTTGATGACGCAAGAGCAGAAGATCTGAGGAGAAAAATTGCTACTTTTTCACAAGAACCTTCAGAGTCTTTTAGAAACTCATGGATCAGATTCAAGTCATACCAGAGAGACTTTCCACATCACGGGTTCAACAAAGTGCAGCTTCTTAGCACTGTCTTCAGAGGTATTGGATTGCAGTATCAGATGGCTTTGGACACAACTAGTGAAGGAAATTTCAGCACTAGGAGCCCTGAAGAAGCTACAAATTTGATTGAGAATCTAGCATCTAGCAGCAGTACCAAGAACACAAATTTTGAGAGAAAGAAATCAGCTCCAGCAGTGAGCAAGGAGCAGGTTGAAGAAGTGAAATCAAAGCTGAATAGTGTTCAAAAAATTCTCAGATTGCATGTTACTTTTGCATATGTAGAAGCAATTGAGTCCGGAGAAGATGAGATTGAAGAAGGGGATGTGAACTACGTTGATAGGAATGGTTTCCAGAGACAAGGGAATCTAGGTTTCAGTAGGAACTCCTATGGTGCTGGTCAAAGGAGTAGCTTTAATCAAAATTCACAGCGAAGTTCCTTCAACAACAATAGGACATATGGATCTTCCTACTACCAAAATCCTCCTCCATAAACTCAGGGAAGCAAAATTGAAGCAATGGTTGATAGAGTCTTAGAGGGACAGAAGAAGATGACTGTGGATTTCAACGGAAAGATAGATGATTTGTACCTCAACCTCAATACCAAGTTCGAAAACCTCAGCACCCATGTGAAGAAGTTGGAGAATCAAGTGATGCAAAAAAGTGAGACCATTAGGATACATGAGAGCCTAATTAAGGAGAAGATGGAGGCTGGGCACAAGCACCACGTCAATGCATTGATTGATGATGATTTATGGTTGGAAGAAAAACCTTAAGACATCAACTTTCGTGTGAAAAATTCCATGTCACTCGACAATTTCCATTCGCATCGATTGACGGTGAAACCTATAGAATCGATAGCCTCGTGTGAATCGACTAATATCGATCGATACCGTACTCATGCTTGGAGTCGATCGACAGGGTATAAACCCAGTTTGATTACCCAACCTCAACGCAAGTCTGCTTTTGCGTCCAACAACAACAATTTCATACCAGAATACAAACACATCTGAATCTATGGATCTTGATAGAGAAGATGAGGGACACTCAAAGAGGAGGCAAAAGATCCTAAAGCATCAACGCAGAGAACCCAATGAAAAGGAGATGGATGGCTTTGCTAAAAGAGTTTTTTAAAATTCCTTTAGATATATCTTTTGATGAAGCTTATTATACTCACAAATTGTGGATGTTTTTCATGAAACAAGGGAAACAAATGATGATATAGAAATCTTGTTCAATCACCTCAGAGAGAAGATGAAGCAGAAAACCTATTTGTTGGAAAGTTATGCAAGGTGGTGGAGTAAAATCAAAGCGCGTAATAGGGAAGTTACGCATGAGGTTTCTCTTCCCAATCGGACTAGCTTGCTCATGTTGTTGTTGTTGCTGCTGCACAGCGAGTAGAGCAGCTTCTTGCTGGGTCTGGATGGTTTACTGCATCTGTTGCATTATAGCAGCGAGATCATACCTTGATCACCCATGTTGGTGTTGTTTGGCCTTTATTGTTCTCGGTTTGTCTACTGCATCACTTCAGAGTCGACCTAGCACCCCCTCACCCAGCACACTCAATCAGATGCAATGCATAAAATATAAATATAAAACACTAAAGTCTAGGTCAAAACTCGTCCAATAGTAATCTTGTGTCTTGTCTCTAACTTGGGCTTGAAAATAGGTTGTCTGTGAATTGGACATCGATCGTAGAAGATGTGCAACATTGATCAATCTTGGTCATGTAACATCGGTCGACGACAATGTTGTGTGGTCGATCGATGGTAGTCTTGTACTTCGACTCTCACAACGATCAGCTACGGATTATTCTCCTCTAAATGCTCCAAAAGCTCAAAGTATCTCCATATATCTCCAAAACGTACCTAGACCTGTAAAGACCTCAAAGCATAGCCTAAACCCACATACATACCATAAATAGAGCCTATAACATGGTCTAAAACTGGTAATAAATAGGCTATATCAACACTGAAGAAGGAAAAAGATCTTGGGAAGTTTCTGACTCCCTGCTCTATACATGACACCAATTTCCCATACGCCCTCTGTGATATTGGATCTGCAGTCATCATCATGGCCAAGGACACTGCCAAACTGTTAGTATTAAAGGTGGAACCTTCTCAAGATAGCTTCACCTTCGCGGATAACTCCAAGGTAAACTCAACAGGCACGATCAAGAATGTTAAAGTAGAGATAGGTGAATGCACTGTTCCTGTGGACTTTCATGTTCTGGGAAGCAAATCAGGTCGAGATTCTTCTCTTATCTTTGGAAGAGCCTTTATGGCTACAATAGGGGTAGTTTGTGTTCTCAAGAAGAATAGGATGTGCCTTACTAATGTTGATGAAAATGTCTTCTACGGTCCTGTGGGAAAGACCAAAAGTGCGGGGTTTATTTCATGGATAGAGCCGTCTGAAGATCTAGCACCTGCACCTGATTCAAACTGTGAAACCATATAACCAGCATCACCGTCGATCGACACTCGCCTAATACCGTCGATTGACACTCTCCATATTTTAGATCAACCTGTGATTGAAAAGCCTAACTCTTGGGGAAGGGCCAGGAAGAAGAAAAAGAAAAAGAAGGTAGATACAGATTTCTTGTCACCGGTTCCTACGTGATGTTATGAGGAAATTCTTGAGTATAGGATGTGCTGCAAAGGAAGTATGCAACCTATTACCAAGGTGACGGTGCTATGTGATCGAGAAATGAAAGAAAAAGGGGAAGTTTCTGCAAGAGCTTTTATCAACAACATCAACAAAATGATGAAGAGGGACACTGAAAGCTGTTCTGGAGCGAGTTCTCCTTCTCATCCGGACTGAATCAGAATTCCAAAACGTCGAGCTAAAGACTATAACCAAGCGCTGAGTTGGGCAACCCACTGTTTAGTAAGTTTTTACTTAGTTTGTACTTATATATCTGTTTATTTAGAGTTTTTACTTTGTTTTTGCATCTCTTTGAGTCCACCATTGATCGACATCATAGAGGCACCATTGGTCGACGTTGGATCGCGACCATCGATCGAACACACATGCCTACCATCAATCAACACCCTCTTACAGAGAGGTATCAAGTTCTATACTTAAGCTATTTACTTACGATTTAAACTTTCCTAACCAATCCAGGACGAATTACACTGGGGACAGTGTAATTTAAGTCTGGTGTAGGTTCGCTAATGCCATTTGATTTGTTTTGAGTGTTATTTACTATATATATATATATATTGTTTTTAAAAATTTTGTTGAGTCTAGAAGGGGAATATGATCAAGAGTTATTATTGATTAACCACACTTTAGCACCTTTCTTAGAAGGTTGTTTGCAGACATTACTAGAGATACCAAAGTGGATCATCCTGCCGCTATATCACACTTGCTTAGAAAGTTTGAAGGAACCGAAGCTGATTTCCAACTCTAATCCTGACATTATCAGCTTGCTTTGGGGCTTGGTATACATCGGATCGGATTCCCTCTACAAGTCTGGAAGGTAAAAGTCTGTGTGCTTATGATTCCCCTCTCTCTCCCCTTCAGATTTAAAAAAAGAGTCGAACAGGATTTGGTGGCTACAACCATTAAAGCTTGATTCATATGATCCTAGAAAGAGATAAAGATCAAAAAGAAGTGAACAGGATCTGGTGGCAAAAAATATTAGGGCTTGATTCATGGAAGCCTATCCATATATTTCAGTCAATTAAAAAAATAAAATGATACCCTCAAAAAAAGAAGGGAGTCATTGACTGAGAAGAAGTGAGAAGAGAGAGAGGAAAGGAATAAGAGAAGGCTACCTATGTGCTCAGATTCTTATAGAGGTAAGAGTCTATATATCCCTTGATCGATACTCCCAAGGTAAAGCCTGCACTTTTATTTCATGCAAAGAAATGAAATCAGTAGAGGGGTGAGTCAGACTAGTATTTGTGAAGTTGTTGGTAGAATGGATTTGGTTTCTACACTAGGCTAGGGTATATAAAGTTTCTCTGTGATTGAATTGATAGGATGTGGTTGCAACAAAGTATGGTGATAGTTATACTTAGACACAATGTGAGTCTCCGCTTTTCAAAACCTCTTTCACAGGCTTTGTTTGCTTGAGGACAAGCAAAAAGGTTAAGTTTGGGGGAGTTGATAGGGACTGATATTTAACACCATTTTACCATTATATCAGCCTTATTTAGAGTCTATTATATGTGTTTGGAGTATGTTTTAGAGAATTTTCAGGTTCAGGTACATCTTAGAGAACTTTGGTGATTCTGGAGCTTTTAGAGATGTAGAACTTCTTAGATGCATCAGATGTTTAGCTACGGATGGATACTTTCCTACGGTGAGATTGATCTAATCTTTTAAAATAAGATATATCTTTGAGTTAGCTTTCAAATGCCACTTGTTTTAGGTCAATCAGAATCCTACAGCCAAAGTTATGCCCGTTTGACTGGATAGTGGTCTGTCTGCCTTGCGAGAGGAAGCTGTCGAGAAGATGAATGAGTGTCGATCTACGCCACATCCTTGGTGTCGATCGATGGTGTTCCCAGAAGAAAGAACCGACTTGTTTTATGGCCAACTTAAGCCCAAATGTCATGGCAAGTTACCAGAATACCCCTGCATGATTTTAGACCTAATTTATATAGTTTTCTAAGTCATTGTGGACGACTAAGCTTTATTTTATTCTTTGTCTTAAGTTTTGGAGAGAAGATCAATTCTCCTTAATATATTGATTGGAACTTCTTTGGTTTATATTGATTTATATATCTATTATTTATTCAGACTATGATTTGTGTTATTGCTTCCATGTTTGAGTAATCATCTTGTTAGGTTTAGGGATTTCATGTTCTTAATGTTAAACTGATAGTCATAGGATTGCTAGGTTATCTATAGATCTCTACACCAGGGTGGCTTGTAATACTAGGATCTAGAGTAGTGGAATAAAACGAGAGTGTGACTGATTGCTTGAACCTAGAATCATAAGACAATTGAGAGGCACGAGAGCGCAATTAATTAAAAGAACCCGAGCCATGTGTGGATTAGATATCTAGGCGCATACGAGAGTTTGTCTAGGATCTAGTTGAACATTATCAATATGTATGTTAATGCTTGTCTGAGGTAGTATCGATCGATACCCAAGCATTGGCATCGATCGACGCTCGATCCTTGTTTGCATGCGAGAGCTGGAACATAGAACTTAGGCATCTAATTAGTAATTGCATGCGATAGCTGGATTACTTGTTTATTGAATTCGAGTTCGAGAATTTGATCTATAAAACCCTTAGCATCCTTGATTTGTATTTTGAATCTATTGATAAATCCTTAGACCTAGGTATTTCATCTTATTGTTATCAAACCAATCACCTGCTTACTTATCTACTATTACTTCTTTAATAAACTGTTTCCCTAGCTTAATATAAACATCTATAGTCTATTGTATGCCACGCTCCCTGTGGATTTGATCCCTAAGCACTACAACTGAACCTCTTATTTGAGAGAGTAAAAAGTAGCTTATAGGATTAATTTGAGAGTGCATAATAAAAGCTACATTAGCAAGTAACTCAAGAAGCTGCATCAGATACAAAGAAGGTTGAGGATCAGAAGGAGGTTGGCTATGTGAACAACCAAGGGTATAATTAGAACCAAGGGTATAACTAGAACATGGGATACAATCAGAACCCTGCCGGTCAGAGCACCCAGACACATTGATCAGGATACCAAAAGAGCTTTCTTCAAGGGCGCAGAACAAGTTCCAAGGAATGATTAAGCAAAGACCTCTGAACAACCAGCAAGCTACTCCCGCTTCTGGGAGCAACTTGCAAGATGAGCTGGAGAATATAAGCAACATGATGCACCAGCTTCTCCAAAGCCAGAAAGGTCATGTCAAGGCACTAAACCAGGTTACTAAGGACATAAACACACGAATGGACAACATGTTTATAGAGCTGAACACCAAGTATGAAACTGTCAGTAGCCACATGAGGAGGATTGACGTCCAGCTAGCTCAAACTGGTGAGAGTGTTAAGAGGCAGCAAGAGACTCTTCCTGGAAAGACTGATAAAAATCCCAGAGATTGTAATGCAGTAGAACTAAGGAGTGAAAGGCAGATCGTTGAGCCTGATCCTAAGAAGTTCTTGGCGGCAGAGAAAGGAAAAGCGAAAGAAACAAAGAAACAGCTCCCTGGGTCTGCTTCTGCTGCAGAAGAAGATACAAAACAATCTATGTACGCTGAAACTGCTGCTCCCAAACCTACTTCTGAGACTCCCCCTACTCGAGTATATACACCAAAGGTACCTTACCCCATTCCAACGAATTTTTTTCACAAGGATCGGAGGAGATGAAGTGCAAAAAGATGCTTGAAGATTTGACAGTCAAGGTACCTTTAGTTGATGCGATCCAGATGATCCCTGCCATGCGTAGCCTCATGAAGAGCTTAATATCAAGGAAAGTGTCACTAGACATCGAACTGATGATGGTATCCAAGGACTGTAGTGGTGTGCTGCAGAACAAGGTGATTAAGAAGTTGGATGACCCTGGCTTATTCTTTCTCTCGGTTCAGATTGGGAAGGCAGTGTTCGTGTGATCTCTGTGCGATCTTTGCTCAAGCGTCAATCTGATGCCATACTCTGTTGCCAAGCGACTGGGGTACACAAAGTTCAAACCAACCATGGTCTCCTTGGTAATTTCCGAAAGATAAGTGAAACTTCCGGTGGGTGTTCTTGAAGATCTTCATGTTTAGGTCGATAACTTGATGATCCCAGCCGATTTTGTGGTTATGGAACTTGATGATGAACCCAAAGACCCACTGATAATGGGTTGGCCTTTCCTGTGCACAGCTGGTGCAATCATCAATGTCAGAAATGGGAGAATCGATCTCCAATTGGGAGACAGCGTGATGAAGTTTAAAATGGATAAGTTTCTCAAGAGACTGATGTTAGACAGACAAACTTTCACAGTTGATGGAGATGATGCATTGGAACCGTGATATGGCGTGATTGAGGAAATCCTAGCCGATGATTTGGAAGTCGTCTTGATCAGACCTGAGGCAGAGCAAAACATTCTGATTGTGGATGCGGATGGGTACACAAAGATTCTAGACTATCCAGAAGTATGGAGAAGATGGTTGCTTACCTAAGTCTAGGGGAAAGGGGAGAAGGAGAGCAGCCTAAACCAACAGAAGCAACTGCTCCGAAGAGAGCGATTGCTCCGGTCAACCAGCTCAACGATTCGTGGAGAGAACTCAAGGCTCCAAGGATCGAGCTCAATCCCTTCCCAAAGGGCTCAGGTATGCATTTCGTGGACCTAATTACACATACCATGTTATAGTGAATCATGAGCCGAATAATGTTGAATCTGCCTTGATCTTGTGTGAACTTAAAAAATATCGGAAGGCATTAGGATATTCACTAGATGATATTCTTGGCATTTCACTCGACTTTTTCATGCATAGAATACATCTAGAAGATGAATCGATGACTTCTATAGAGCATTAGAGGAGGCTAAACCCGAATCTAAAAGATGTTGTAAAGAAAGAGATAATGAAACTTCTATAGGCTGGTGTAATCTATGCGATTTTTGATAACAAATGAGTTAGTCCTATTCATGTAGTTTGACATGGGTGTGTTTATTGTTCTAGAAAGGTATGAATATCCTAAACAACTAACTGTCAAATTAACCCTAATCTTAACACACAAATAATACTCTTGCCAAGTGAGATCAGGTGTAGTTTAGGGATCGAATCCACAGAGAGCAATGACACACAATAAATTTCTTATTCTAAATATTAAGCTAGTAGATATATATAAATTAGTAATAAAAAATCAATTAAGGAAATATTCTTTATCAAGAGGTATAGATGCAATATGAAAATATGATAATAATTTAAATAAGAAAATATGCTATTAAACTAACTGGATGCTAATGTAAATATGTTGGATCTAGGGCTTCAAGCATTATGGATTTTAGGGAATAAAAAGCACGAAAATGTAAATATTCTAGAACTAAAATATTAACTATTATGACCCTTTAAACTCAAATTCTCGTATGCGATCAAAAGGAAAGACCATCGATCGACGGTTAAGGCATGATGTCGATCAAAGGTAAAATCAGAAGGAAGTGTGAACAAGATTTGATAAGTTCACCAAGCTAATTAGACCAGCTCTCGCATGCGCCTAACAACCTAGTTCAATGGAGTCTATTTTGGCACATAACATACTCTCGTAGTCGTCCATGTTCTACTTCCGAGGTCCTAGTTACCTACTCTAGAATGCAAGCATGAAGCACAACTCAATTGATTGATATTAACTCAACCTAGCAATTCTACTTTTGGGCTAATCCATGATTTCTATCATTCAACCCTAAATTTAGTTGATAACTACTAACACATGATCAGAGAAAGAACAATAGTTTGAATATAATGCATAAATAAAATAATGGGGCTCCAATACAAAGATTCCTATGGAGATATGAATCTTTTCCCCTAAAAACCCTAATACTATAATAGAAAACTAAACTCTCAAGAATATTCTCTCTCTTTCCCTCCCTCTCCTGCCTTAGACAATGGCATATGTAATATATTTAGGTTAAAACTCATCCAGGGGTAATCTTGTAATCTTATACCTTGTCTTGGGCTTGAAGCCGGCTGTCTGTGATTTGACCGTCGATTGATGGCAAGTGTGAAACATCAATCGACCTTGGTCTTGTAACATCGGTCGACGCCAAGGTTGTGTCGTCGATCCATGACTGTCTGGTACTTAGACTCTCGAAACGATCAGCTACAAATTCTTCTCTTCTAAATGCTCAAAAAGCTCAATGTATCACCATATATCTCCAAAACGTAACTGGATCTGTAAAGACTCTTAAGACATAGTCTAGACATACATAATAGACCCTAAATATAGCCTATAACATGGCCTAATACTGGCAATAAATAGGCTATATCAACTCCCCCATACTTAACCTTTTGTTTGTCCTCAAGCAAACAAAGCCTGTGAAAGAGGTTTTGCAAAGCGGAGACTCACATAATGTCTAAGTATAACTGTCACCCTACTTTGTTGCAACCACAGAGAAACTTTATATGCCCTATCCTAGTATAGCAACCAAAATCCATTCCACCAACAACTTAGCCCTCTACTGATTTAATTTCTTTGAATAAAATAAAAGTGCAGGCTTTACCCTAGGAGTATCGATCAAAGTACACATGGACTCTTACCCCTACAATTCTAGAAAACCAGGCACAAAGTCTTCTCTGATCCTTTTCTTCCCTTTTTTCTCTGTTCTATGCATTTTTTAGATCTCAAATCCAATGATTAATGTTGTTTAACACAAACATTATAACATCTTCTTTTCAATTTTCTTCTTCTCTTCTTTTTTTATTTTTTTTATTTTCTCTTTTGAATTTTGGGCAAAGTTGTAGGCGAATAGTGGGGTCATCGGTAATGTACCTACCCCTCGCTTCCAACAATTTTTAATCGTTCCTCCGAATTATAATAACAGGGTCATCGGTAATGTACCTACCCCTCTTCATCTCGGGAAGTCGTCTCAATCTTTTAAGCTTTTAGGTAGATGCTGAAGAGAGAGAGAGAGAGAGAGAGAGAGAGAGAGAGAGAGAGGGAGAGAGAGAGAGAACGGAACAAGAGGTGCAATGAATTATACCTACAGATTTGCAGAAGGAATCCGATCCAGTGTATACCAAGCCCCAAAGCAAGCAAATAATGTTAGGATTAGTGTTAGAAATCAGCTTCAGTTCCTTCAAACTTTCTAAGCAAGTGTGATATAGTGGCATGATGATCCACTTTGGTATCTCTAGTAATCTCTGCAAATAACCTTCTAAAAATGATGTTAAAGTGTGGTTAGTCAATAATAAATCTTGATCATAGTCCCCTACTTGACTCAATAAAAACATTTTTTTGAAAAAAAGTATATAGGTATAGAAATAAAACTCAAAACAAATAAATAGCATTAGCGAACCTCCCCCAGACTTAAATTACGCTGTCCCTAGTGTAATCCATCCCAAATTGGTTTAGGAAAAATCAAATCATAAGTAAAAAGTGTAAGTAGAACTCTCGATACTTATCTCTGTAAGGAGTGTCGATCGGTGGTAGGCGGGTGTGGTTGATCGATCGCGACTGACTGGTGCCTCTATGGTGTAGATCATTGGTGGACCCAAACAGTCTGCAAAAACAAAGTAATCAAAACAAATAGTAGGATAAGTAAAAACTAAATAAAAATTACTAAATAGTGGGTTGTCTCCCACTCAACGCTTGTTATAGTCTTAAGCTCGATGTTTTGAACTTTCTGACTAGTATGGAGGTGGATCAACACTTGGATAACAAGTGTCTACAATGTAATAATAAATCTTCTCATTGCCTCATATCCTCTGGCTTTCTCATTCTTTATAGTCTCCCTAGCAACCTCCACTGAATGCATTCTCCTTTGTAGATTCTCAATACTGCGCTGTAGCATTATTTGTCTGGCAGCTATAGTCTCTGATATATCCTCCATTTACTGAGAGATATCTTCCTTCATCAGGCTCTGAGAAAAGGCACTCTCATCAAACCTGTCTTCTAATTGTTTTTCTGTTGCGGTTTTCTGTCTGTCCGTCTCAGTATTGATCGATAGCTTGATGTTGCTATCACTCGATGTTAGTCAGTCTGCTCCAATCGCATGCTGTCTTTGAACAATGTCCAAATCTTGCTTCATTTCATCCATGCATGTAGTCAAACCGGTGAGGCACTTGTCTATAAGATAGTAGACATCACCAAGCCTCTTGTAGAAATCATCCAGTACATCTCTTGAGCTTTGTAGATCTCATGCACAATATCATCAATCTCTGCTCTGCTGTATGTCTTTCATTTCTTCATAGACATAGCGAGCTTTGCTGCATGTTCTGGTAAACATATGTAGCTCTGCTCAAACATAGTAGCTCACTCTAGAACTGCTTTGATGTCTTCTTCCTGCACATTCACTGCTCTTCCATCTATATTTCGTGCATTACCATTCTCATCTCTGTAGATGCCATACTCATCTTTCTTTTCCCAATGGAAAATTCTTATACCGTCAGCATCATACGCTCTCATTCCATGCTCTATACGACCACCGATCGATAGTGGGTTGATCTAACCGATTGATCTTGGACTTTCTGGACCATAGGCATTAGAAGTACAAAACCTGTGCACCACTGGAAAGGTTGTGTCGATCGGTGCACGCTGTCTGTCGTCGATTGATCTAGGATGTTTGGAAGTGAGATTATTATTGATCGACTCGTTCTTCTGCTCCTCAATGTCAATCGACTCTATTACTTGTGCGTCGATCGATGGCTAATGTTGTTGTCCAAATAAATTTTCTGATCCATTAGCCATAACATGAACATCTGCTACATCCTCCTTAGATATATGTAGAATTCTCCCATAAAGAGCATGTGCACGTCCTTCTAGGTCTCTGAAAATTCTAAACTTCTATGGTCTAAGATAACCAATACATATATCTTCTGCTCTAAGTTCTTGTTCTTGTTTGTGATCGATCGATGCTCAATTATCCATTTTCCTCATTACCCAACCAGAGTCTTCCGGTGCTAGGCCGCGATACTCAGTCACCTCATCCTCTCTGTAATCCTCATCTTATTCTTTGTAAGCTTCACCTTATCCTCGATATTCCTGATGTGTGTCGATCGATGGTGTATGGTGACCGTCGATCGATGCTCAATAATCAAATTGTTGGCCAAGAAGGTTTCCTGGTCCATTAGCCATGGAAAGTATCTCTGCTATGTCTTCCTCAGTGATATTTAAAAGTATCTATCTCTCTTGCGTGACCCTCTGAATTGCTCAGTATGCCAAACTCATTTGGTTGTAGATAACCATATTCCTTTTCACGTTCTGCAGCTGAATCTAGTTTGGACTCTGCTTTAATATAAGTATCGATCGATGGTGTATGGTTACCGTCGATCGATTTTGATTTCCCGATTCGACGAGATACATTAAAAACACCAGCCGCTTCCATAGGAATACCACAATACTCAATTATCTCTTCTTTTCTGTAATCTTCGTCGTACTCGAGGTAGTCTGGGTTGTATTCGAAATCTGCATGGTAGGAGTTGATCGGTTCTGAAGACCGATTGCTGAACTGCAAACACGTCGATCAATTGTATGGGCTGGGTATCGATCGATGCTCCATCTTCCAACTCTTCATTGAACTCATAATCACAGAAGCATGTGGCCACAAGCTTTGCATCATTACACAATTCAATCAGAGTAGCTTCGTTCTTATTCTAAACAGGTTCATAAAACATATTTTGATCAATTAGAGATAGATACAACTTGTTTAACTTCATATCAAAAATAGCTTCTACGGTGGCCATGAAAGCTCTCCCAAGTAGTAGCGAAGAGTTCCAATCTATCATGATATCCATCACATGGAAGTCTACTGGGACTAGGGTGTTGTTAATCTGCACTGGAACATCTTTTACCATCTATCCTGAGTTCACTTTTGAGCAGTCTACAAATGTGAAAGAATCATTGGAGGGTTCCATTTTCAGGTTCAGATCCTCTGCCATAGTCCTTGGCATAATGGTCACTGATGATCTAGTATCACAGAGGGCATTGGGATATTCGTTTCCCTTGATGAAGCATGGAACCAAGAACTTCCTAGGATCATTTTTCTTCCTCAGACAAGTCCCCTGCTTCATCTTCTCTCTAAGATGATTGAACATGATCTCAATATCATCATATGTGTCCTTTGTTTCGCTGAAAACATCCACACTCTGTGAGTATAATAAGCTTCATCAAAAGGAACATCTAAAGGAATTTTGAAAACTCTTTTAGTCAATCTTTCCATCTCTTTTTCATTGGCTTCTCTGCGTTGATGTTTGAGGATCTTTTTCTTCCTCTTGGAGTGTCCCTTATCTTCTCTATCAAGATCCATAGTATCAAACGCGTTTGTATTCTGTTATGAAACCATCACGGTTGGACGCACAATCAAACTCACATTGATGCTCGGAAGTCGAACTGATTTTCTCATTTGTCGATCGATGCTCAGGTCGCATTGTCGATCGATACCTCTATATCTTTGTCGGTCGGTGCTCTCATCTCTGTGTCGATCGACGTTAGTTGATTCACACGAAGAAACTAATACTGCAGGAATCATTTTTGATTGACACTCATCCCAGCCTCCATTTTCTTCTTAATCAGGCTCTCATGCCTACTAATGGTTTCACTTGTTTGCATCACTTGATTCTCTAACTTCTTCACATGGGTGTTTAGGTTATCAAACTTGGTATTGAGGTTGAGGTACAAACCATCTATCTTTCCATTGAAATCCACAGTCATCTTCTGCTGTCCCTCTAAAACTCTGTCAACCATTGCTTCGATCTTGCTTTCCTGAGCCTCTGAAGGATTCTGGTAGTAAGAAGATCCATAATTACTTATGTTGTTGAAGGACTTCTACTGTGAACCCTGATTAAAGTCACTCCTTTGACCACTCCCATAGGAGTTCCTGTTAAAACCTGGATTACCTTCTCTCTGGAATCTATTTCCACCAGTGTAGTTCACATCCTCTTCTTTAATCTCATCATCTCCAGAATCTATTGCTTCTAGTTCTTCAAGTAACCTGCTTCTTGAGAAATTTCCGAACACTATCCAGTTTTGCCTTTACCTCTTCAATCTTCTCCTTGCTCAAAGCTGGAGTTGATTTCTTTATCTCAAAATCTGTGTTCTTGGTACTGTTGCTGGATGCTAGATTCTCAATCAATCTCGTAGCTTCTTCGGGACTCCAATTGCTGAAATTCTCCTCACTAGCTGTGTCCAAAGCCATCTGATACTGTAATCCAATACCTCTGAAGAAAGTGCTAAGAAGTTGCACTTCGTTGAACCCGTGATGTGGACAATCTCTCTGGTATGACTTGAATCTGATCAAGGAGTTTCTGAAACACTATGAAGGCACTTGTGAAAAAGTAGCAATATTTCTACTCAGATCTTCTTCTCTCGCGTCATTAAAGAAGTTACGAAAGAAAGCGTTCTTGATGTCAGTTCAGGATCTTAGAGATCCTGGTGGTAACTGCTTAAGCCAATATGAAGCTTCTCTAGCAAGTGGGTACTTGAAGAACTTACAAAAGAGATAGTCCTTAGGGACTCCATTGCTTTGATAGCAGTCACTAGATCCTCAAATTGCTCCAGATGATCCATAGGGTGCTCATGTCGCAATCCATGGTAAAGCGACTGCGCTAGAAGTCCGAAGAAAGCGGGCTTGAGCTCAAAATCATTTTTCTGAAAAGCTGGAGGACAAATGACAGATCTGTTGGCATTTGACTGGTCTGGACAGTTGTAGTCAGCTAGTGTTCTCTGAGCAGCTTGGGCATTAGCTTCAGGGTTAGCTACTGCAGCGTCTTCTTCCGTTTCTGCTTCTTTATCAAGGATTATAGTCCCCGGATCGTCTATCTTTTGACCTGCTGCATTACGCAGATGACCGTCGAGGTCATGCAAGTCTCCACTCTCATCCCGAACCAATACTAAAGTCGCAACCATCTGAACTCGTCTGCTATTGTCGATCGATGCGGGTAAGTTGCTGTCGATTGATGTGGCGCGATCAATGTCGGTCGATGCTCGAGTTCTGATGTCGGTCGATGCTGTCCGCAAAGAAGTATTGGTCGATGCTATGTAGTTAATGTTGATTGATGCTTGTCATCTTCCTTTTCGGATCGTACGTTCGAGTCTTTCCGGGTATCAGAATAGTAGTTCTTGTCCTTTATTGCTCCTGGTACTTCTTTGCATGTACCTGAAAAACAAAAGAAAATAAAATTTTAGTAACTTGAAAGGAATAAAAAACCTAGACTAAGTCCTCGAAATTAAATCTAATGGCGATCAATGTTCCCTGACAACGGCGCCAAATTTTACATGGGTGTGTTTATTGTTCTAGTAGGGTATTAAATTAACCTTAATCTTAACACACAAATAATACTCTTGCCAAGAGAGATCAGATGTAGTACTTAGGGATCGAATCCACATAGAGCAATGGCACACAATAAATTTCTTATTTCTAAACACCAAGCTAGGTTGATATATATATATATATATATATATTAATAGTAAACAATCAATTAAGGTAATATTATTTATCAAGAGGTTTAGATGAAATATGGAAATATGATAATAATGTAAATAAGGAAATATGCTATTAAACTAACTAGTTGCAAATGTAAATATGTTGGATCTAGGGCTTCAAGCTTTATGGATTGTAGGGAATAGGAAGAACGAAAATGTAAATATTCTAGAACTAAAATATTAAATATTCTGACCCTTTAAACTCCAACTCTCGTATGCGACCAAAAGGAAAGACAATCGATCGACGGCTAAGGCCTGATGTCGATCAAAGGTAAAATCAGAAGGAAGTGTGAACGAGATTTGATAAGTTCACCATGCTATTTAGACCATCTCTCGCATGCGCCTAACAACCTTGTTCAATGGAGTCTATTTTGGCACATAACCTACTCTCGTAGTCGTCCATTTTCTACTTTTGAGATCCTAGTTAGCTACTCTAGAATGCAAGCATGAAGCACAAATCAATTGATGGATATTAACTCAACCTAGCAATCCTACTTTTGGGCTAATCCATGATTGCTATCATTCAACCCTAAATCTAGTTGATAACTACTTAGACATGATCAAAGAAATAGCAATAGTCTGAATATAACGCATAGATAAAATGTTGGAGTTATAATACAAATCTCCCTAAGGAGTTATGAATCTTCTCCCCTAAAAACCCTAAATCTATAATAAAAAACTAAACTCTCAAGAACATTCTCTCTCTCTCCCTCCCTCTCCCGCCTTAGACAATGGCATAGATAATATATTTAGGTTAAAACTCGTTCAGGGGTAATCTTGTAATCTTGTGTCTTGGACTTGAAGCCGGCTGCATGTGATTTGGCCGTCGATCGATGGCAAGTGTGTAACATTCATCGAACTTGGTCTTGTAATATCGGTGGGCGCAAAGGTTGTGTCATCGATCGATGATTGTCTTGTACTTCAACTCTCTAAACGATCAGCTACGGATTTCTCTTCTAAATGCTCCAAAAGCTCCAAGTATGTCCATATATCTCCAAAACGTACCTTGACCTGTAAAGGCTCTAAAACATAGTTTAGACACACATAATAAACCTCAAATAGAGCCTATGACATGGCCTAAAACTGATAATAAATAGGCTATATCATAGTTCCTAAGAAAGGTTTAATCACTGTGATAGCTAATGATATGAATGAGCTGATACCTACTAGGACTGAAACTGGCCATCGCATGTGTATTGATTTTCGCAAATTGAATAGTGCAACTCCAAAGGATCATTTTCCACTTCCATTTGTTGATCAAAGGTTTGAGAGATTGGCTAACGACCCATAATACTGCTTTTTTAGATGAATATTCATGTTTCTTTCAGATTCCCATCCATCTAGATGTTCAGAAGAAGACAACATTCCCATGCCCCTCTGGCATGTTTGCTTACAGGAAAATGTCGTTCGGCTTGTGCAATTCTCCAGCAACATTCCAACGTTGTATGATGTCCATCTTTACTGATCTTATTGAGGACATAATGGAAGTTTTCATGGACACTTTCAGTGTCTATGAAAGTTCTTTTTTTTTGTCTATTTGTCAAATTTGTGCAGGGTGTTGCAGAGGTGTGACGAGAAACACTTGGTTCTGAACTGGGAGAAGTGCCACTTCATGGTCAGAGATGGAACCATACTTGGTCATATGATTTCGGAGAAGGTTACGAGGTAGACAAAGGAAAAATTGAAGTGATGAGGAGCTTGCAACCGCCAATTTCAGTCAAATGGATTAGAATCTTCCTGGGACACACTGGTTTCTACAAGAGGTTCATCAAAGATTTCTCGAAATTGCGTGACCTCTCACTAGGCTGCTCTACAAAGAGACCATGTTCTATTTTGACAGCAACTGGTTGGCTTATTTCCATACAATCAAGGAAGCTCTGATCACTGCATAGATTGTACAACCACCATACTGGGATCTTCCATTTGAGATCATGACTGATGCGAGTGATTTTGCAGTTGGAGCACTGCTGGGTCAGAGAAAAGACAAGAAGCTTCACGTGATCTATTATGCGAGCAGCACGCTATTTAAAGAACAGTGTCTCTATGCCACTACTGAGATGGAGTTGCTGGCAGTTGTATTTGCCTTTGAGAAATTTAGGTCCTACTTGGTAGGGTCTAAGGTGGTCTGATCATGCGGCTTTGAGGTACATGTTGACAATTAAATATGCAAAGCCGCGGTTATTGAGATGGATTCTCCTACTCCAGGAATTCGATCTTGAGATCAAGGACAAGAAGGGGATTGAGAATGGAGTTGCAGACCACCTATCCATAATCACTGCAAGAAAACAAATATTTTAAGACTACGGATTTCGTAGTTAATTCATCGTAAAAGAGGCTTTATGACGAATTAAACACGATACACCTTAAGTCGTTAATCTTCCATCCTAACGCAAATTTTCACGTAAATTCGTAGTAAACTTACTACGATTGTGTCATCGTAAAACACACGTAAAATATTTCATCGTAAAGTTGTAGTTCATTTACGAGGAATACTTCCTCGTAAACTACATGTACATAGTTGTCGTAAAATACATGTAAACCTTATCAGGAAATTACGTGTGTTCGATTTTAGTTTGTAGTAAAACTTTAAGATTAATTTAATTTTTGAGTCATGTAAATTTTTCATAAAATTTTACGAGTAATTAACTAAGTGTCTGGTTAGTAACTCGTTAATTTAACTACGAAGTTGCTTCTATTTTTTTTATGTTTTAAAAGTAATATTTAATATATATATATATATATATATATAATAAAATCTAAAATAGAATACAAATCTGAAAATTTTAAAAGTATTTTAAATTTAAATTCATAATACAAAAACCGATAAATAAAAAACTACGGGTTGCGGAGGACGTCCGGATCAAAGTACTGGCCACTGCTCCTCTCTAACTCCTCCTCATCCTTCTCCATGGAGTGTGGCTGTGGATGCGGAATCCCAAAGTTGGCCCATCTAAGCTGCAACATCCTCTGCATTTCTAGATTTCCCGCCGCCATAACATCGAGAAGACCTTTGAGGGAATCCAACCGAGCTTGCGAGGACGGCAAATCAGGACACAGATGAGTAGTCTTATCATCCCGTTCAGGAAGTATGACGATGTTTCCTTTGGTAAATCGTTAATAGATCATATTCCCAACATCCATCCCTTTTTCTTTGGAACAATCTACAAAAAAAATAAAAAATTATTACTACTATATTAAATGAATAATAAGGAAAAATATATTAGTACCTCCTCAAAAACTTTCTCCACTTCAATAGTGGATAACGTTATGGGTAACGCATCGGGAGAATGCTGCGTCAGCTGCATCTGGTACTCTTCTATCCGAGCAGCCACGTCCTTGTAGATTATTTCTGATCTAGGATGTACAAAATTCCCAGTCTTGTTCTTGTGTGTTCTTTTCTAAAGCTCCTTGAGAGATGGCAGTAGTCCCGTCTCTTTGGCCTATAAATAGATGTGAAAGTTAGAATATAAAAACTTTAATGCAAAAATTAATCGAAATCACTTACCATGTCAAGACAGATACCGGCGTGGGATTTTTGGCCATTGAGTGAAGCATCAGCAAATGACCTTTCTCATCTCTTGTCAGACGGGAAGTTTGGAACTGGGATGCGACTCTGATGTTCTTGGGTGTGGTCCAATAGTGGATGAATCCATCAAATACATTCTTTGTGAGCATAGTGGATTTCCCTTTTTTGTAACCCTTCACCACCCAATCATCCTTCCAGTTCGAGATGCTGTCGGTTAATCGAGTCATCGCCTGCGCCTCAAATGTGTTCTACACCTTCTCGTTGTTCGCTATTGACCAATTCCAATTTTATGTAAAAGAAATTAATTAGATCTATAAATTAACATTTTTAAAATATTAAAGTAATAAAATACCACAATTTTTTTATTAAAACAAAATTGTGCAACTTATAGCAAAACATTTGAACCACATGATTTTAACGTGCTCCGGTGTCAGATTCCAGATTGGATGTGCCTGGAGAAGTAGCCTTTGATTGTGTTGGATACGCTTCGATCGACACAACCATCAGTTCCAAAAAATTATGCATTGAAAAATTAAATTAGTTAATGTTATAAATAAAAAGGTATTTCATATTACGTCCCAGAAAGTTTCTTCTAGTCGATAAGGGTGTAAGATTGGTAAAACTCCTTTTTCTAGCTGGGCGAGAAGGTCCTCAACGGTGAATCGAGCATAAGGAGCATTCGGCGGCACCAGTAAATCGGGATAAACTCCAGCCGCATGAGGTATATTGGCTCTGGCCGCAGGAGGTACCTCGTCTATAACATGCTAGGAGGAGTCACCTGTGCTGCAGTAAAAGAAGGCACCTGTGGTGCAGCAAAAGGAGGAACCAGTGGTGCAGGAAAAGTAGGGGTCTCAGAGACTCTGTGGGAAGACTGAGAGTCGGGAACTGTATCCGCAACCAAATATCCTGGGCCAGGGACTGAAGAAGAAGAGCCAATATGACCACCATGTCCACAAAATAACTCTCTGTAGTGAGGCTGCTTTAATTTTTTATCCCTAACCATCTAAAACAAAAATAATTAGTTTTCAAATTACATATCCTAACATTCAAATTCTACAACTTCATCTACAAATTACATACCATAGCATTCAAATTCCCCATCTAATCACATTCTCTAATCTAACCACCTAATCTAACCACCTAATCTAACACTAATCTAACAATCTAAAAAAAGATAAGAGGATGAGAGGAATAACCTTGTCACTTCAGAGGAAGAAACTAGGAAACAGTGGTTGAGGCTGTTCGATTATATAGGGTGTGGCATTTTGTCATAAAGGACACGTAAGTTCACGAGGAATCAACCAGCCTTAGTGTTTTCAGTTACGGGGAATCAGCCAGCCTCTGTGTTTTCAGTCATGAGAAATTTACGACGAATTTGCTTACGTGGAATTAACCAGCTTCTGTGTTTTTTTGTTTATGAGGGTTTTACGATGAAACTAATTTATGAGGAATCAACCAGCCTCCGTGTTTTATGTTTAAGATAAGTTTACTGTGACCCTATATGAATCCCTAAAACTCGAAACCCCAAACCCATAACATATACAACTACTCTAAACCCAAACATTTTCCGTTAACCCCAAATCCATAACTTAGGAAATTCATTAATTAGTCTGAAATTATAAAATTCATTAAGTCTGAAATCGATCACATATGCATTAAGTCTGAAATTAATCAATTGATATAAATATGTAAAAAAGTTACATCATTATTCACATTCATCATTGTCATTCGATTCATCACTATGGTCATCATCACTTTCATCAAACTCATCTTCACCAACTTCATCTCATATCGTCGGGAAGATCATCATATTCATGATTCTGCGGATCAAGAAGGATATCAGTTTTCTGTTCAGGTACCTTGAAATCATTGATGGACGATACTTGTTGCAAAGGTGGTTCTTCTCCACCGATTATTCGGCCACGCGGTGTAACTTTTATAACATAAAACCAATTTATTCCAGAACCTTTGAGCCAAGGATATGAAATGAATCTAACTTAGTGTGCTTGCGAAGCTATTA